>OY101448.1:0-229320 GCA_956483635.1 Panzeria rudis
ACCATCTGAAAGGGCTTAAAGAGAGCTAAATTTTGCCATTATTTTTTTTTTCCTACGATTTTTTTGGTAGAACAAAATTTTGAAAAAACCATATCGGAGCCACCTCTTTTTACATAATCGGTTCTCGAGCCATAACTCGGAAACCTGGCAACCCATTAGAAAAAGAGTCATACCATCTGAAAGGGCTTAAAGAGAGCTACATTTTCCCATTATTACTTTTTTCCTAAAATTTTTTTGGTAGAACAAAATTTTGAAAAAACCGTATCGGAGCCACCTCATAATCGGTTATCGAGCCATAACTCGGAAACCGGGTAACCGATTACAATGAGAGTCATACCATCTGAAAGGGCTTAAAGAGAGCTAAATTTTGCCATTATTTTTTTTTTCCTACGATTTTTTTGGTAGAACAAAATTTTGAAAAAACCATATCGGAGCCACCTCTTTTTACATAATCGGTTCTCGAGCCATAACTCGGAAACCTGGCAACCCATTAGAAAAAGAGTCATACCATCTGAAAGGGCTTAAAGAGAGCTATATTTTCCCATTATTACTTTTTTCCTAAAATTTTTTTGGTAGAACAAAATTTTGAAAAAACCGTATCGGAGCCACCTCATAATCGGTTATCGAGCCATAACTCGGAAACCGGGTAACCGATTACAATGAGAGTCATACCATCTGAAAGGGCTTAAAGAGAGCTAAATTTTGCCATTATTTTTTTTTTCCTACGATTTTTTTGGTAGAACAAAATTTTGAAAAAACCATATCGGAGCCACCTCTTTTTACATAATCGGTTCTCGAGCCATAACTCGGAAACCTGGCAACCCATTAGAAAAAGAGTCATACCATCTGAAAGGGCTTAAAGAGAGCTACATTTTCCCATTATTACTTTTTTCCTAAAATTTTTTTGGTAGAACAAAATTTTGAAAAAACCGTATCGGAGCCACCTCATAATCGGTTATCGAGCCATAACTCGGAAACCGGGTAACCGATTACAATGAGAGTCATACCATCTGAAAGGGCTTAAAGAGAGCTAAATTTTGCCATTATTTTTTTTTTCCTACGATTTTTTTGGTAGAACAAAATTTTGAAAAAACCATATCGGAGCCACCTCTTTTTACATAATCGGTTCTCGAGCCATAACTCGGAAACCTGGCAACCCATTAGAAAAAGAGTCATACCATCTGAAAGGGCTTAAAGAGAGCTACATTTTCCCATTATTACTTTTTTCCTAAAATTTTTTTGGTAGAACAAAATTTTGAAAAAACCGTATCGGAGCCACCTCATAATCGGTTATCGAGCCATAACTCGGAAACCGGGTAACCGATTACAATGAGAGTCATACCATCTGAAAGGGCTTAAAGAGAGCTAAATTTTGCCATTATTTTTTTTTTCCTACGATTTTTTTGGTAGAACAAAATTTTGAAAAAACCATATCGGAGCCACCTCTTTTTACATAATCGGTTCTCGAGCCATAACTCGGAAACCTGGCAACCCATTAGAAAAAGAGTCATACCATCTGAAAGGGCTTAAAGAGAGCTACATTTTCCCATTATTACTTTTTTCCTAAAATTTTTTTGGTAGAACAAAATTTTGAAAAAACCGTATCGGAGCCACCTCATAATCGGTTATCGAGCCATAACTCGGAAACCGGGTAACCGATTACAATGAGAGTCATACCATCTGAAAGGGCTTAAAGAGAGCTAAATTTTGCCATTATTTTTTTTTTCCTACGATTTTTTTGGTAGAACAAAATTTTGAAAAAACCATATCGGAGCCACCTCTTTTTACATAATCGGTTCTCGAGCCATAACTCGGAAACCTGGCAACCCATTAGAAAAAGAGTCATACCATCTGAAAGGGCTTAAAGAGAGCTACATTTTCCCATTATTACTTTTTTCCTAAAATTTTTTTGGTAGAACAAAATTTTGAAAAAACCGTATCGGAGCCACCTCATAATCGGTTATCGAGCCATAACTCGGAAACCGGGTAACCGATTACAATGAGAGTCATACCATCTGAAAGGGCTTAAAGAGAGCTAAATTTTGCCATTATTTTTTTTTTCCTACGATTTTTTTGGTAGAACAAAATTTTGAAAAAACCATATCGGAGCCACCTCTTTTTACATAATCGGTTCTCGAGCCATAACTCGGAAACCTGGCAACCCATTAGAAAAAGAGTCATACCATCTGAAAGGGCTTAAAGAGAGCTACATTTTCCCATTATTACTTTTTTCCTAAAATTTTTTTGGTAGAACAAAATTTTGAAAAAACCGTATCGGAGCCACCTCATAATCGGTTATCGAGCCATAACTCGGAAACCGGGTAACCGATTACAATGAGAGTCATACCATCTGAAAGGGCTTAAAGAGAGCTAAATTTTGCCATTATTTTTTTTTTCCTACGATTTTTTTGGTAGAACAAAATTTTGAAAAAACCATATCGGAGCCACCTCTTTTTACATAATCGGTTCTCGAGCCATAACTCGGAAACCTGGCAACCCATTAGAAAAAGAGTCATACCATCTGAAAGGGCTTAAAGAGAGCTACATTTTCCCATTATTACTTTTTTCCTAAAATTTTTTTGGTAGAACAAAATTTTGAAAAAACCGTATCGGAGCCACCTCATAATCGGTTATCGAGCCATAACTCGGAAACCGGGTAACCGATTACAATGAGAGTCATACCATCTGAAAGGGCTTAAAGAGAGCTAAATTTTGCCATTATTTTTTTTTTCCTACGATTTTTTTGGTAGAACAAAATTTTGAAAAAACCATATCGGAGCCACCTCTTTTTACATAATCGGTTCTCGAGCCATAACTCGGAAACCTGGCAACCCATTAGAAAAAGAGTCATACCATCTGAAAGGGCTTAAAGAGAGCTACATTTTCCCATTATTACTTTTTTCCTAAAATTTTTTTGGTAGAACAAAATTTTGAAAAAACCGTATCGGAGCCACCTCATAATCGGTTATCGAGCCATAACTCGGAAACCGGGTAACCGATTACAATGAGAGTCATACCATCTGAAAGGGCTTAAAGAGAGCTAAATTTTGCCATTATTTTTTTTTTCCTACGATTTTTTTGGTAGAACAAAATTTTGAAAAAACCATATCGGAGCCACCTCTTTTTACATAATCGGTTCTCGAGCCATAACTCGGAAACCTGGCAACCCATTAGAAAAAGAGTCATACCATCTGAAAGGGCTTAAAGAGAGCTACATTTTCCCATTATTACTTTTTTCCTAAAATTTTTTTGGTAGAACAAAATTTTGAAAAAACCGTATCGGAGCCACCTCATAATCGGTTATCGAGCCATAACTCGGAAACCGGGTAACCGATTACAATGAGAGTCATACCATCTGAAAGGGCTTAAAGAGAGCTAAATTTTGCCATTATTTTTTTTTTCCTACGATTTTTTTGGTAGAACAAAATTTTGAAAAAACCATATCGGAGCCACCTCTTTTTACATAATCGGTTCTCGAGCCATAACTCGGAAACCTGGCAACCCATTAGAAAAAGAGTCATACCATCTGAAAGGGCTTAAAGAGAGCTACATTTTCCCATTATTACTTTTTTCCTAAAATTTTTTTGGTAGAACAAAATTTTGAAAAAACCGTATCGGAGCCACCTCATAATCGGTTATCGAGCCATAACTCGGAAACCGGGTAACCGATTACAATGAGAGTCATACCATCTGAAAGGGCTTAAAGAGAGCTAAATTTTGCCATTATTTTTTTTTTCCTACGATTTTTTTGGTAGAACAAAATTTTGAAAAAACCATATCGGAGCCACCTCTTTTTACATAATCGGTTCTCGAGCCATAACTCGGAAACCTGGCAACCCATTAGAAAAAGAGTCATACCATCTGAAAGGGCTTAAAGAGAGCTACATTTTCCCATTATTACTTTTTTCCTAAAATTTTTTTGGTAGAACAAAATTTTGAAAAAACCGTATCGGAGCCACCTCATAATCGGTTATCGAGCCATAACTCGGAAACCGGGTAACCGATTACAATGAGAGTCATACCATCTGAAAGGGCTTAAAGAGAGCTAAATTTTGCCATTATTTTTTTTTTCCTACGATTTTTTTGGTAGAACAAAATTTTGAAAAAACCATATCGGAGCCACCTCTTTTTACATAATCGGTTCTCGAGCCATAACTCGGAAACCTGGCAACCCATTAGAAAAAGAGTCATACCATCTGAAAGGGCTTAAAGAGAGCTACATTTTCCCATTATTACTTTTTTCCTAAAATTTTTTTGGTAGAACAAAATTTTGAAAAAACCGTATCGGAGCCACCTCATAATCGGTTATCGAGCCATAACTCGGAAACCGGGTAACCGATTACAATGAGAGTCATACCATCTGAAAGGGCTTAAAGAGAGCTAAATTTTGCCATTATTTTTTTTTTCCTACGATTTTTTTGGTAGAACAAAATTTTGAAAAAACCATATCGGAGCCACCTCTTTTTACATAATCGGTTCTCGAGCCATAACTCGGAAACCTGGCAACCCATTAGAAAAAGAGTCATACCATCTGAAAGGGCTTAAAGAGAGCTACATTTTCCCATTATTACTTTTTTCCTAAAATTTTTTTGGTAGAACAAAATTTTGAAAAAACCGTATCGGAGCCACCTCATAATCGGTTATCGAGCCATAACTCGGAAACCGGGTAACCGATTACAATGAGAGTCATACCATCTGAAAGGGCTTAAAGAGAGCTAAATTTTGCCATTATTTTTTTTTTCCTACGATTTTTTTGGTAGAACAAAATTTTGAAAAAACCATATCGGAGCCACCTCTTTTTACATAATCGGTTCTCGAGCCATAACTCGGAAACCTGGCAACCCATTAGAAAAAGAGTCATACCATCTGAAAGGGCTTAAAGAGAGCTACATTTTCCCATTATTACTTTTTTCCTAAAATTTTTTTGGTAGAACAAAATTTTGAAAAAACCGTATCGGAGCCACCTCATAATCGGTTATCGAGCCATAACTCGGAAACCGGGTAACCGATTACAATGAGAGTCATACCATCTGAAAGGGCTTAAAGAGAGCTAAATTTTGCCATTATTTTTTTTTTCCTACGATTTTTTTGGTAGAACAAAATTTTGAAAAAACCATATCGGAGCCACCTCTTTTTACATAATCGGTTCTCGAGCCATAACTCGGAAACCTGGCAACCCATTAGAAAAAGAGTCATACCATCTGAAAGGGCTTAAAGAGAGCTACATTTTCCCATTATTACTTTTTTCCTAAAATTTTTTTGGTAGAACAAAATTTTGAAAAAACCGTATCGGAGCCACCTCATAATCGGTTATCGAGCCATAACTCGGAAACCGGGTAACCGATTACAATGAGAGTCATACCATCTGAAAGGGCTTAAAGAGAGCTAAATTTTGCCATTATTTTTTTTTTCCTACGATTTTTTTGGTAGAACAAAATTTTGAAAAAACCATATCGGAGCCACCTCTTTTTACATAATCGGTTCTCGAGCCATAACTCGGAAACCTGGCAACCCATTAGAAAAAGAGTCATACCATCTGAAAGGGCTTAAAGAGAGCTACATTTTCCCATTATTACTTTTTTCCTAAAATTTTTTTGGTAGAACAAAATTTTGAAAAAACCGTATCGGAGCCACCTCATAATCGGTTATCGAGCCATAACTCGGAAACCGGGTAACCGATTACAATGAGAGTCATACCATCTGAAAGGGCTTAAAGAGAGCTAAATTTTGCCATTATTTTTTTTTTCCTACGATTTTTTTGGTAGAACAAAATTTTGAAAAAACCATATCGGAGCCACCTCTTTTTACATAATCGGTTCTCGAGCCATAACTCGGAAACCTGGCAACCCATTAGAAAAAGAGTCATACCATCTGAAAGGGCTTAAAGAGAGCTACATTTTCCCATTATTACTTTTTTCCTAAAATTTTTTTGGTAGAACAAAATTTTGAAAAAACCGTATCGGAGCCACCTCATAATCGGTTATCGAGCCATAACTCGGAAACCGGGTAACCGATTACAATGAGAGTCATACCATCTGAAAGGGCTTAAAGAGAGCTAAATTTTGCCATTATTTTTTTTTTCCTACGATTTTTTTGGTAGAACAAAATTTTGAAAAAACCATATCGGAGCCACCTCTTTTTACATAATCGGTTCTCGAGCCATAACTCGGAAACCTGGCAACCCATTAGAAAAAGAGTCATACCATCTGAAAGGGCTTAAAGAGAGCTACATTTTCCCATTATTACTTTTTTCCTAAAATTTTTTTGGTAGAACAAAATTTTGAAAAAACCGTATCGGAGCCACCTCATAATCGGTTATCGAGCCATAACTCGGAAACCGGGTAACCGATTACAATGAGAGTCATACCATCTGAAAGGGCTTAAAGAGAGCTAAATTTTGCCATTATTTTTTTTTTCCTACGATTTTTTTGGTAGAACAAAATTTTGAAAAAACCATATCGGAGCCACCTCTTTTTACATAATCGGTTCTCGAGCCATAACTCGGAAACCTGGCAACCCATTAGAAAAAGAGTCATACCATCTGAAAGGGCTTAAAGAGAGCTACATTTTCCCATTATTACTTTTTTCCTAAAATTTTTTTGGTAGAACAAAATTTTGAAAAAACCGTATCGGAGCCACCTCATAATCGGTTATCGAGCCATAACTCGGAAACCGGGTAACCGATTACAATGAGAGTCATACCATCTGAAAGGGCTTAAAGAGAGCTAAATTTTGCCATTATTTTTTTTTTCCTACGATTTTTTTGGTAGAACAAAATTTTGAAAAAACCATATCGGAGCCACCTCTTTTTACATAATCGGTTCTCGAGCCATAACTCGGAAACCTGGCAACCCATTAGAAAAAGAGTCATACCATCTGAAAGGGCTTAAAGAGAGCTACATTTTCCCATTATTACTTTTTTCCTAAAATTTTTTTGGTAGAACAAAATTTTGAAAAAACCGTATCGGAGCCACCTCATAATCGGTTATCGAGCCATAACTCGGAAACCGGGTAACCGATTACAATGAGAGTCATACCATCTGAAAGGGCTTAAAGAGAGCTAAATTTTGCCATTATTTTTTTTTTCCTACGATTTTTTTGGTAGAACAAAATTTTGAAAAAACCATATCGGAGCCACCTCTTTTTACATAATCGGTTCTCGAGCCATAACTCGGAAACCTGGCAACCCATTAGAAAAAGAGTCATACCATCTGAAAGGGCTTAAAGAGAGCTACATTTTCCCATTATTACTTTTTTCCTAAAATTTTTTTGGTAGAACAAAATTTTGAAAAAACCGTATCGGAGCCACCTCATAATCGGTTATCGAGCCATAACTCGGAAACCGGGTAACCGATTACAATGAGAGTCATACCATCTGAAAGGGCTTAAAGAGAGCTAAATTTTGCCATTATTTTTTTTTTCCTACGATTTTTTTGGTAGAACAAAATTTTGAAAAAACCATATCGGAGCCACCTCTTTTTACATAATCGGTTCTCGAGCCATAACTCGGAAACCTGGCAACCCATTAGAAAAAGAGTCATACCATCTGAAAGGGCTTAAAGAGAGCTACATTTTCCCATTATTACTTTTTTCCTAAAATTTTTTTGGTAGAACAAAATTTTGAAAAAACCGTATCGGAGCCACCTCATAATCGGTTATCGAGCCATAACTCGGAAACCGGGTAACCGATTACAATGAGAGTCATACCATCTGAAAGGGCTTAAAGAGAGCTAAATTTTGCCATTATTTTTTTTTTCCTACGATTTTTTTGGTAGAACAAAATTTTGAAAAAACCATATCGGAGCCACCTCTTTTTACATAATCGGTTCTCGAGCCATAACTCGGAAACCTGGCAACCCATTAGAAAAAGAGTCATACCATCTGAAAGGGCTTAAAGAGAGCTACATTTTCCCATTATTACTTTTTTCCTAAAATTTTTTTGGTAGAACAAAATTTTGAAAAAACCGTATCGGAGCCACCTCATAATCGGTTATCGAGCCATAACTCGGAAACCGGGTAACCGATTACAATGAGAGTCATACCATCTGAAAGGGCTTAAAGAGAGCTAAATTTTGCCATTATTTTTTTTTTCCTACGATTTTTTTGGTAGAACAAAATTTTGAAAAAACCATATCGGAGCCACCTCTTTTTACATAATCGGTTCTCGAGCCATAACTCGGAAACCTGGCAACCCATTAGAAAAAGAGTCATACCATCTGAAAGGGCTTAAAGAGAGCTACATTTTCCCATTATTACTTTTTTCCTAAAATTTTTTTGGTAGAACAAAATTTTGAAAAAACCGTATCGGAGCCACCTCATAATCGGTTATCGAGCCATAACTCGGAAACCGGGTAACCGATTACAATGAGAGTCATACCATCTGAAAGGGCTTAAAGAGAGCTAAATTTTGCCATTATTTTTTTTTTCCTACGATTTTTTTGGTAGAACAAAATTTTGAAAAAACCATATCGGAGCCACCTCTTTTTACATAATCGGTTCTCGAGCCATAACTCGGAAACCTGGCAACCCATTAGAAAAAGAGTCATACCATCTGAAAGGGCTTAAAGAGAGCTACATTTTCCCATTATTACTTTTTTCCTAAAATTTTTTTGGTAGAACAAAATTTTGAAAAAACCGTATCGGAGCCACCTCATAATCGGTTATCGAGCCATAACTCGGAAACCGGGTAACCGATTACAATGAGAGTCATACCATCTGAAAGGGCTTAAAGAGAGCTAAATTTTGCCATTATTTTTTTTTTCCTACGATTTTTTTGGTAGAACAAAATTTTGAAAAAACCATATCGGAGCCACCTCTTTTTACATAATCGGTTCTCGAGCCATAACTCGGAAACCTGGCAACCCATTAGAAAAAGAGTCATACCATCTGAAAGGGCTTAAAGAGAGCTACATTTTCCCATTATTACTTTTTTCCTAAAATTTTTTTGGTAGAACAAAATTTTGAAAAAACCGTATCGGAGCCACCTCATAATCGGTTATCGAGCCATAACTCGGAAACCGGGTAACCGATTACAATGAGAGTCATACCATCTGAAAGGGCTTAAAGAGAGCTAAATTTTGCCATTATTTTTTTTTTCCTACGATTTTTTTGGTAGAACAAAATTTTGAAAAAACCATATCGGAGCCACCTCTTTTTACATAATCGGTTCTCGAGCCATAACTCGGAAACCTGGCAACCCATTAGAAAAAGAGTCATACCATCTGAAAGGGCTTAAAGAGAGCTACATTTTCCCATTATTACTTTTTTCCTAAAATTTTTTTGGTAGAACAAAATTTTGAAAAAACCGTATCGGAGCCACCTCATAATCGGTTATCGAGCCATAACTCGGAAACCGGGTAACCGATTACAATGAGAGTCATACCATCTGAAAGGGCTTAAAGAGAGCTAAATTTTGCCATTATTTTTTTTTTCCTACGATTTTTTTGGTAGAACAAAATTTTGAAAAAACCATATCGGAGCCACCTCTTTTTACATAATCGGTTCTCGAGCCATAACTCGGAAACCTGGCAACCCATTAGAAAAAGAGTCATACCATCTGAAAGGGCTTAAAGAGAGCTACATTTTCCCATTATTACTTTTTTCCTAAAATTTTTTTGGTAGAACAAAATTTTGAAAAAACCGTATCGGAGCCACCTCATAATCGGTTATCGAGCCATAACTCGGAAACCGGGTAACCGATTACAATGAGAGTCATACCATCTGAAAGGGCTTAAAGAGAGCTAAATTTTGCCATTATTTTTTTTTTCCTACGATTTTTTTGGTAGAACAAAATTTTGAAAAAACCATATCGGAGCCACCACTTTTTACATAATCGGTTCTCGAGCCATAACTCGGAAACCTGGTAACCGATTACAAAAAGAGTCATACCATCTGAAAGGGCTTAAAGAGAGCTAAATTTTCCCATTATTACTTTTTTCCTACGATTTTTTTGGTAGAACAAAATTTTGAAAAAACCATATCGGAGCCACCACTTTTTACATAATCGGTTCTCGAGCCATAACTCGGAAACCTGGTAACCGATTACAAAAAGAGTCATACCATCTGAAAGGGCTTAAAGAGAGCTACATTTTCCCATTATTACTTTTTTCCTAAAATTTTTTTGGTAGAACAAAATTTTGAAAAAACCGTATCGGAGCCACCTCATAATCGGTTATCGAGCCATAACTCGGAAACCGGGTAACCGATTACAATGAGAGTCATACCATCTGAAAGGGCTTAAAGAGAGCTAAATTTTGCCATTATTTTTTTTTTCCTACGATTTTTTTGGTAGAACAAAATTTTGAAAAAACCATATCGGAGCCACCACTTTTTACATAATCGGTTCTCGAGCCATAACTCGGAAACCTGGTAACCGATTACAAAAAGAGTCATACCATCTGAAAGGGCTTAAAGAGAGCTACATTTTCCCATTATTACTTTTTTCCTAAAATTTTTTTGGTAGAACAAAATTTTGAAAAAACCGTATCGGAGCCACCTAATAATCGGTTATCGAGCCATAACTCGGAAACCGGGTAACCGATTACAAAAAGAGTCATACCATCTGAAAGGGCTTAAAGAGAGCTAAATTTTCCCATTATTACTTTTTTCCTACGATTTTTTTGGTAGAACAAAATTTTGAAAAAACCATATCGGAGCCACCACTTTTTACATAATCGGTTCTCGAGCCATAACTCGGAAACCTGGTAACCGATTACAAAAAGAGTCATACCATCTGAAAGGGCTTAAAGAGAGCTACATTTTCCCATTATTACTTTTTTCCTAAAATTTTTTTGGTAGAACAAAATTTTGAAAAAACCGTATCGGAGCCACCTAATAATCGGTTATCGAGCCATAACTCGGAAACCGGGTAACCGATTACAAAAAGAGTCATACCATCTGAAAGGGCTTAAAGAGAGCTAAATTTTCCCATTATTACTTTTTTCCTACGATTTTTTTGGTAGAACAAAATTTTGAAAAAACCGTATCGGAGCCACCTAATAATCGGTTATCGAGCCATAACTCGGAAACCGGGTAACCGATTACAATGAGAGTCATACCATCTGAAAGGGCTTAAAGAGAGCTAAATTTTGCCATTATTTTTTTTTTCCTACGATTTTTTTGGTAGAACAAAATTTTGAAAAAACCATATCGGAGCCACCTCTTTTTACATAATCGGTTCTCGAGCCATAACTCGGAAACCTGGCAACCCATTAGAAAAAGAGTCATACCATCTGAAAGGGCTTAAAGAGAGCTACATTTTCCCATTATTACTTTTTTCCTAAAATTTTTTTGGTAGAACAAAATTTTGAAAAAACCGTATCGGAGCCACCTCATAATCGGTTATCGAGCCATAACTCGGAAACCGGGTAACCGATTACAATGAGAGTCATACCATCTGAAAGGGCTTAAAGAGAGCTAAATTTTGCCATTATTTTTTTTTTCCTACGATTTTTTTGGTAGAACAAAATTTTGAAAAAACCATATCGGAGCCACCTCTTTTTACATAATCGGTTCTCGAGCCATAACTCGGAAACCTGGCAACCCATTAGAAAAAGAGTCATACCATCTGAAAGGGCTTAAAGAGAGCTACATTTTCCCATTATTACTTTTTTCCTAAAATTTTTTTGGTAGAACAAAATTTTGAAAAAACCGTATCGGAGCCACCTCATAATCGGTTATCGAGCCATAACTCGGAAACCGGGTAACCGATTACAATGAGAGTCATACCATCTGAAAGGGCTTAAAGAGAGCTAAATTTTGCCATTATTTTTTTTTTCCTACGATTTTTTTGGTAGAACAAAATTTTGAAAAAACCATATCGGAGCCACCACTTTTTACATAATCGGTTCTCGAGCCATAACTCGGAAACCTGGTAACCGATTACAAAAAGAGTCATACCATCTGAAAGGGCTTAAAGAGAGCTAAATTTTCCCATTATTACTTTTTTCCTACGATTTTTTTGGTAGAACAAAATTTTGAAAAAACCATATCGGAGCCACCACTTTTTACATAATCGGTTCTCGAGCCATAACTCGGAAACCTGGTAACCGATTACAAAAAGAGTCATACCATCTGAAAGGGCTTAAAGAGAGCTACATTTTCCCATTATTACTTTTTTCCTAAAATTTTTTTGGTAGAACAAAATTTTGAAAAAACCGTATCGGAGCCACCTCATAATCGGTTATCGAGCCATAACTCGGAAACCGGGTAACCGATTACAATGAGAGTCATACCATCTGAAAGGGCTTAAAGAGAGCTAAATTTTGCCATTATTTTTTTTTTCCTACGATTTTTTTGGTAGAACAAAATTTTGAAAAAACCATATCGGAGCCACCACTTTTTACATAATCGGTTCTCGAGCCATAACTCGGAAACCTGGTAACCGATTACAAAAAGAGTCATACCATCTGAAAGGGCTTAAAGAGAGCTACATTTTCCCATTATTACTTTTTTCCTAAAATTTTTTTGGTAGAACAAAATTTTGAAAAAACCGTATCGGAGCCACCTCATAATCGGTTATCGAGCCATAACTCGGAAACCGGGTAACCGATTACAATGAGAGTCATACCATCTGAAAGGGCTTAAAGAGAGCTAAATTTTGCCATTATTTTTTTTTTCCTACGATTTTTTTGGTAGAACAAAATTTTGAAAAAACCATATCGGAGCCACCACTTTTTACATAATCGGTTCTCGAGCCATAACTCGGAAACCTGGTAACCGATTACAAAAAGAGTCATACCATCTGAAAGGGCTTAAAGAGAGCTAAATTTTCCCATTATTACTTTTTTCCTACGATTTTTTTGGTAGAACAAAATTTTGAAAAAACCATATCGGAGCCACCACTTTTTACATAATCGGTTCTCGAGCCATAACTCGGAAACCTGGTAACCGATTACAAAAAGAGTCATACCATCTGAAAGGGCTTAAAGAGAGCTACATTTTCCCATTATTACTTTTTTCCTAAAATTTTTTTGGTAGAACAAAATTTTGAAAAAACCGTATCGGAGCCACCTCATAATCGGTTATCGAGCCATAACTCGGAAACCGGGTAACCGATTACAATGAGAGTCATACCATCTGAAAGGGCTTAAAGAGAGCTAAATTTTGCCATTATTTTTTTTTTCCTACGATTTTTTTGGTAGAACAAAATTTTGAAAAAACCATATCGGAGCCACCTCTTTTTACATAATCGGTTCTCGAGCCATAACTCGGAAACCTGGCAACCCATTAGAAAAAGAGTCATACCATCTGAAAGGGCTTAAAGAGAGCTACATTTTCCCATTATTACTTTTTTCCTAAAATTTTTTTGGTAGAACAAAATTTTGAAAAAACCGTATCGGAGCCACCTCATAATCGGTTATCGAGCCATAACTCGGAAACCGGGTAACCGATTACAATGAGAGTCATACCATCTGAAAGGGCTTAAAGAGAGCTAAATTTTGCCATTATTTTTTTTTTCCTACGATTTTTTTGGTAGAACAAAATTTTGAAAAAACCATATCGGAGCCACCACTTTTTACATAATCGGTTCTCGAGCCATAACTCGGAAACCTGGTAACCGATTACAAAAAGAGTCATACCATCTGAAAGGGCTTAAAGAGAGCTAAATTTTCCCATTATTACTTTTTTCCTACGATTTTTTTGGTAGAACAAAATTTTGAAAAAACCATATCGGAGCCACCACTTTTTACATAATCGGTTCTCGAGCCATAACTCGGAAACCTGGTAACCGATTACAAAAAGAGTCATACCATCTGAAAGGGCTTAAAGAGAGCTACATTTTCCCATTATTTTTTTTTTCCTACGATTTTTTTGGTAGAACAAAATTTTGAAAAAACCATATCGGAGCCACCACTTTTTACATAATCGGTTCTCGAGCCATAACTCGGAAACCTGGTAACCGATTACAAAAAGAGTCATACCATCTGAAAGGGCTTAAAGAGAGCTACATTTTCCCATTATTACTTTTTTCCTAAAATTTTTTTGGTAGAACAAAATTTTGAAAAAACCGTATCGGAGCCACCTCATAATCGGTTATCGAGCCATAACTCGGAAACCGGGTAACCGATTACAATGAGAGTCATACCATCTGAAAGGGCTTAAAGAGAGCTAAATTTTGCCATTATTTTTTTTTTCCTACGATTTTTTTGGTAGAACAAAATTTTGAAAAAACCATATCGGAGCCACCTCTTTTTACATAATCGGTTCTCGAGCCATAACTCGGAAACCTGGCAACCCATTAGAAAAAGAGTCATACCATCTGAAAGGGCTTAAAGAGAGCTACATTTTCCCATTATTACTTTTTTCCTAAAATTTTTTTGGTAGAACAAAATTTTGAAAAAACCGTATCGGAGCCACCTCATAATCGGTTATCGAGCCATAACTCGGAAACCGGGTAACCGATTACAATGAGAGTCATACCATCTGAAAGGGCTTAAAGAGAGCTAAATTTTGCCATTATTTTTTTTTTCCTACGATTTTTTTGGTAGAACAAAATTTTGAAAAAACCATATCGGAGCCACCTCTTTTTACATAATCGGTTCTCGAGCCATAACTCGGAAACCTGGCAACCCATTAGAAAAAGAGTCATACCATCTGAAAGGGCTTAAAGAGAGCTACATTTTCCCATTATTACTTTTTTCCTAAAATTTTTTTGGTAGAACAAAATTTTGAAAAAACCGTATCGGAGCCACCTCATAATCGGTTATCGAGCCATAACTCGGAAACCGGGTAACCGATTACAATGAGAGTCATACCATCTGAAAGGGCTTAAAGAGAGCTAAATTTTGCCATTATTTTTTTTTTCCTACGATTTTTTTGGTAGAACAAAATTTTGAAAAAACCATATCGGAGCCACCACTTTTTACATAATCGGTTCTCGAGCCATAACTCGGAAACCTGGTAACCGATTACAAAAAGAGTCATACCATCTGAAAGGGCTTAAAGAGAGCTAAATTTTCCCATTATTACTTTTTTCCTACGATTTTTTTGGTAGAACAAAATTTTGAAAAAACCATATCGGAGCCACCACTTTTTACATAATCGGTTCTCGAGCCATAACTCGGAAACCTGGTAACCGATTACAAAAAGAGTCATACCATCTGAAAGGGCTTAAAGAGAGCTACATTTTCCCATTATTACTTTTTTCAAAATTTTGAAAAAACCATATCGGAGCCACCTCTTTTTACATAATCGGTTCTCGAGCCATAACTCGGAAACCTGGCAACCCATTAGAAAAAGAGTCATACCATCTGAAAGGGCTTAAAGAGAGCTACATTTTCCCATTATTACTTTTTTCCTAAAATTTTTTTGGTAGAACAAAATTTTGAAAAAACCGTATCGGAGCCACCTCATAATCGGTTATCGAGCCATAACTCGGAAACCGGGTAACCGATTACAATGAGAGTCATACCATCTGAAAGGGCTTAAAGAGAGCTAAATTTTGCCATTATTTTTTTTTTCCTACGATTTTTTTGGTAGAACAAAATTTTGAAAAAACCATATCGGAGCCACCTCTTTTTACATAATCGGTTCTCGAGCCATAACTCGGAAACCTGGCAACCCATTAGAAAAAGAGTCATACCATCTGAAAGGGCTTAAAGAGAGCTACATTTTCCCATTATTACTTTTTTCCTAAAATTTTTTTGGTAGAACAAAATTTTGAAAAAACCGTATCGGAGCCACCTCATAATCGGTTATCGAGCCATAACTCGGAAACCGGGTAACCGATTACAATGAGAGTCATACCATCTGAAAGGGCTTAAAGAGAGCTAAATTTTGCCATTATTTTTTTTTTCCTACGATTTTTTTGGTAGAACAAAATTTTGAAAAAACCATATCGGAGCCACCTCTTTTTACATAATCGGTTCTCGAGCCATAACTCGGAAACCTGGCAACCCATTAGAAAAAGAGTCATACCATCTGAAAGGGCTTAAAGAGAGCTACATTTTCCCATTATTACTTTTTTCCTAAAATTTTTTTGGTAGAACAAAATTTTGAAAAAACCGTATCGGAGCCACCTCATAATCGGTTATCGAGCCATAACTCGGAAACCGGGTAACCGATTACAATGAGAGTCATACCATCTGAAAGGGCTTAAAGAGAGCTAAATTTTGCCATTATTTTTTTTTTCCTACGATTTTTTTGGTAGAACAAAATTTTGAAAAAACCATATCGGAGCCACCTCTTTTTACATAATCGGTTCTCGAGCCATAACTCGGAAACCTGGCAACCCATTAGAAAAAGAGTCATACCATCTGAAAGGGCTTAAAGAGAGCTACATTTTCCCATTATTACTTTTTTCCTAAAATTTTTTTGGTAGAACAAAATTTTGAAAAAACCGTATCGGAGCCACCTCATAATCGGTTATCGAGCCATAACTCGGAAACCGGGTAACCGATTACAATGAGAGTCATACCATCTGAAAGGGCTTAAAGAGAGCTAAATTTTGCCATTATTTTTTTTTTCCTACGATTTTTTTGGTAGAACAAAATTTTGAAAAAACCATATCGGAGCCACCTCTTTTTACATAATCGGTTCTCGAGCCATAACTCGGAAACCTGGCAACCCATTAGAAAAAGAGTCATACCATCTGAAAGGGCTTAAAGAGAGCTACATTTTCCCATTATTACTTTTTTCCTAAAATTTTTTTGGTAGAACAAAATTTTGAAAAAACCGTATCGGAGCCACCTCATAATCGGTTATCGAGCCATAACTCGGAAACCGGGTAACCGATTACAATGAGAGTCATACCATCTGAAAGGGCTTAAAGAGAGCTAAATTTTGCCATTATTTTTTTTTTCCTACGATTTTTTTGGTAGAACAAAATTTTGAAAAAACCATATCGGAGCCACCTCTTTTTACATAATCGGTTCTCGAGCCATAACTCGGAAACCTGGCAACCCATTAGAAAAAGAGTCATACCATCTGAAAGGGCTTAAAGAGAGCTACATTTTCCCATTATTACTTTTTTCCTAAAATTTTTTTGGTAGAACAAAATTTTGAAAAAACCGTATCGGAGCCACCTCATAATCGGTTATCGAGCCATAACTCGGAAACCGGGTAACCGATTACAATGAGAGTCATACCATCTGAAAGGGCTTAAAGAGAGCTAAATTTTGCTCTACCAAAAAAATTTTAGGAAAAAAGTAATAATGGGAAAATGTAGCTCTCTTTAAGCCCTTTCAGATGGTATGACTCTTTTTCTAATGGGTTGCCAGGTTTCCGAGTTATGGCTCGAGAACCGATTATGTAAAAAGAGGTGGCTCCGATATGGTTTTTTCAAAATTTTGTTCTACCAAAAAAATCGTAGGAAAAAAAAAATAATGGCAAAATTTAGCTCTCTTTAAGCCCTTTCAGATGGTATGACTCTCATTGTAATCGGTTACCCGGTTTCCGAGTTATGGCTCGATAACCGATTATGAGGTGGCTCCGATACGGTTTTTTCAAAATTTTGTTCTACCAAAAAAATTTTAGGAAAAAAGTAATAATGGGAAAATGTAGCTCTCTTTAAGCCCTTTCAGATGGTATGACTCTTTTTCTAATGGGTTGCCAGGTTTCCGAGTTATGGCTCGAGAACCGATTATGTAAAAAGAGGTGGCTCCGATATGGTTTTTTCAAAATTTTGTTCTACCAAAAAAATCGTAGGAAAAAAAAAATAATGGCAAAATTTAGCTCTCTTTAAGCCCTTTCAGATGGTATGACTCTCATTGTAATCGGTTACCCGGTTTCCGAGTTATGGCTCGATAACCGATTATGAGGTGGCTCCGATACGGTTTTTTCAAAATTTTGTTCTACCAAAAAAATTTTAGGAAAAAAGTAATAATGGGAAAATGTAGCTCTCTTTAAGCCCTTTCAGATGGTATGACTCTTTTTCTAATGGGTTGCCAGGTTTCCGAGTTATGGCTCGAGAACCGATTATGTAAAAAGAGGTGGCTCCGATATGGTTTTTTCAAAATTTTGTTCTACCAAAAAAATCGTAGGAAAAAAAAAATAATGGCAAAATTTAGCTCTCTTTAAGCCCTTTCAGATGGTATGACTCTCATTGTAATCGGTTACCCGGTTTCCGAGTTATGGCTCGATAACCGATTATGAGGTGGCTCCGATACGGTTTTTTCAAAATTTTGTTCTACCAAAAAAATTTTAGGAAAAAAGTAATAATGGGAAAATGTAGCTCTCTTTAAGCCCTTTCAGATGGTATGACTCTTTTTCTAATGGGTTGCCAGGTTTCCGAGTTATGGCTCGAGAACCGATTATGTAAAAAGAGGTGGCTCCGATATGGTTTTTTCAAAATTTTGTTCTACCAAAAAAATCGTAGGAAAAAAAAAATAATGGCAAAATTTAGCTCTCTTTAAGCCCTTTCAGATGGTATGACTCTCATTGTAATCGGTTACCCGGTTTCCGAGTTATGGCTCGATAACCGATATGAGGTGGCTCCGATACGGTTTTTTCAAAATTTTGTTCTACCAAAAAAATTTTAGGAAAAAAGTAATAATGGGAAAATGTAGCTCTCTTTAAGCCCTTTCAGATGGTATGACTCTTTTTCTAATGGGTTGCCAGGTTTCCGAGTTATGGCTCGAGAACCGATTATGTAAAAAGAGGTGGCTCCGATATGGTTTTTTCAAAATTTTGTTCTACCAAAAAAATCGTAGGAAAAAAAAAATAATGGCAAAATTTAGCTCTCTTTAAGCCCTTTCAGATGGTATGACTCTCATTGTAATCGGTTACCCGGTTTCCGAGTTATGGCTCGATAACCGATTATGAGGTGGCTCCGATACGGTTTTTTCAAAATTTTGTTCTACCAAAAAAATTTTAGGAAAAAAGTAATAATGGGAAAATGTAGCTCTCTTTAAGCCCTTTCAGATGGTATGACTCTTTTTCTAATGGGTTGCCAGGTTTCCGAGTTATGGCTCGAGAACCGATTATGTAAAAAGAGGTGGCTCCGATATGGTTTTTTCAAAATTTTGTTCTACCCAAAAAAATCGTAGGAAAAAAAAAATAATGGCAAAATTTAGCTCTCTTTAAGCCCTTTCAGATGGTATGACTCTCATTGTAATCGGTTACCCGGTTTCCGAGTTATGGCTCGATAACCGATTATGAGGTGGCTCCGATACGGTTTTTTCAAAATTTTGTTCTACCAAAAAAATTTTAGGAAAAAAGTAATAATGGGAAAATGTAGCTCTCTTTAAGCCCTTTCAGATGGTATGACTCTTTTTCTAATGGGTTGCCAGGTTTCCGAGTTATGGCTCGAGAACCGATTATGTAAAAAGAGGTGGCTCCGATATGGTTTTTTCAAAATTTTGTTCTACCAAAAAAATCGTAGGAAAAAAAAATAATGCAAAATTTAGCTCTCTTTAAGCCCTTTCAGATGGTATGACTCTCATTGTAATCGGTTACCCGGTTTCCGAGTTATGGCTCGATAACCGATTATGAGGTGGCTCCGATACGGTTTTTTCAAAATTTGTTCTACCAAAAAAATTTAGGAAAAAAGTAATAATGGGAAAATGTAGCTCTCTTTAAGCCCTTTCAGATGGTATGACTCTTT
This sequence comes from Panzeria rudis, assembly GCA_956483635.1. Classification (NCBI taxonomy): domain Eukaryota; kingdom Metazoa; phylum Arthropoda; class Insecta; order Diptera; family Tachinidae; genus Panzeria; species Panzeria rudis. The sequence goes on from OY101448.1 coordinate 19,544, forward strand.
TTCTAATGGGTTGCCAGGTTTCCGAGTTATGGCTCGAGAACCGATTATGTAAAAAGAGGTGGCTCCGATATGGTTTTTTCAAAATTTTGTTCTACCAAAAAAATCGTAGGAAAAAAAAAATATGGCAAAATTTAGCTCTCTTTAAGCCCTTTCAGATGGTATGACTCTCATTGTAATCGGTTACCCGGTTTCCGAGTTATGGCTCGATAACCGATTATGAGGTGGCTCCGATACGGTTTTTTCAAAATTTTGTTCTACCAAAAAAATTTTAGGAAAAAAGTAATAATGGGAAAATGTAGCTCTCTTTAAGCCCTTTCAGATGGTATGACTCTTTTTCTAATGGGTTGCCAGGTTTCCGAGTTATGGCTCGAGAACCGATTATGTAAAAAGAGGTGGCTCCGATATGGTTTTTTCAAAATTTTGTTCTACCAAAAAAATCGTAGGAAAAAAAAAATAATGGCAAAATTTAGCTCTCTTTAAGCCCTTTCAGATGGTATGACTCTCATTGTAATCGGTTACCCGGTTTCCGAGTTATGGCTCGATAACCGATTATGAGGTGGCTCCGATACGGTTTTTTCAAAATTTTGTTCTACCAAAAAAATTTTAGGAAAAAAGTAATAATGGGAAAATGTAGCTCTCTTTAAGCCCTTTCAGATGGTATGACTCTTTTTCTAATGGGTTGCCAGGTTTCCGAGTTATGGCTCGAGAACCGATTATGTAAAAAGAGGTGGCTCCGATATGGTTTTTTCAAAATTTTGTTCTACCAAAAAAATCGTAGGAAAAAAAAAATAATGGCAAAATTTAGCTCTCTTTAAGCCCTTTCAGATGGTATGACTCTCATTGTAATCGGTTACCCGGTTTCCGAGTTATGGCTCGATAACCGATTATGAGGTGGCTCCGATACGGTTTTTTCAAAATGTTTGTTCTAACCAAAAAAATTTTAGGAAAAAAAGTAATAATGGGAAAATGTAGCTCTCTTTAAGCCCTTTCAGATGTATGACTCTTTTTCTAATGGGTTGCCAGGTTTCGAGTTATGGCTCGAGAACCGATTATGTAAAAAGAGGTGGCTCCGATATGGTTTTTTTCAAATTTTGTTCTACACAAAAAAATCGTAGGAAAAAAAAAATAATGGCAAAATTTAGCTCTCTTTAAGCCCTTTCAGATGGTATGACTCTCATTGTAATCGTTACCCGGTTTCCGAGTTATGGCTCGATAACCGATTATGAGGTGGCTCCGATACGGTTTTTTCAAATTTTGTTCTACCAAAAAATTTTAGGGAAAAAGTAATAATGGAAAATGTAGCTCTCTTAAGCCCTTTCAGATGGTATCGACTCTTTTTCTAATGGGTTGCCAGGTTTCCGAGTATGGCTCGAGAACCCGATTATGTAAAAAGAGGTGGCTCCGATTATGGTTTTTTCAAAATATTTGTTTTCTACCAAAAAAATCGTAGGAAAAAAAAATAATGGCAAAATTTAGCTCTCTTTAAGCCCTTTCAGATGGTATGACTTCTCATTGTAATCGGTTACCCGGTTTCCGAGTTATGGCTCGATAACCGATTATGAGGTTGGTCTCCGATACGGTTTTTTCAAAATTTTGTTCTACCAAAAAAATTTTAGGAAAAAAGTAATAATGGGAAAATGTAGCTCTCTTTAAGCCCTTTCAGATGGTATGACTCTTTTTCTAATGGGTTGCCAGGTTTCCGAGTTATGGCTCGAGAACCGATTATGTAAAAAGAGGTGGCTCCGATATGGTTTTTTCAAAATTTTGTTCTACCAAAAAAATCGTAGGAAAAAAAAAATAATGGCAAAATTTAGCTCTCTTTAAGCCCTTTCAGATGGTATGACTCTCATTGTAATCGGTTACCCGGTTTCCGAGTTATGGCTCGATAACCGATTATGAGGTGGCTCCGATACGGTTTTTTCAAAATTTTGTTCTACCAAAAAAATTTTAGGAAAAAAGTAATAATGGGAAAATGTAGCTCTCTTTAAGCCCTTTCAGATGGTATGACTCTTTTTCTAATGGGTTGCCAGGTTTCCGAGTTATGGCTCGAGAACCGATTATGTAAAAAGAGGTGGCTCCGATATGGTTTTTTCAAAATTTTGTTCTACCAAAAAAATCGTAGGAAAAAAAAAATAATGGCAAAATTTAGCTCTCTTTAAGCCCTTTCAGATGGTATGACTCTCATTGTAATCGGTTACCCGGTTTCCGAGTTATGGCTCGATAACCGATTATGAGGTGGCTCCGATACGGTTTTTTCAAAATTTTGTTCTACCAAAAAAATTTTAGGAAAAAAGTAATAATGGGAAAATGTAGCTCTCTTTAAGCCCTTTCAGATGGTATGACTCTTTTTCTAATGGGTTGCCAGGTTTCCGAGTTATGGCTCGAGAACCGATTATGTAAAAAGAGGTGGCTCCGATATGGTTTTTTCAAAATTTTGTTCTACCAAAAAAATCGTAGGAAAAAAAAAATAATGGCAAAATTTAGCTCTCTTTAAGCCCTTTCAGATGGTATGACTCTCATTGTAATCGGTTACCCGGTTTCCGAGTTATGGCTCGATAACCGATTATGAGGTGGCTCCGATACGGTTTTTTCAAAATTTTGTTCTACCAAAAAAATTTTAGGAAAAAAGTAATAATGGGAAAATGTAGCTCTCTTTAAGCCCTTTCAGATGGTATGACTCTTTTTCTAATGGGTTGCCAGGTTTCCGAGTTATGGCTCGAGAACCGATTATGTAAAAAGAGGTGGCTCCGATATGGTTTTTTCAAAATTTTGTTCTACCAAAAAAATCGTAGGAAAAAAAAAATAATGGCAAAATTTAGCTCTCTTTAAGCCCTTTCAGATGGTATGACTCTCATTGTAATCGGTTACCCGGTTTCCGAGTTATGGCTCGATAACCGATTATGAGGTGGCTCCGATACGGTTTTTTCAAAATTTTGTTCTACCAAAAAAATTTTAGGAAAAAAGTAATAATGGGAAAATGTAGCTCTCTTTAAGCCCTTTCAGATGGTATGACTCTTTTTCTAATGGGTTGCCAGGTTTCCGAGTTATGGCTCGAGAACCGATTATGTAAAAAGAGGTGGCTCCGATATGGTTTTTTCAAAATTTTGTTCTACCAAAAAAATCGTAGGAAAAAAAAAATAATGGCAAAATTTAGCTCTCTTTAAGCCCTTTCAGATGGTATGACTCTCATTGTAATCGGTTACCCGGTTTCCGAGTTATGGCTCGATAACCGATTATGAGGTGGCTCCGATACGGTTTTTTCAAAATTTTGTTCTACCAAAAAAATTTTAGGAAAAAAGTAATAATGGGAAAATGTAGCTCTCTTTAAGCCCTTTCAGATGGTATGACTCTTTTTCTAATGGGTTGCCAGGTTTCCGAGTTATGGCTCGAGAACCGATTATGTAAAAAGAGGTGGCTCCGATATGGTTTTTTCAAAATTTTGTTCTACCAAAAAAATCGTAGGAAAAAAAAAATAATGGCAAAATTTAGCTCTCTTTAAGCCCTTTCAGATGGTATGACTCTCATTGTAATCGGTTACCCGGTTTCCGAGTTATGGCTCGATAACCGATTATGAGGTGGCTCCGATACGGTTTTTTCAAAATTTTGTTCTACCAAAAAAATTTTAGGAAAAAAGTAATAATGGGAAAATGTAGCTCTCTTTAAGCCCTTTCAGATGGTATGACTCTTTTTCTAATGGGTTGCCAGGTTTCCGAGTTATGGCTCGAGAACCGATTATGTAAAAAGAGGTGGCTCCGATATGGTTTTTTCAAAATTTTGTTCTACCAAAAAAATCGTAGGAAAAAAAAAATAATGGCAAAATTTAGCTCTCTTTAAGCCCTTTCAGATGGTATGACTCTCATTGTAATCGGTTACCCGGTTTCCGAGTTATGGCTCGATAACCGATTATGAGGTGGCTCCGATACGGTTTTTTCAAAATTTTGTTCTACCAAAAAAATTTTAGGAAAAAAGTAATAATGGGAAAATGTAGCTCTCTTTAAGCCCTTTCAGATGGTATGACTCTTTTTCTAATGGGTTGCCAGGTTTCCGAGTTATGGCTCGAGAACCGATTATGTAAAAAGAGGTGGCTCCGATATGGTTTTTTCAAAATTTTGTTCTACCAAAAAAATCGTAGGAAAAAAAAAATAATGGCAAAATTTAGCTCTCTTTAAGCCCTTTCAGATGGTATGACTCTCATTGTAATCGGTTACCCGGTTTCCGAGTTATGGCTCGATAACCGATTATGAGGTGGCTCCGATACGGTTTTTTCAAAATTTTGTTCTACCAAAAAAATTTTAGGAAAAAAGTAATAATGGGAAAATGTAGCTCTCTTTAAGCCCTTTCAGATGGTATGACTCTTTTTCTAATGGGTTGCCAGGTTTCCGAGTTATGGCTCGAGAACCGATTATGTAAAAAGAGGTGGCTCCGATATGGTTTTTTCAAAATTTTGTTCTACCAAAAAAATCGTAGGAAAAAAAAAATAATGGCAAAATTTAGCTCTCTTTAAGCCCTTTCAGATGGTATGACTCTCATTGTAATCGGTTACCCGGTTTCCGAGTTATGGCTCGATAACCGATTATGAGGTGGCTCCGATACGGTTTTTTCAAAATTTTGTTCTACCAAAAAAATTTTAGGAAAAAAGTAATAATGGGAAAATGTAGCTCTCTTTAAGCCCTTTCAGATGGTATGACTCTTTTTCTAATGGGTTGCCAGGTTTCCGAGTTATGGCTCGAGAACCGATTATGTAAAAAGAGGTGGCTCCGATATGGTTTTTTCAAAATTTTGTTCTACCAAAAAAATCGTAGGAAAAAAAAAATAATGGCAAAATTTAGCTCTCTTTAAGCCCTTTCAGATGGTATGACTCTCATTGTAATCGGTTACCCGGTTTCCGAGTTATGGCTCGATAACCGATTATGAGGTGGCTCCGATACGGTTTTTTCAAAATTTTGTTCTACCAAAAAAATTTTAGGAAAAAAGTAATAATGGGAAAATGTAGCTCTCTTTAAGCCCTTTCAGATGGTATGACTCTTTTTCTAATGGGTTGCCAGGTTTCCGAGTTATGGCTCGAGAACCGATTATGTAAAAAGAGGTGGCTCCGATATGGTTTTTTCAAAATTTTGTTCTACCAAAAAAATCGTAGGAAAAAAAAAATAATGGCAAAATTTAGCTCTCTTTAAGCCCTTTCAGATGGTATGACTCTCATTGTAATCGGTTACCCGGTTTCCGAGTTATGGCTCGATAACCGATTATGAGGTGGCTCCGATACGGTTTTTTCAAAATTTTGTTCTACCAAAAAAATTTTAGGAAAAAAGTAATAATGGGAAAATATAGCTCTCTTTAAGCCCTTTCAGATGGTATGACTCTTTTTCTAATGGGTTGCCAGGTTTCCGAGTTATGGCTCGAGAACCGATTATGTAAAAAGAGGTGGCTCCGATATGGTTTTTTCAAAATTTTGTTCTACCAAAAAAATCGTAGGAAAAAAAAAATAATGGCAAAATTTAGCTCTCTTTAAGCCCTTTCAGATGGTATGACTCTCATTGTAATCGGTTACCCGGTTTCCGAGTTATGGCTCGATAACCGATTATGAGGTGGCTCCGATACGGTTTTTTCAAAATTTTGTTCTACCAAAAAAATTTTAGGAAAAAAGTAATAATGGGAAAATGTAGCTCTCTTTAAGCCCTTTCAGATGGTATGACTCTTTTTCTAATGGGTTGCCAGGTTTCCGAGTTATGGCTCGAGAACCGATTATGTAAAAAGAGGTGGCTCCGATATGGTTTTTTCAAAATTTTGTTCTACCAAAAAAATCGTAGGAAAAAAAAAATAATGGCAAAATTTAGCTCTCTTTAAGCCCTTTCAGATGGTATGACTCTCATTGTAATCGGTTACCCGGTTTCCGAGTTATGGCTCGATAACCGATTATGAGGTGGCTCCGATACGGTTTTTTCAAAATTTTGTTCTACCAAAAAAATTTTAGGAAAAAAGTAATAATGGGAAAATGTAGCTCTCTTTAAGCCCTTTCAGATGGTATGACTCTTTTTCTAATGGGTTGCCAGGTTTCCGAGTTATGGCTCGAGAACCGATTATGTAAAAAGAGGTGGCTCCGATATGGTTTTTTCAAAATTTTGTTCTACCAAAAAAATCGTAGGAAAAAAAAAATAATGGCAAAATTTAGCTCTCTTTAAGCCCTTTCAGATGGTATGACTCTCATTGTAATCGGTTACCCGGTTTCCGAGTTATGGCTCGATAACCGATTATGAGGTGGCTCCGATACGGTTTTTTCAAAATTTTGTTCTACCAAAAAAATTTTAGGAAAAAAGTAATAATGGGAAAATGTAGCTCTCTTTAAGCCCTTTCAGATGGTATGACTCTTTTTCTAATGGGTTGCCAGGTTTCCGAGTTATGGCTCGAGAACCGATTATGTAAAAAGAGGTGGCTCCGATATGGTTTTTTCAAAATTTTGTTCTACCAAAAAAATCGTAGGAAAAAAAAAATAATGGCAAAATTTAGCTCTCTTTAAGCCCTTTCAGATGGTATGACTCTCATTGTAATCGGTTACCCGGTTTCCGAGTTATGGCTCGATAACCGATTATGAGGTGGCTCCGATACGGTTTTTTCAAAATTTTGTTCTACCAAAAAAATTTTAGGAAAAAAGTAATAATGGGAAAATGTAGCTCTCTTTAAGCCCTTTCAGATGGTATGACTCTTTTTCTAATGGGTTGCCAGGTTTCCGAGTTATGGCTCGAGAACCGATTATGTAAAAAGAGGTGGCTCCGATATGGTTTTTTCAAAATTTTGTTCTACCAAAAAAATCGTAGGAAAAAAAAAATAATGGCAAAATTTAGCTCTCTTTAAGCCCTTTCAGATGGTATGACTCTCATTGTAATCGGTTACCCGGTTTCCGAGTTATGGCTCGATAACCGATTATGAGGTGGCTCCGATACGGTTTTTTCAAAATTTTGTTCTACCAAAAAAATTTTAGGAAAAAAGTAATAATGGGAAAATGTAGCTCTCTTTAAGCCCTTTCAGATGGTATGACTCTTTTTCTAATGGGTTGCCAGGTTTCCGAGTTATGGCTCGAGAACCGATTATGTAAAAAGAGGTGGCTCCGATATGGTTTTTTCAAAATTTTGTTCTACCAAAAAAATCGTAGGAAAAAAAAAATAATGGCAAAATTTAGCTCTCTTTAAGCCCTTTCAGATGGTATGACTCTCATTGTAATCGGTTACCCGGTTTCCGAGTTATGGCTCGATAACCGATTATGAGGTGGCTCCGATACGGTTTTTTCAAAATTTTGTTCTACCAAAAAAATTTTAGGAAAAAAGTAATAATGGGAAAATGTAGCTCTCTTTAAGCCCTTTCAGATGGTATGACTCTTTTTCTAATGGGTTGCCAGGTTTCCGAGTTATGGCTCGAGAACCGATTATGTAAAAAGAGGTGGCTCCGATATGGTTTTTTCAAAATTTTGTTCTACCAAAAAAATCGTAGGAAAAAAAAAATAATGGCAAAATTTAGCTCTCTTTAAGCCCTTTCAGATGGTATGACTCTCATTGTAATCGGTTACCCGGTTTCCGAGTTATGGCTCGATAACCGATTATGAGGTGGCTCCGATACGGTTTTTTCAAAATTTTGTTCTACCAAAAAAATTTTAGGAAAAAAGTAATAATGGGAAAATATAGCTCTCTTTAAGCCCTTTCAGATGGTACAAGTGTTTTTGTAAAACTATGGCAAAAGCATCCAAGGTAAACCTGGCAGGAGAGTGTCGGAAAATAGTGTTCGGGGAAGCTGGGCAAGCTAGCTTGCCCAGCTTCCCCGAACACTATTTTCCGACACTCTCCTGCCAGGTTTACCTTGGATCGCTCCCAGGCAACTTTCCTAATTTCCCTTGCCTCTAATTTTCCTATTTATGTTTGGATACCGTTTGTGATTATTTTACCTCAACTATCTTTTTCCTGGATATATGCTTAGCAGCAGCTAGCATAGCAATTTTTCTTGGCTTTCAGAGTTATGGTTTTGTCTTGTGTATGGGTTGCAGGTTTTAAACTTCTCTAGTATACCGTGTCCCTGCTTCTGCGGTTATTTTACCTTTAAACTGAGCTTATATGCTGTTACTAGTTTAAGTTTTCTGTCATATATATTGTCGCTGCTCTGGGCTTCCCCGCTTGTCAGGGTAATGTACGATTTTGCATTGGCACTTCATTAGGACTGCTCCCAGTGTGCCACTGCAAGCAACCGTCTTCAGTTTTAATAGTTTTCTCCGTGGTCTGAACGTGTTCATCTGTGTTGTGTGTGTGTGTGTGTGTGTTTGTGTGTGTGGTTCAATTTATTGTTTCAACGTGAATAAATTCAAATGACAATGACACGGTTTTGATTGCACCATGGTTGAACTTAACACCTTGATGTTCCCGGGCTTTTGTTATACCCCTCCTACCGCGTCAGAGTGGTAAAGTAAGCCAGTTAAACATCAAATATAATACAAATTCTGTTGTTAAAAACTTTGAAGTGTGGTAAGTATCTCAAACTTTTATTCACGATTGTAATTTCAACTTTTGGTAATTTATGCTTTGTAGGCATAGTTGCCAGATGAAATAGGGAAGAATTCGTCAAATTTCAAGAGAAAAATCGTCAAAACGTCAAAACAATTATCCGAAATCGTCAAAAGTAAATTCGAAGTTAATAAAACAAATTTTGTACAGAAATCTGCTTTATAAACAGAATAATAATTTATTATGAATAACACAACAAATAAATTCATAGTTCTTACACAAAACAAACGAAATTCTTATCAATAAAAAGATCAACTGTTATTTTATCTGAAACAGTATAATCACATGTGTAGTGTATTTTTTTTAGAAAAGTAATATACATACATACATATGTAGGAGAGGCTTATACAATAACTCAGCAAGCCACAAAAACTAAATACATATTGAACAAATCGACCATTAAGTTTAAACAAAATTTAAAGTTTTATAGTCTGCAGTTTTCTACTTTAAATACGCAGCATAATTGTTTGCAAAATACTAGAATTTATTAAAAAAAATTTCTAAGATGCTAAGTTTCTTTAGTAAAACTGTTTATTAATACCCTATTTATGCGTAAACAACTTTTCAGAAACTAATCTTAATCGAAACCAAAGTTATAGCCGCTAAAAAGCTAATAAACGCATATCTATGCTAATATTTTTAAAACTTTAAACACATTTCGTCAAGTTCCACTTTTTGAAATATGAGGTACCAATATATGTATTTGAAAAGCTTAGATTAGCAGATTTCAGTGTTTGATGCAAATGGTCTTGCGAAAATGCAAAATATCGTAGCTTTTTTATGAAATACAAAATGCAAAAGATTTTATAAAAAAGCTGCCATAATTTCCATTTGCACTTTTGCTAGACTATTTGCATCAAACAGTGAACTCCGTTAATTCCTTTGAAAATATTTGAGCATTGTTCTATAGTGTTTAAAAGTTTTTGTATTTGATATATGTACATCCATATGTATGCAGCAGCTGACAAATTTTGGAGAGAAGAGGTTTAAAAAATCTGTAATACTAAAATGTCAATAAATAATTACTTTTGTTCGTTACTTTTATTACATAGTGTAGTAAAAGCTGCGAAGTTCTTGATCATGACACAAGTAACAGGTACACCCAATTCTACAACAATAGAAATCTTATTGCAGAAACTGTCTTACTAGTTGTCAAAAACATTGCAAGAATGATGAAACTATCGACGCAGCTAGCTCTATAAGGAAATGTTAAATACCGTAACGAAAGGAATTGCTTTACCAGTTGAGGCCATTCTCTCAATTTCCTATACCCGCCAGTATATGCTGTTTTTTTTACCATCAACACACATACACTGTGTGTGAGACACATAGCCTATATATTTAGCCGCGAAGCACATTCAAACAAAAAAAATAAGATAATGTATGTTTGACCACGACTGCTCTGTACAGAGTTTGACTGTTTGACGGCGGTGATGACATAATGACCATTACATCACTCAACTACGTTTGCCGTTTAGGCGCGTGAGGCCAGCTGATCATGCAAATTCACCTGTTAAGGCGGTTTCACCCATTGTTTCCGAACAAAATTTTTGTCCGGACAAAATTTATTTTACTGAGTGTTTTGCAGCACGATGCACCCATTTCGAACAATTTGTCTGAAAAATCAAAGCTACCATATGTTATATGTAAATAACAAATAAACATCTCGGACAAAATTTTTAGCAATTGGATAAAATACAAGTGTTTATGTTATTAACTATTATACTAAGTACTATTATATTACTTCCATGACACATTTATAGAAATAAAACAAGAAATGAAATAATTGCTATAAAAAACATATTTTGATGTGGCAACTCAGTACCACTTTGCCCGGACAAAAATTAAAATTAAACCAATTCAAGCTGAAAATGTTCTGAATAAAATTATTTCTCTTCTCTTCTCTCTCTCACAAAGAGAGACGTCAAACTACATATAAAAAAAATTTTGTCCGGACAAAAATTTTGTTCGGAAACAATGGGTGAATCCACCTTTAGAAACGCTTTGCTCTTGATAAAGTTCAAATTTGTTTTAAAAGTTCTAAAAAATGGTGTCAACTTATAATTCTTAAAAATCGTAAAATTTAAGGTAAAAATCGTCCAGTCGTCAAAAAGCCATTTTTGGCATTGAAAATCGTCAAAATGACGATAATTCGTCAGATCTGGCAACCGTGTTTGTAGGTTATTGTTTTACATAAATTGAGAGAATTAAGCTTTTTATTAGCGATTTGAAGGTTGTTGTCTTAGAGAAATGGTGATTTAACAAGCAGGAAGTGGCTGAACACTAAAGCCGTGTAGACCCACCGATTTTTTTGTTGAGTTGTTGCGTGGTTTTTTAACATAGTTGAATAGTGCACTTACATTGAATTTATGCTTTGAAGGTTATTGTCTTAGAGAAATTGAGAGGATTAAGCTATTTATTAGTGCTTTGAAGGTTGTTGTCTTAGAGAAATTGTGATTTAACAAGCAGGAAGTGCCTTAACAATAAGGGTGTTTCGACCGAACGATTTTTTGTTGACTTGTTGCGTAGTTTTTTTTAACATAGTTTAATAGTGCATTTACATTGCCGCGATATTAGTAGATTTTAGAGTTGTGCTTATCAGCTATTTTAAGTGAGCATACTTTTCCCCCCAGCTCACTTTACTAAACTATTTCCCTTAGTTAGCTCAGTTACCCTAAAGGGCCATGGCGACTTATCAAACTGTTTGATCAAACTCATGTATGGATTGGGTGAGGTGAGTTTGACGAAAAATCAAACCCATATAGATTTATTCGTCAAACCATACGTGTGAGTTTTTTTACTCGCACAATGATAAAAAAGGTGAGTTTGAAGCAACATTGGATGCTAGTTTGATAAGTCGCCGGGCAGCTTAAACCATCGAGTTGCACATGACGCCGGCAGAGGAACTGTAAAAAATTCATCAACTTCTTTGTTGTGGTGAATACGTGCGATGTTCAGGGCTGTCAGATTTTTGCGACCTATTTCGCCAAATTGGTTTTAAAAATCGCTAAAAGTCGCCAAAATCAGTTTTATACAGTTTTTGATAATATATACATATTTGATAATAAATTTGTTTTTATATAATACTTTTTCTAATATGAATTTTTATAAAATGATCGTATAAAAATTTAGCAAAAAATCGCCAAAAGTAGAAATAAAATCGCCAAGATTTATTTCTTGTAAGCTTTTCTCATCCAAATTCAAAACTCATTAATGACTATAATTAATATAAGAAAAACCATTAAAATCACATTGTTTTAATTTCTTGCAGACGAGTTTTGGTGTGATCTATTTTTGAAAATATTCTTTAAACAAAATAATATATCTGAATTATAAAAATTTTTAGCTTCAGTTTTGTTCAAAAATAGCCAACAACTTTATTTATCGCCATGTCACCAAATCAAAAATTTAGATGCCAAACAAGTTGAAAAATTACCACGTTTGGCGAGAAATCGCCATATCTGACTACCCTGTCCATGTTCTGCCTTATCAATGGATTTTGTGGTAGAGGAATAGAAGTAGAATATTTACCAATTTTGTTTTTTTTTCTTTCTATTGAAAATGGTTGTTGACTGCGAATCTCATGGCGAACATTAATGCTCAGCTGGACATGAGCGGTCAAGACTAGCCCTATGCAGCGTTGCCAAATGTGCAGTTTTCACTGATTTTACCAGTTTTTTGAAATTATGAAAAGTTTTACAGTTTTTTGTTTACAATTTGTCAGCTTTTGTAAGTTTTCTATACATTAATAATTTTAGTTCTTAGCATTAATTATTTCAGTTTTGGTTTCTTTTTTGTTACCAAACCATTAATACAAAACTATAACTACTTATTACTACCTTTTTTAATCAACAGTTTTAGTTTTGTTATTTTAATTCCAACTTCTGAAGCCATAGTTTTACCCATTTTGTTTAACATAACAGTGCAAAGGTTTACTAGTACTTTTTCAAACAGCAAGAAGGAATTCTCATACATTTAGGTCTACGAAAGTTGTGTTTTTCTATATGGAGCTTGCTATTATTGTTTGCAAGTTGAGTTCATACGTAAAAAAATACTGTGCTCTTAACTCGTCCTGTATTAATATTAAAATCGCCTCGATTTGATAAAACTAATGTCGCTTACTGGCAAAATGTTTTGTCTTTTTTGAACTTTGTATTATTTAGGGCCATTATTACAACTTGATAATAGTTAAAGGCAGGATTTTGTCGAAATGATAAACAGTTTATCATTATTACAAATTTACTTTAACCTACCAGGAAAGATGAATTTGCCTTTAACTTATCGCTCACTTGCAACCAAAATTTTTTGTTTTTAATTTTAACACAGCTTTAACATTTAATTTATTTTGAATTGGAAAAAATTCAATTAAAAATATTGAGAAAAGTAAATGATACCTATTGCTAAAAAATAGTCGCCAGCTTCAAAAATTCTTCCTAATTTTGTATATTAAAATAGGAAGTAGCAAAAGCTGCAAAGTTCTTAGTCAAAATCAAAATTGTTTTAAGAGTTCTAATTTATTGTATTAACTAACTTATAATTCTTAAAAATCATAAAATTTAAGGTAAAAATCGTTTAGTCGTTAAAATCCCATATTTTGACACCGAAAATCGTCAAAATGACAATAAATCATTAAATCTGGCAGCCATCCCTATCATCTGATCTTTTGTTACAGCCAGATGTTAAGTATTTTTATTAAATTAAACCCATTTAACTGTGTGGCTGTTTGGCTGAGAGCGTTAAGCGGTTTCCCAATTGTTGCTTTTCTCTCGGCAGCCGGGTCCAAATCACGGCACCTGAAACTTTTATTTTCTATTTTTTTAAATGTTTCTTTTAATGTTAATTAATATACTTATTTATCATAAAATATTAAAATCAATAACAGAAAAAATAGATTATAGCAATTAAATTATTAGTAAATAAATAAAATCAATAAAATATTTATTTGGGATACAAGTTTTTAGCATCAAATAGAAAAATTGCAAAAATTTATTTAGAAAATCAATATTTTTTGAGCTCAAATGATGCTAAATTTATATTTGCATAAATTAATATATGTAACCTAAAAATTCTTGTTTAAGAATACCAATTTTGTAATATACTTTTTGTACAACTTTTTGTATATATAAATACATATAAATCTGATGCGTAATTTACACATTAGATATTTAAGAAAAACGCTCAATTGAATAAATTATGTATGTATTACAAAATACTTTATTACGTAATAGCTACATATATACAAAAGTTTGCATATTTTACGAAAACAGTAATTAAGAAAGTTATTTGGAAATTATTGCATAGATATTTCGTGTATAATTGCAAGTACAGTATTTTTCGGTTAATTGCACATCAAAATTTGCACAACGTTTTGTTCAATTAACCGGGGAACCAATCAGCCGATACCCGCTTAATTGAACAATTCGTTCAATTACAAGAATCCCGTTTAATTGAACAGTTTGTTCAATTACAGAAATCACGCATAATTGGAAGTACTAATGAATTAAAAGAAATCGCTTATGTGCACTTTAAGTTTTTCAAAATAATTTTTTTACCTTAAACGAAAAAAATGCAAGTAACAGAAAAAAATGTACATATATGTGTATACGCAGGTATTTATTATTGTAGGTACATATGTACTATTATATGCATTATTTATGTGCACATTAGTTTTACAAAAAAATAAAATTTAGTAAAATAAAATTAGTAGAGATGCCACCCAGTGTTTTTCACAAATGATGTCAAATATGTATGTGCAAAAATGCCAGATTATTTTTCAATAATAATGCAGTTAACCGGGTAAAAGTAAGAGGAAATTTATTTTTGATGACATGAATTTTGAACCAATTAAGCGGGAAAATCAATTAACCGGGTTCAATTATCCGAGGAAATTTACATGTGTTTTCGTATGCAATATTTTTTTGCCCGATCATGTGGTTCAATTAAGCGTGGAAACCAATTAACCGTAGGGTCAATTAACCGAAAAATACTGTACATGTATCTGTGCCCACAAGGAATAACGACTAAACTCGATTTTGGCTAGTGAGAATTTTAAAATCGCTTTGTAAAATCAGGGAAATTAGATTAAGCTAATGCTAGTAATTTTATATTATATTAATTTGTAATTTAATGTATAATGAAACAACAGTTAAGTTAAGAGAAATAAACAGAATTATAATGATAAATACACCTTGTCCTAACTCGAATTAACTGTTATACTTTGTTACCAAAGATATAAATTTATATTACTTTGTGAAGGGTATATAAGATTCGGCATAGCCGAATATAGCCCTCTTACTTGTTATTATTTAAACTAATTATAAAACTGTTTAAAAAAGTTCCGTCCTATACGTCCGTTTGTCTGTATGTACTGATCCTGTATGTGGTCACAATAACGACCGAAAGACTTCACTAATCGAGTCCTTTTTTCTTTTTTACGCTTCAGTACAATTAGGAATAGAAGCCTATTTAATTTCACGGTCTAAATGAGATTATGAGGCGTGCACTTTTGGATTTTCCAAACTATTTTACTTGTTATGTTAATGTTTCTTTAGGAATTTGCTTTGTAAACAAGTGAGCTATTGAGCTAACTGGGCTAACTAAGTGAAATAGTTCTGTAAAGTGAGCTGAGCGGAAAAGAGCGCTCACTCAAAAGAGCTGATAAGCACAACTCTAGTTTTTTTGGAAACACTAATGTACATTGTACACAGATAAAACAGATTGATTGGAAAACAGTTACAAGTACGAAAATTCAACAAATGGAACCAATATATCACTATAAGTACTGAAACTTAGTAAATGCAAATATAATTTCTTGCTTGTATCTGAAATAATATACATAATCTGTAATTTCAGTAACAGTATCCAATTCTGATACAAAATTTCGGTTGTAATTTTCAAAATACTCATTTGGTGTTTCCAAATATATATATTCATATATCAGTTCTCTATATCGGGCATTACAACTAAACATTATGTTAGTATTTAAACTATTTTTAATCTCAACGTATTTTCAGTTCTTAATATAAAATAAAGACTCTAATTCGATATACCGAACTGATAATTAACTAGGATAACCAATCATTTTTGAGAATGACAATACTCAAAACTAAAGATTTTGATAATTATTTAATAAAATAATTACAATGTTTTTTATAATTTCTCCAATATTTATAAATAAAAACGCATTTATTGGTCAAAAATAGCTGTTCTACTTGGTGCTCTGGCTTAAGAAGTAAGTGAATAAATTTACCATAAATTTGTTTAACTAAATTAAAGAATTTTTAGAATGTTTAAAGGTTTGACAAGATAAATGGAAAGATGGTGTTGCTATCTAAATATGCAAATATTCAAGTTAAGAATTAATAGTGCAAAAAGCCTCTACATGTCCTGTTGCAGTAAAAATTGCTGTTTATTTCGTTGGTAAGAAATTTATTACTGCTGATGCTGTTAAATATATTTTATATTCAAATAAATTTAAAAATTTCAGGACATCTTTCAAGAAGTGGAAGGCTGACACGCAAGATAAACTGCTGTAATAGTGCACTACTAAAATAATAGTATAACGGCCCCAAATTTGCAACAAAACATTCAAAATATAAGCATGTATATTATAAGTTCATTTTACATTTGTATTGTACCTTTTGTGTTTCGTTTGTGCCTAAAATTAAAAAGTCTAAATATTTTTAATTTCATTCACATTGGTATTTTATTTCAGTAGTTTGTCTGGAATATTCAGTTCCTTGCATCGAATTTTTTCGTTACATACGACTGAATTGTAAGATAGTGCGTGTAGCCGACAAAATTCGATTGGCAACAAATTCGGTTGCCACAACGAATTTGTTTTCTCTGTGTACATATGAGTGATAAAACGGCCCTATGCAAGGAAAAAAATATTTTCTTATTTTTAATAAAAATCTCTCAATTGATGTTTTTTAGAGCATGAAAATTATAGAAAAAATAAAAAAATACATTATATAATATTTTTTTAAAACAATTTGAGGCACTTTGAAATGATCAATCTGGAAAAATTTTGCTCTCCCCCTTGTATGTTTAATATTTATTTCAGATTTTCTTATCTTCCCTTTCGCATTATTAATAAAAACCCTTATCTCTGAAAAGAATTTACTATCTTCGCTTTTTATTGAATTAAAAAAAAACTCAGCTAGAGTATCCTGCTGTCTATAATAGAACGGATAGCAAATAATTTAATGTGTTATTATTTTCTTATGATTTATTTCTATATTATTTATATTAACCCTGCTGTTGGGTTAAAAAAACTTACGAATCTTAGGTATAGGACCATTTTGGTTTATAGTTTTTTTAAAACAATAAACGGACTAAAATGTGTTTTTCGACTTTTTAATAATACGTTAGCACCTATTCGAGATTTATGGGATGGCTTCTGACTGAAATTATATCATCATATTCTGATTTTGAAGCATCTACGAGCGGTTTAAAAAAATGTCATCTGCTAGAAAACGAGGGACTTGCAGCTGCTGCAAATTTAAGTGCGATAGTAAGTGACTCATATGCAGCAAATTCATATGCAAATTACAACGAAAAATAGTTTGCCCATCATGTACTGAGAAAATTTAAATTTTTGCACTAGTTTTGTACATATCAATAAACATGAACGGACCAAAATGGTCCTAAGCCTAAGATTCGTTATTTTTTATTTTTCTAATTTCCTTTTCAAAATTCATGGTTCAAAATTTTGCAGAAGTAATAAAATATAAAAACAATACATTAGCTAACGTTTTAAGTTGACATATTGAACCGTTCCGTAGTTAAAGCGAAAAGAAAAAAAAATTTGACCAAAATGGTCCAAACCTAACAGCAGGGTTAATGAAATCAATAAAAAGTTTTATCTTTTCGAATTTTTTAAATTTTCGTATTAGGTCACACCCGTCGGTCAGACCCGTCACATTTTAAAATAGTTTTTTGTTTAAAAAACCGATTTTTTGTCAAACAGTAAATACGTAATACAGCTAAAAACACTTTGAACAGACAGCTATATAAAAATTATTGTGTACGTTATAGTAAAAATTTTACAGAATTTATGCTGAAAGTAATAATTCTTTAAAACTAAGATTTGTAAGGTCACACCCATCGCAGCTTTCTGACGACCATTCTGAGCAGAAATCGTGTTCTTTCAGTGTGTACCCGTTACTCAACGACTTTAAGCTTAATGGCCTTGCGAGTCGCAACATTTTTTAAGTAAAAAATTTTATATTTATGTACATACATAATTAAATACATACATACATACATATATTTAAGGTTTAATAAAATTGACAACGCTTTTCTGCTATTGCTGTTTTATTATGTAGGTATACGTAGATGTGCTTGGAATAAATTAAAACTGATTAATTTATAGAATACCTCTTCATGCGTCCAATTTCTTTGTTAAAATATAGAAATTTACAACTTATTATTTAATTAGCATTTTGTTGCGGACGTGTCATGACAGAAACAAAACCGTTCAATATAATTTCTCTTTTCACTATTTTTAAAGCACATGCAAACATATGTATGTATGTAGGTAGATACATCCCTATAGGCCATGTCTTTGAGACATCATCGATGCATTTTCGAAACAATTATCTACCACCGATGACGAATTGACGACACTCCAAGCCAACTATTGACGACATTTTCGAACAAAGGGCACAAAAGTCGTTGATGACAACGTTGGTAGCATGCTACTTAAGTTGTCGTTGATGACAGCGTTGGTAACATTGCATGTATATTGTTGTTGATGACAACGCTATTAACATTGCATGTATATTGTCGTTGATGATCATATGGACGACAATGGTACCAAAATTGTCGTCAATGAATATATAAATGAGCCTTATTAGGGTTGTCGAATCGAAATCGACTCTTGTACCAAATTAAAGAAACAAACAAAATTTTTCTTTAATCTACTACAAATTGTCAAGTCGATTCGACAAACGTAATAAGGCCCAATAGCCTTTTTATAATGTTGTCGTTTGACTATTTAACTACATTTAGTTCCAAATTGTCGTAGACGATATAATAAATGTTATTAAAATAAATGAATGCATTTTAATATATTTTTTATTAAAATATGAAACATAGTTTTAAAAGTTTTTTTAAGCTAAATTGTAACATACATAGAAATGTATGTACATACATATATATTAATATTAAATATTTCCATAATTTTTTTAATTCATATATACTTTAGATTTTGTTTTATTTTTTCAAAAGAAAAATCATTATGGCACATAGAGACGAGGCAAACGTTGAAGGAACTAAGGCATGTTGCTGCTACTGCTGATTCGGATGTAGCTCTATTGCTCTTGGAAATTATGTTGCCTCAACCGTTGCTTGAAAATCAAAATATTTTGAGCAAAGGTTGCCTGGTGTGTATCCTTGTTTACTGTTTGTACTTAAGTGTGCAGGAAAATAAATAATGTAAACTGAAAATAGTTTTAAAAGTTTTTTTAAGCTAAATTGTAACATACATAGAAATGTATGTACATACATATATATTAATATTAAATATTTCCATAATTTTTTTTAATTCATATATACTTTAGATTTTGTTTTATTTTTTCAAAAGAAAAATCATTATGGCACATAGAGACGAGGCAAACGTTGAAGGAACTAAGGCATGTTGCTGCTACTGCTGATTCGGATGTAGCTCTATTGCTCTTGGAAATTATGTTGCCTCAACCGTTGCTTGAAAATCAAAATATTTTGAGCAAAGGTTGCCTGGTGTGTATCCTTGTTTACTGTTTGTACTTAAGTGTGCAGGAAAATAAATAATGTAAACTGAAAATAATACAAATTTAATAAGTTTTCTTGAAGAATATACAAATTGTCTTGATGTTGCCAAAATGGTTATGGTTTGTGTTGAAAAAGCACAACAGATCACAGCAAAAGTTTGCTTCAACAGTTGCCTCGTATGTAGGCACCTTTAGTTCCATTATTAATACTATAAAAAAGTAAACAAAGAAGATGTTATTAGAATTAAAATGTGTGGGCATGAAAGTGAAAAACAACATATTTTCAAAAGGATTTTCTTCGTAAATCTTGCTCTTGCATTAGCAGAAGAAAATTAGGTTGATTTTACTTTATCTACTTCGAAAACCAAATTTCTCAGTTGTAAAATACAGAACTTTTAGCTATAGGGAAATCTCCTTGCTATCATATGTGTATATCAATGACACTGAATTATCTATTGCGAAGGAGATGTTGACCAATTGTAAAATACAGTAAAACTTAGGTCTTGTATATGCATGCAAATAGGAAAACCCCTTATACATAAATTTATGCCCCCTAAACTTTTCCCCTAAGAATTAAGCCCACTAAATTTGCCTTTAATGAAATAAAAACCCTAAATCTAGAGGGAAACCCAGAGTAGCTTTTCTATGAATTTCTCATATACATATGTAATTTGATATTTATTGGGCAAAAAATGCTAGAAAACACGAAATAAATAATAAAAAAATGCTGAAAATAATGCTAATTGCTAAATAGAAAAATTTGCACCTAAATCAAAATAAAAATGCTAAAATTAGCTGCAAAATTGCTAAGATGGCCAAGCTGGTCAGAGAATTTTTAATTATTTTCTTCAATTGAACTCAATGTTTCCAACGTATTTGATTTAGAACTTCATTAATATTACTTTTTGTACACAGAAAATATTAATTTTTCACTTCAAACACCAAATTCCCTGAATCAAATGTAAATTTGTCCAAATATGTCCTATAAAGAAATTTATAAATTCAAATGAAAATTTTTTTAATAATTTGTTTGAAAAAAATTCTGACTTTTTAGATTTTTTAGATAAAGGAAATGAAATAATAAGTCAAACAAAATTATTTATCAAACGAAATAGAGACAATAATAAAGATTTAAAATCAGTTTCAATAGAGACAATAATAAAGATTTAAAATCAGTTTCAAAAACATGTTTGCTTAAAAAAAATCATTTCTTGTAAATATCACTACCATCGAGTAGTGTTCACTTGCTTCTAATAAGGATACAAAAAAAAAACGCAGCGCCGTTTTTTTGCTCTTTGTGCAAAGAGCGGAACCAATTTATTATTGCGCTTGCAATGCGCCAAAAGAGCAGGAAATGCGCATAGCGCGTTTACAGTGGTGTAAAGTATTAGTAAAGGAAATAATATATTTTTGCATCAAGAATAAAAAAGTAAGGGAGAACAATATAATACTATCAATCGAAATACTGTTACGTAATGTTTTTATTGTCACTATTGGCAATTCAAAGCGGGCTTGCATATTGTTCTATCCCCTATTATGTATTTAAATAGTAGCTTATGTCTCAGACGATTTTTCAAATTCTCTTTTTGTTTGAAAGGGTTTGCCTTCAGTTTAGTCCCATATTTTTTTTTGGAAAATCGGATGGGGAAATTTGCTCCCCACAATGTATAACTCTGTCATTTGTAAACCGATTTTTAAAATTCTTTGTAAATTGAATTGCGTGATCACTTGTTAGATGTTCTGGTTTTATTTACTGAATTGCAGTACCATCCATATAAAACACACACGCAATAAATGCGCCAAAAACTAACTGATCTTTTTTGCGTTCGCCGTTTTGAAAACAATTTTTTACACCACCAAAAGTAAGAGAAAAACAAATAAGGCAAGAATGAAATCTAAACAAAATTGACCTATACCAAACACATGTGTTTGTGCTTATCTGCTGATGTGTCGTAGATGCGCAGAAATAAAATATTTTCAAAATCTGAATGCGTAATATATATTCTTTCTTGAAATAGGCATATATTAATTGTGGGCCAAAAATCTATCTGTGTACAAAATTTCATTTTGTCCAAACTCAGTTTGGACACTAAAATTATAAAATGTTTTTTTTTTGTAATTCTAGATTAATATTTTCAATAATTAATATAAGTTTTCTAAGTGTATATTGCAAATTTGGTAAAACTTAAAAATTTAGTACAAACCGTGTTGAATTAAATTTCCAATTTCGTTAAGTTAATTCGTATTAAATATGAAGTACACGACTTCAAAATCTCGTTTTTAATACTTACTTGCTTGTTATCTTTAATACAAGTCACTTGCTTGCTTTTTATTGATCACCCGATCAACAACCGAAAATTAAAACTTAGGGCTTAATTTCCTAAATCACGTCACGAAAGTGAAATTTATATAGGAAACAATAACAAAATTACTCAAATTTTATAAATTTGTTTTTCTTTTCATATAAATTTTAAAAATTATGAAAGGCAAAGCAAAGCCTCAATTTTTTATGTGTTTATTCGGTGAAGAGTTTGTATGAAAAACAAAAACAAATTTAGAGAAATTGAGTAATTTTGTTATATATAGCAAACATAAATTTCACTTTCGTGACGTGTTTTAGAAGATTAGGCCCTTAAACTGCAATTATACTTACCGCTAACTAAACTAAAAGGAATTCAATCTACAACTATAAATACAATTATATTTAACGCTAAAATTAAATCAATTTGATTCTACAACTCTAATTCTAAACTTAAAGGAATCTGTATTCTACTTATACCTACCTGTATTAACTACTTATGGATACTTATCTCTAAACTTACATTATATACTTTAATAAAATAATTGTAATAGATACCTACTTTGAAGTACGAAATTACTTACCTTATTATTTGTTGGAAACCTGACTGAAAGGTGATCATGTTTCTAAACCACCAGCAGCCTACATATATACAAACCCAAAGCTAATCATTCTCTCCTTTTGCTACTTACCCTCAAAATTATATGCATCCGAGAACGGGTGACAATAATTAAATTCTGCTTTGTAGATTGGCCCCCCTTTTACATACTTACTCAAAAATAAAACATAGGGCCTAATTTCCTAAAACACGTCATGAAAGTGAAATTTATATAGGAAACAATAACAAAATTGCTCAAATTTTATAAATTTGTTTTTGTTTTCATAGAAATTTTAAAAATTATAAAAGGTAAAGCAAAGTCTGAATTTTTTATGTGTTTATCCGGTGAAGAATTTGTATGAAAAACAAAAACAAATTTATAGAAATTGAGTAATTTTGTTATTGTTTGCTATATAAATTTTACTTTCGTGACGTGTTTTAGAAAATTAGGCCCATAATATTTTAATAAACATATCAAAAATATTCTGGCTACTTTTATTCTTTTTAAAGATTTTGACTCCAACGACTTTTTTGTCGTGGATAAACTCAAACTAACCACTGTTGTCATAAAAACGAGCATGCGCAATGCGCCGCTCAATATGCGCAATGCGCAGCGCAAAGAGATGGAGAAAAAAATTAAATGCGCATTTCGCAAAGAGCGGTACTAATAAATCGAATGCGATTGCGCTGCGCATACCAATTGCTCCTTTTTTCTCTCCGCTCTTTGCGCTTGTACGGATTTTTAATGCGCTTGTAAAAAGTGCGCAATGCGTAATGAGCAAAAGAAGTGCGCCAATCTGAACTCTGCTTCTAATGAATCGATTTTACCAATTTATCATTATATATGTAACTGTTCTGCAGACAAAACTTATTGCTTAAGCATTTGGGTATAAATTCTTGATTTTATTAAAAATAATAGTACTATTAAGTTATTTTATCAGGATGTACATAAAAATTATCGCAATAAATTTCCGGGATTAAAAACTTTGCACAGTTTCCGAGAATGCATACAAAACGGAAACATTTTTTTAGTTAACTCCAAAAAAGGGTAAAATGTGGCCAAAAATGAAAAAAGTCGCAAAATAAGATGAATTTTAAAAAGTCGCTGGCTGTCAAAAGGGTCGCAAATTGCGACTTCAGTCGACGAACGGTAACGCTGGTCTCTACCTGGTACCTGTTTCTATTATTTTCATCTTACTATTATGTCTCTATTGCTTAATTCACAAAAAATTGTATCAGCTTTTTGTATCAAATACACTTTTGCTTAATTCACAAAACCTCTTGTATCTTTGTATCGAGTGTAATATTGTATTGAATACAATAGTGTAAACTTGCTGTTGATAATTTTCATATAAAAATTAGTGTATTCAATCAGCGTTTTCAACTTTTAGATTTCAAAAAGCACTGAAACAAGGAAAAAACGCGTAATTCGTGAAAAAGTACTACATTCTAATTTTTTAGTTTTAATTGAAGTTGTGTGTATTTAGTTTTTTAGTTTTATTTAAAAAAATTGTTATATCTTGCCTATTCTGTAAATAAATCGAGCAGATTTGACAAATTAATTTAGAATAAATAAATCCACTAAAAACAAAAAATTTTCAGACTTTTTTAGTTTTCTATTTTTTAGAGCTTAATATATTATATTCGATATTAATTGATTATATGTATATGATCATCATAGTTATTACTACATGTTTTTTTATAGAAATTTTATACAAATTTAACTTTTGATTCTGTTTTCAACCCTAATTAAAGACTTTGTACAATGAAGACCTGTCAGTTGTTCTCTGTAAAAAATACATAAAATTACAAATACCTTTTTCAGGATATTTTGGCATTTTAGAGGATCTTGTAGCAGAAGCTATGTCATTTTTAATAATTACTTATTAAGAGGAGACTGCAACCTTTCGAATGACACCAAATTATTAATGTCCGATGACGCGCTCTAAAGTTATTCAATCTTGAATATGACAAACATTTTTAAAAAAATTGCTGAGATGCCCAAGTTTAGACGGCTATAAAAAGAAACCATAAAAAGTATCGGAATAGTTCTTACGCCACTTGCGCCCGTTAGAGTAGAATATACATATGTTAGTCAAATTTCGTTGAAAACGGATAGTTTTTGAAAGTACAAACCGTGGTGAATTAAATTTCCAATTTCGTTAAGTTAATTCGTATTAAATATGAAGTACACGACTTCAAAATCTCGTTTTTAATACTTACTTGCTTGTTATCTTTAATACAAGTCACTTGCTTGCTTTTTATTGATCACCCGATCAACAACCGAAAATTAAAACTTAGGGCTTAATTTCCTAAATCACGTCACGAAAGTGAAATTTATATAGGAAACAATAACAAAATTACTCAAATTTTATAAATTTGTTTTTCTTTTCATATAAATTTTAAAAATTATGAAAGGCAAAGCAAAGCCTCAATTTTTTATGTGTTTATTCGGTGAAGAGTTTGTATGAAAAACAAAAACAAATTTAGAGAAATTGAGTAATTTTGTTATATATAGCAAACATAAATTTCACTTTCGTGACGTGTTTTAGAAGATTAGGCCCTTAAACTGCAATTATACTTACCGCTAACTAAACTAAAAGGAATTCAATCTACAACTATAAATACAATTATATTTAACGCTAAAATTAAATCAATTTGATTCTACAACTCTAATTCTAAACTTAAAGGAATCTGTATTCTACTTATACCTACCTATATTAACTACTTATGGATACTTATCTCTAAACTTACATTATATACTTTAATAAAATAATTGTAATAGATACCTACTTTGAAGTACGAAATTACTTACCTTATTATTTGTTGGAAACCTGACTGAAAGGTGATCATGTTTCTAAACCACTAGCAGCCTACATATATACAAACCCAAAGCTAATCATTCTCTCCTTTTGCTACTTACCCTCAAAATTATATGCATCCGAGAACGGGTGACAATAATTAAATTCTGCTTTGTAGATTGGCCCCCCTTTTACATACTTACTCAAAAATAAAACATAGGGCCTAATTTCCTAAAACACGTCATGAAAGTGAAATTTATATAGGAAACAATAACAAAATTGCTCAAATTTTATAAATTTGTTTTTGTTTTCATAGAAATTTTAAAAATTATAAAAGGTAAAGCAAAGTCTGAATTTTTTATGTGTTTATCCGGTGAAGAATTTGTATGAAAAACAAAAACAAATTTATAGAAATTGAGTAATTTTGTTATTGTTTGCTATATAAATTTTACTTTCGTGACGTGTTTTAGAAAATTAGGCCCATAATATTTTAATAAACATATCAAAAATATTCTGGCTACTTTTATTCTTTTTAAAGATTTTGACTCCAACGACTTTTTTGTCGTGGATAAACTCAAACTAACCACTGTTGTCATAAAAACGAGCATGCGCAATGCGCCGCTCAATATGCGCAATGCGCAGCGCAAAGAGATGGAGAAAAAATTAAATGCGCATTTCGCAAAGAGCGGTACTAATAAATCGAATGCGATTGCGCTGCGCATACCAATTGCTCCTTTTTTCTCTCCGCTCTTTGCGCTTGTACGGATTTTTAATGCGCTTGTAAAAAGTGCGCAATGCGTAATGAGCAAAAGAAGTGCGCCAATCTGAACTCTGCTTCTAATGAATCGATTTTACCAATTTATCATTATATATGTAACTGTTCTGCAGACAAAACTTATTGCTTAAGCATTTGGGTATAAATTCTTGATTTTATTAAAAATAATAGTACTATTAAGTTATTTTATCAGGATGTACATAAAAATTATCGCAATAAATTTCCGGGATTAAAAACTTTGCACAGTTTCCGAGAATGCATACAAAACGGAAACATTTTTTTAGTTAACTCCAAAAAAGGGTAAAATGTGGCCAAAAATGAAAAAAGTCGCAAAATAAGATGAATTTTAAAAAGTCGCTGGCTGTCAAAAGGGTCGCAAATTGCGACTTCAGTCGACGAACGGTAACGCTGGTCTCTACCTGGTACCTGTTTCTATTATTTTCATCTTACTATTATGTCTCTATTGCTTAATTCACAAAAAATTGTATCAGCTTTTTGTATCAAATACACTTTTGCTTAATTCACAAAACCTCTTGTATCTTTGTATCGAGTGTAATATTGTATTGAATACAATAGTGTAAACTTGCTGTTGATAATTTTCATATAAAAATTAGTGTATTCAATCAGCGTTTTCAACTTTTAGATTTCAAAAAGCACTGAAACAAGGAAAAAACGCGTAATTCGTGAAAAAGTACTACATTCTAATTTTTTAGTTTTAATTGAAGTTGTGTGTATTTAGTTTTTTAGTTTTATTTAAAAAAATTGTTATATCTTGCCTATTCTGTAAATAAATCGAGCAGATTTGACAAATTAATTTAGAATAAATAAATCCACTAAAAACAAAAAATTTTCAGACTTTTTTAGTTTTCTATTTTTTAGAGCTTAATATATTATATTCGATATTAATTGATTATATGTATATGATCATCATAGTTATTACTACATGTTTTTTTATAGAAATTTTATACAAATTTAACTTTTGATTCTGTTTTCAACCCTAATTAAAGACTTTGTACAATGAAGACCTGTCAGTTGTTCTCTGTAAAAAATACATAAAATTACAAATACCTTTTTCAGGATATTTTGGCATTTTAGAGGATCTTGTAGCAGAAGCTATGTCATTTTTAATAATTACTTATTAAGAGGAGACTGCAACCTTTCGAATGACACCAAATTATTAATGTCCGATGACGCGCTCTAAAGTTATTCAATCTTGAATATGACAAACATTTTTAAAAAAATTGCTGAGATGCCCAAGTTTAGACGGCTATAAAAAGAAACCATAAAAAGTATCGGAATAGTTCTTACGCCACTTGCGCCCGTTAGAGTAGAATATACATATGTTAGTCAAATTTCGTTGAAAACGGATAGTTTTTGAAAGTACAAACCGTGGTGAATTAAATTTCCAATTTCGTTAAGTTAATTCGTATTAAATATGAAGTACACGACTTCAAAATCTCGTTTTTAATACTTACTTGCTTGTTATCTTTAATACAAGTCACTTGCTTGCTTTTTATTGATCACCCGATCAACAACCGAAAATTAAAACTTAGGGCTTAATTTCCTAAATCACGTCACGAAAGTGAAATTTATATAGGAAACAATAACAAAATTACTCAAATTTTATAAATTTGTTTTTCTTTTCATATAAATTTTAAAAATTATGAAAGGCAAAGCAAAGCCTCAATTTTTTATGTGTTTATTCGGTGAAGAGTTTGTATGAAAAACAAAAACAAATTTAGAGAAATTGAGTAATTTTGTTATATATAGCAAACATAAATTTCACTTTCGTGACGTGTTTTAGAAGATTAGGCCCTTAAACTGCAATTATACTTACCGCTAACTAAACTAAAAGGAATTCAATCTACAACTATAAATACAATTATATTTAACGCTAAAATTAAATCAATTTGATTCTACAACTCTAATTCTAAACTTAAAGGAATCTGTATTCTACTTATACCTACCTGTATTAACTACTTATGGATACTTATCTCTAAACTTACATTATATACTTTAATAAAATAATTGTAATAGATACCTACTTTGAAGTACGAAATTACTTACCTTATTATTTGTTGGAAACCTGACTGAAAGGTGATCATGTTTCTAAACCACCAGCAGCCTACATATATACAAACCCAAAGCTAATCATTCTCTCCTTTTGCTACTTACCCTCAAAATTATATGCATCCGAGAACGGGTGACAATAATTAAATTCTGCTTTGTAGATTGGCCCCCCTTTTACATACTTACTCAAAAATAAAACATAGGGCCTAATTTCCTAAAACACGTCATGAAAGTGAAATTTATATAGGAAACAATAACAAAATTGCTCAAATTTTATAAATTTGTTTTTGTTTTCATAGAAATTTTAAAAATTATAAAAGGTAAAGCAAAGTCTGAATTTTTTATGTGTTTATCCGGTGAAGAATTTGTATGAAAAACAAAAACAAATTTATAGAAATTGAGTAATTTTGTTATTGTTTGCTATATAAATTTTACTTTCGTGACGTGTTTTAGAAAATTAGGCCCATAATATTTTAATAAACATATCAAAAATATTCTGGCTACTTTTATTCTTTTTAAAGATTTTGACTCCAACGACTTTTTTGTCGTGGATAAACTCAAACTAACCACTGTTGTCATAAAAACGAGCATGCGCAATGCGCCGCTCAATATGCGCAATGCGCAGCGCAAAGAGATGGAGAAAAAATTAAATGCGCATTTCGCAAAGAGCGGTACTAATAAATCGAATGCGATTGCGCTGCGCATACCAATTGCTCCTTTTTTCTCTCCGCTCTTTGCGCTTGTACGGATTTTTAATGCGCTTGTAAAAAGTGCGCAATGCGTAATGAGCAAAAGAAGTGCGCCAATCTGAACTCTGCTTCTAATGAATCGATTTTACCAATTTATCATTATATATGTAACTGTTCTGCAGACAAAACTTATTGCTTAAGCATTTGGGTATAAATTCTTGATTTTATTAAAAATAATAGTACTATTAAGTTATTTTATCAGGATGTACATAAAAATTATCGCAATAAATTTCCGGGATTAAAAACTTTGCACAGTTTCCGAGAATGCATACAAAACGGAAACATTTTTTTAGTTAACTCCAAAAAAGGGTAAAATGTGGCCAAAAATGAAAAAAGTCGCAAAATAAGATGAATTTTAAAAAGTCGCTGGCTGTCAAAAGGGTCGCAAATTGCGACTTCAGTCGACGAACGGTAACGCTGGTCTCTACCTGGTACCTGTTTCTATTATTTTCATCTTACTATTATGTCTCTATTGCTTAATTCACAAAAAATTGTATCAGCTTTTTGTATCAAATACACTTTTGCTTAATTCACAAAACCTCTTGTATCTTTGTATCGAGTGTAATATTGTATTGAATACAATAGTGTAAACTTGCTGTTGATAATTTTCATATAAAAATTAGTGTATTCAATCAGCGTTTTCAACTTTTAGATTTCAAAAAGCACTGAAACAAGGAAAAAACGCGTAATTCGTGAAAAAGTACTACATTCTAATTTTTTAGTTTTAATTGAAGTTGTGTGTATTTAGTTTTTTAGTTTTATTTAAAAAAATTGTTATATCTTGCCTATTCTGTAAATAAATCGAGCAGATTTGACAAATTAATTTAGAATAAATAAATCCACTAAAAACAAAAAATTTTCAGACTTTTTTAGTTTTCTATTTTTTAGAGCTTAATATATTATATTCGATATTAATTGATTATATGTATATGATCATCATAGTTATTACTACATGTTTTTTTATAGAAATTTTATACAAATTTAACTTTTGATTCTGTTTTCAACCCTAATTAAAGACTTTGTACAATGAAGACCTGTCAGTTGTTCTCTGTAAAAAATACATAAAATTACAAATACCTTTTTCAGGATATTTTGGCATTTTAGAGGATCTTGTAGCAGAAGCTATGTCATTTTTAATAATTACTTATTAAGAGGAGACTGCAACCTTTCGAATGACACCAAATTATTAATGTCCGATGACGCGCTCTAAAGTTATTCAATCTTGAATATGACAAACATTTTTAAAAAAATTGCTGAGATGCCCAAGTTTAGACGGCTATAAAAAGAAACCATAAAAAGTATCGGAATAGTTCTTACGCCACTTGCGCCCGTTAGAGTAGAATATACATATGTTAGTCAAATTTCGTTGAAAACGGATAGTTTTTGAAAGTACAAACCGTGGTGAATTAAATTTCCAATTTCGTTAAGTTAATTCGTATTAAATATGAAGTACACGACTTCAAAATCTCGTTTTTAATACTTACTTGCTTGTTATCTTTAATACAAGTCACTTGCTTGCTTTTTATTGATCACCCGATCAACAACCGAAAATTAAAACTTAGGGCTTAATTTCCTAAATCACGTCACGAAAGTGAAATTTATATAGGAAACAATAACAAAATTACTCAAATTTTATAAATTTGTTTTTCTTTTCATATAAATTTTAAAAATTATGAAAGGCAAAGCAAAGCCTCAATTTTTTATGTGTTTATTCGGTGAAGAGTTTGTATGAAAAACAAAAACAAATTTAGAGAAATTGAGTAATTTTGTTATATATAGCAAACATAAATTTCACTTTCGTGACGTGTTTTAGAAGATTAGGCCCTTAAACTGCAATTATACTTACCGCTAACTAAACTAAAAGGAATTCAATCTACAACTATAAATACAATTATATTTAACGCTAAAATTAAATCAATTTGATTCTACAACTCTAATTCTAAACTTAAAGGAATCTGTATTCTACTTATACCTACCTGTATTAACTACTTATGGATACTTATCTCTAAACTTACATTATATACTTTAATAAAATAATTGTAATAGATACCTACTTTGAAGTACGAAATTACTTACCTTATTATTTGTTGGAAACCTGACTGAAAGGTGATCATGTTTCTAAACCACCAGCAGCCTACATATATACAAACCCAAAGCTAATCATTCTCTCCTTTTGCTACTTACCCTCAAAATTATATGCATCCGAGAACGGGTGACAATAATTAAATTCTGCTTTGTAGATTGGCCCCCCTTTTACATACTTACTCAAAAATAAAACATAGGGCCTAATTTCCTAAAACACGTCATGAAAGTGAAATTTATATAGGAAACAATAACAAAATTGCTCAAATTTTATAAATTTGTTTTTGTTTTCATAGAAATTTTAAAAATTATAAAAGGTAAAGCAAAGTCTGAATTTTTTATGTGTTTATCCGGTGAAGAATTTGTATGAAAAACAAAAACAAATTTATAGAAATTGAGTAATTTTGTTATTGTTTGCTATATAAATTTTACTTTCGTGACGTGTTTTAGAAAATTAGGCCCATAATATTTTAATAAACATATCAAAAATATTCTGGCTACTTTTATTCTTTTTAAAGATTTTGACTCCAACGACTTTTTTGTCGTGGATAAACTCAAACTAACCACTGTTGTCATAAAAACGAGCATGCGCAATGCGCCGCTCAATATGCGCAATGCGCAGCGCAAAGAGATGGACAAAAAATTAAATGCGCATTTCGCAAAGAGCGGTACTAATAAATCGAATGCGATTGCGCTGCGCATACCAATTGCTCCTTTTTTCTCTCCGCTCTTTGCGCTTGTGCGGATTTTTAATGCGCTTGTAAAAAGTGCGCAATGCGTAATGAGCAAAAGAAGTGCGCCAATCTGAACTATGCTTCTAATGAATCGATTTTACCAATTTATCATTATATATGTAACTGTTCTGCAGACAAAACTTATTGCTTAAGCATTTGGGTATAAATTCTTGATTTTATTAAAAATAATAGTACTATTAAGTTTTTTTATCAGGATGTACATAAAAATTATCGCAATAAATTTCCGGGATTAAAAACTTTGCACAGTTTCCGAGAATGCATACAAAACGGAAAGATTTTTTTAGTTAACTCCAAAAAAGGGTAAAATGTGGCCAAAAATGAAAAAAGCCGCAAAATAAGATGAATTTTAAAAAGTCGCTGGCTGTCAAAAGGGTCGCAAATTGCGACTTCAGTCGACGAACGGTAACGCTGGTCTCTACCTGGTACCTGTTTCTATTATTTTCATCTTACTATTATGTCTCTATTGCTTAATTCACAAAAAATTGTATCAGCTTCTTTGTATCAAATACACTTTTGCTTAATTCACAAAACCTCTTGTATCTTTGTATCGAGTGTAATATTGTATTGAATACAATAGTGTAAACTTGCTGTTGATAATTTTCATATAAAAATTAGTGTATTCAATCAGCGTTTTCAACTTTTAGATTTCAAAAAGCACTGAAACAAGGAAAAAACGCGTAATTCGTGAAAAAGTACTACATTCTAATTTTTTAGTTTTAATTGAAGTTGTGTGTATTTAGTTTTTTAGTTTTATTTAAAAAAATTGTTATATCTTGCCTATTCTGTAAATAAATCGAGCAGATTGGACAAATTAATTTAGAATAAATAAATCCACTAAAAACAAAAAATTTTCAGACTTTTTTAGTTTTCTATTTTTTAGAGCTTAATATATTATATTCGATATTAATTGATTATATGTATATGATCATCATAGTTATTACTACATGTTTTTTTATAGAAATTTAACTTTTGAATCTGTTTTCAACCCTAATTAAAGACTTTGTACAATGAAGACCTGTCAGTTGTTCTCTGTAAAAAATACAGAAAATTACAAATACCTTTTTCAGGATATTTTGGCATTTTAGAGGATCTTGTAGCAGAAGCTATGTCATTTTTAATAATTACTTATTAAGAGGAGACTGCAACCTTTCGAATGACACCAAATTATTAATGTCCGATGACGCGCTCTAAAGTTATTCAATCTTGAATATGACAAACATTTTTAAAAAAATTGCTGAGATGCCCAAGTTTAGACGGCTATAAAAAGAAACCATAAAAAGTATCGGAATAGTTCTTACGCCACTTGCGCCCGTTAGAGTAGAATATACATATGTTAGTCAAATTTCGTTGAAAACGGATAGTTTTTGAAATCTGAAGTGCTAACCAAACCAAATACGTACAAAAATTCGTTTTTTCAGGATATTTTGGCATTTTAGAGGATCTTGTAGCAGAAGCTATGTCATTTTTAATAATTACTTATTAAGAGGAGACTGCAACCTTTCGAATGACACCAAATTCTTAATGTCCGATGACGCGCTCTAAAGTTATTCAATCTTGAATATGACAAACATTTTTAAAAAAATTGCTGAGATGCCCAAGTTTAGACGGCTATAAAAAGAAACCATAAAAAGTATCGGAATAGTTCTTACGCCACTTGCGCCCGTTAGAGTAGAATATACATATGTTAGTCAAATTTCGTTGAAAACGGATAGTTTTTGAAATCTGAAGTGCTAACCAAACCAAATACGTACAAAAATTCGTTTTTTATGGGGTTTGACGCATAAGATGAATCATCACTAATTGCTCGAATCCACTTTTTTAATTTTTCTGCATGACTGCAAAAACTATGTTCAGGAAATAGTTGCATTAGCAAAGAATCTTACACTTGAAAAACATTTTTTAGATAAAGAAATTAATTTTTGAATCTTGGGTTTAGTGCCACAGTCAAAAAATAAAAGCACCAACAATTATACTAAAAAAGCACCGAGCACTAACTCCAAAATTTTTCGCGTCGAAAAATCACTAAAAACGGTGCGAAAAGCACTGAGTTGACAACGCTGAATATTACAAGCCGATACAAATTACACTAGGTGTTCACAAACAAATAAACAAAAAGTGTATTTAATAAAAGAACGGCGATACAAATTATTTGTTTGTGAACACCTAGTGTAATTTGTATCGGCTTGTAATATTGTATTGATGGCGGTGATGGAAAATACAGATTTTGAAATGGCACTAAACTGTAACTTAAAAAATACTTTTTTCACCTTAATGGTACTTTTTCTAAGATTTAAAAAATCCAACCTCAGGTATTTTTAATTATCATGCAAAAAACCATTCTTGATATATGAATATATTTTTGTTTTTATATATGTACTTGGTTTTTTCCATATGTAATGGCAGCTCGGGTTAGTCTCAGCAGAGTATGGTTCTCAAAAGAATACAGCACACTAACAAAAATGCGCATATCTACAGCATGTGTCCTGTCAGTGCTTGTTACGCTAGCGAGACCGGCTTAGTAGCAGAAAAAAGTAATTGGTAATAGATGTCTTAGACGAATCCTACATATGTACATATTTTCTGACCTCGGCGCATTACAAACGAAAAACTTTAGAGCTTAATAGTCAGCAAACTATAAGCCGAAGACTCCCTGAAGTGTCAGAAATCAGCCGCCGTGCTTTATCATTCAACCTGCAAGGAAGCGATCGGTTCTGACAGCGATAGATGAATTGCGGATACAACAAAGAAGACAGCGACATAAGCGAAATGAAGGACATTGTCAAAAAGAAAAAAACAAGTAAGAGTGCTATATTCGGCTGTGCCGAATCTTATATACCCTTCACAAAGTAATATAAAAGGTATATTTCTTGAAAAAAGCACTGAATTTTATTTCTTTTTAGTTTTATTTAAAAAAGTTGTTATATACCTGCCTGTTCTGTAAATCGAGCCGATTTAAAACGAATCGTTTAAGAAAAATTAATTCTACTAAAAGCAAAAAGTTTTCAGACCTTTTTGTAGATTTCTAGTTTTTAGAGCTCAATACATCAGATCCGATATTAATGCATTATATATGATCATCAAGGACAGGGGTTTCATGCAAATTCATGTTTTTTCCCTTAAGCCGGATTATAGCAAAACCGAAATATCTTTTCGAAATAATACATTTTCTTAAAAATGGCATCGATTTGTTAGTGCATTTTTTACATATTTTGCTAAAAATGCTTATTTTTTTTACATATTTTTGTTATAAATGCAAAGTTCTAATTTCGACAAAGTAACTATTTTTACCACCATTTTTTTCTTAAATTAAATTTAAAGAAAATTATCCAAATCCAAAAGCTTTCTAATACCAAATATATTGAACTTTACATTTGAAAATATGAAGATTTTACTTTTACATGTAAAGCAAGAAGAATATTTCTTTTGTTGTAAGAAAAAATATTACACGCTTCTTTATGTATTGTCTAAAGTTCTCGTTATAAAAAATAACAAAATGTGAGTACTTATTTCTAGTATCATATTCAAGGGCAGGGGTTTTTTGCAAATACATGTTTTTGCCCTTAAGGCGGATTATGGCAAAACCGAAATATCTTTACGATATAAGGAATTTGCTTATTTGTGTATATTTTGATGAAAATGCATACCATCAGAGCGAGACAACAAATAACAAGTTTGTGAGTGTTGGATTATTGATCAGATAGGGAAATTTCGGCAAAGACTAAATTGAGTCACAATAAAAAAATGCATGGCACGGATTTAAAAGAAGTCTTTTATTCTATTTGCTGACAAAAATTGGTTAAATAGCTGATGTTTCCTTGTAAAAAGCATCCACCTTCATAAGTGGTAAAAGTGAACAAGAACTCTGATGAGACGGTGTAGCGGCCTGTCGAAATCAGTAGTACTGATCCGTTCTGCTAATCTGACTTGAATATTCCAACACTCCACTCTTAATAAAAATAATTTGAATTTACATTCATTCAAAATATTGAACTAGAAAGCCGAAATAATAAAAATTTTCAGACTTATACCTATTCAGTTCAAAAAAATAAAAAATTACGTAAACATGCATATTGTTATATATTTTTGTTATAAATGCATATTTTTGTGTCATATTTTGTGAAATATTCAAATTTCAACAAAATATGTAATTATTTTTTAGCAAAAAAATTTTGTTCTCAAATCGATATCAAAAGTAGCAGTATTTAAAGAAAAGTTTCCTTATCTAAATCAAAAAAGGTTTGATTTGAAAGTATGAAGCAAATTTTACTTTGTACTCGCGTATTTATTATTACCTTATGAGACCGAATTAAAATGTTACGTTTTTGTTTGAATAAAATTTAAAAATAAGTGCATATTTTCTAGTTTTAGTGCATATTTCGCATTTTTTATACCATTCTTTAGCTGCCTAAAACACCTTTTTTTAGTGCATGAAGTCCTTGTCCCTGATGATCATTATAGTTATTGCTACAGGTTTTTCATAGAAATGAACGGGTTATCATAAAGAAAAAACTGTAACTTTTGAATTTGTTTTCGCTCCTACTTAGGGACTTTGTACAATAAATACCTGTCAGTTGTAACTAACTCTGTAATAAATATAATTACATATGTAAAAAGCCCAGCTTCAATGCAAAGATCTTATGTACCACATTACAAAGCCAACGCGATTTTGTGTTAGATAAAATTGTGTGCTTGTCTACAAATGCGGTGTCCCCCGCAATTTTTCATAGTACCAAACCTTTCATGTGCTTTCAAATAAAATACATATATTGAAAATCAGTCAAGAAATGTCGGAGTTATATGATAATTAATATATCGTGTTACCACTTTGTCCACCCGATTTTCATTTCTATTGGATCAAACTCTAAGCAATTCATTTGAAACAAAAATTTTTTTTTTGAAAATTGGTTCATAAATGGAGGATTATGGGATAATCAATATTTCCGGGGGAGGGGAGAATGCCCTACAGATTTTATGTTTGGTGGAGCAAAAAAAGTTATGCAACGAAATAGCAGGCAAACCCTTTCAAAAAAAATCGATTCACAAATGGCAGAGTTTGGATTGGGGGGAGCGATCTTCCTCGCCGATTTTCAAAAAAAAGTTGTGGAACCAAACAGCAAGCAAACCCTTTCAAACAAAAAAGAACTTTGAAAATAGGTTCACAAATGACGGAGTTACGCCAATACAAACATAAAAAATACACACGAATTTTGTTGAGACTAGGGTTAGTATTGTAGCGAACGGCACTGAACAAATTCGATTCGGCTGTATCTTAGACCTATCACATAGTATCTAAATAATGTTAATTGTGCCCGTCCATATCAATCAGAAACCAGACCCGTAACTATATGTACTACTTTACTGGCATTTATAATTGTGAAATATGAATGCTGCTGTGGCCGAGTGGGTAGTGTGCTTGCCAGCTGTTCCAGAGGCCCTCAGTTCGATTCTCATCATAGACTCAGCATAAAAATAAAATACAATTTCTACTTGCATTTGTAACAATAATGAAAAAAAAACTTTAAATTATTATTCAGTTGTTGCAGCTAATGTCGGAATAATCTTTATATATAATTTTTATTACTCTACACCCATTAGGTCTCTTTTACTACGTTTATACACAGTGGTTATTTGCAAATAAAAACGTAGTGCTCCCAAGTATGTAGTTTTATTGTAACTTACATACTAATTCACGAAAACAATTACTGATTAACACCAGGGTGACCGTTGAAAATTTTTAAAAAGTGGCACAAAAAGGGGATTTTGAGGAAAAAAGTGGCACCAAAAAGGGGATTCTTTCAAAAAAAGGGGCAACTTTTTTAAAAAGGGAATAATTGAACCAAATTCTAATATTTAATGAATTTCTAGGGCATATAATGCTTTTGTAATAAAATAAATCAATTTTGATGTTTTTTCGTTCAAAAAACTGACTGCTTTTTATATAAATTTTAGACAAACAATGCAAACAAGCCTTGTTTGTATAAAATTTATGTGAAAGGCACTCACATTTTTTTTAGCAATTTCCATAAAAATTTTTTTACTCAAGGCGCTTGTTTGCATATGGAAATAGCACATTAGTAAAGTATATCGAAAAGCAGTTTCGCTGAGTAAAGATTTTTGCATAGCCGGCCTTCGGTCGGCGAAGCCGCTGAGTATACTGAGAGGAGAAAATCGTTAAGACCGGCCGAAGGCCGCTTTTCAATATACCAAGAAGAAAAAATAATGAAGCCCGGCCGAAGGCCAGCTACGCAAAGAATATTTTGTAGTAAAATAAAATTTCTTAACAATTTTAATTAATTTCCAAATATTTCTTTGAATCGACGATGTCGATTGGACATATTTTAAACATTGTTGACGCTATTTGCAAGTTTTTCTTGATTTTATTTCACTTTTTAAAATGCAATAACGTCAATTGATCTTTTATTACTTGTCACCGATTGCAGAAGTAAAAAGTGAATAGTCAAAAACATGTATATTTGAATTTGTTTTAATTTTTAAAAGTGTGGACATTATGACACATTTCAAAGTGTCATAATGGTCATAATAATAATGTCATAAAGTCCATGGCACTATTAAAAGTGTCACAATGTCCATGGATGTTATGCCATTTTTAGCAGTGACATAATGTCTTTGGACATTATGTCACTAGATATTGTGACATGGCCCCAAAATTTGCATGAAAATAATTTTAAAAATATTTAAAGCTGCGTGATTTGCATAAAAATGTTTAACAAGACGTTCTTGTTCGTGTTAGTGAATCAGGGTGTTATTTTTAATAATTTTAATACAATAATGAATATCTATAGATCTAAACTCTTAAACTATTTCAAAATAGTTTTTGTCATAAGACTTTACATGATAGACTCAAAAACAAATTTTTGTCTTGAGATTTTTTTTATAAAAACAGTTTTGTGCCATAAAAAGCTTATATTAAAACAAGAAGCATCATTTCATAAAAAGGGGCAAAAAGGGGCATAATATTACAAAAGGTGGCAGATTTAGGTCATTTTAAAAAAGGGGCACTAAAAGTGGCAAGGCAATTGAAAAAGTGGCAAATTGCCACTTTAGTCGCAAAACGGTCACGCTGATTAACACACTATTTGCAAATAATAAGTTTGAGATGCCACCTTTACATATGTTTGTTAATGAAAAATAAGAAATAGATAAATATATTAATATATAGATAAATATTCAGTAACTTAATAAATGACAATAAAGAAGTATTTGGCAGCATTTTACGTTTTTATTTCCAAATAAGCACTGCGTATAAACGTAGTATATGAGATAGTTCTGTGACAAATCACAAGGTGTACACCCATCCTATACCATCCTCATATAAAAGTGACTGGTCCTCTTCATTGGAAGTGTTAGAACTCGGAGTGGTCCCTACAACCTAGGGACCGGCTAAGTGACTTATTTTGTGTCAGCTTTATTTTTCGCAGGTAGATTTTACTCTTACAGACCTTTACATTTGTTTTCATAAATTTCGTGTTTTCGTTTTTTCTTTTTTTTTCTCTGTTGAAGAGGTTGCAGCCTGCACCTACCATTTAACCAGGACGTAATTTTGTCTTTGATTCATAAGGAATAATTTACCTTCCTGAATGTTTATCTCATTCAAGGCAATTATATGAGCTTAATGAATGGTAAACTAAGCAAGAAATCGATTTTCGACTTTCCAATTAACAATTTTTCATTCCGATTAATTAGCCGATTAATCGCAGGTAAAAATCAATTGTTTTGTAGTCGATTTTTATTTATTTGTATTTTTTTTAATTAGGCTGAATTTGCACGATGAAATATTTCATAAAATTTATGGCATTAAACTTTATTTAGAATAGAATGGACTGGAAAGCAAGTTGGGTTGAAAAAATGGTAGGAAATAAAATTTCATGTGGTTTTTGTAAATTTTCTTCACCCCATTTGCTTTTCCGCGCTTGCAATAAGCGACTAAGAAAAGTTTCATGAAGAAAATTTCATGAAATACCTATTTCATAGCGTAAATTTAATATTCGTTTTATTTCTAATACTAAATTTACACGATGAAATATTTGTTGAAACTTTTTTATTTGCTTCTTAATTGCAAGTGTGCAAAAGCAAATGGAGTAAAGAAAATTTACCAAATCAATCTAAAAATGGGTTTTTATTTAGTTTTTCCTTTATCGTGTAAAATAACTACAAGTCGAGAAACGCCTCTTCTATATTGAACCATAGAAATCTATATGGTTCACAAAACCTTTCTTTCTAAACTTCACTGTTTGCTCGTTTTTCTAATTTCGATTAATCGGAGCCAAAAGTCGATTTCAGTATAAAGTTCACAACTAAAAATCTTTTACAAAAAATCGTTTTTTGGCATTGAAAATCGATTTTCGACTACAATCGAAATCGACTTACCATTCACTACATATATCAAATAAATTATCAAATTTACCCTTAAAATCATTTCCGCGCATCTCCTGCAAGAATAACTTTTGTAAAGTTTTTCATTCGCCGTATAAAGCCTATACTTTTATAGCACATTTATCGGAACCTTTTATGGGGGTTCGAGCCTCATCCCACATAGCTTCCACCTACTTTAATACAAGTTAAGCGCTTGAGACTTAATTTTACTTTGTGCATAATTTAAAATATTGGATGATAGTTTGCCAATGACCGCACACTAGTCAAACCCCATATAAAAAAAAATAAACAATAAATACCAGGCGAACTCAGTACGGCGAGTTGACTTCGCCCCGGCCATCATCATCAGAAATATATATTAAAAAAAATTCAAAATTTCAAACTATTTTGGCCAAATGGGTAAATTTCAGGGGCGATGCGCTACGCCTTCCGATCTTCTGATCGGATTTTTGCATGTTATAATTATACACTACGACGAATATATCTAGGGGGAATTACAGTTTATAACATGAAAAACATTTTCTCATACTACTAAAGACCACACTAATCGACATACATATAAGTGTTTTTATTAGTGAAGTAACTGATTCCGATACCGATATATCTTATATACTTAAAATTTTCCGATACATCGGTATCGGCGATATTTTACTGTCGATACGACGATACTTTATAAAGCTTCTTCAGAGTTTTTTTTAACAAATAATTTATTTTTTATTAATGGAGCTATGAATTTTTAGTCGAACTGTATGGTTTTTATAAAAAGTTATTTAATTAGTTTGGCTTAAGTTCATTTTTAATTTAATCTTTCGATCAAATTATTTTTTATTTAAGAAAGAAATTCTAAAGAAAAGCATTCAAAGAAAAATTTTTGGATGTACGGAAAGGTTGAACTGACAGCTGTTTCGAGACTACCAAGTCTACTCATCAGTGCACTTCTTTACCTACACTACCAGTGACAGTAGCAACAACACTGTTGCGAAAATCCTACTAATTTTAATAAGCTCAATTAACAGACTGTCGCCATCTCGCGGCGAGTCGACCTATTAATTAACTTTTTTCTACATGTTCGGAACTTCACTAACTGCCTTTTCTTAGTATGTTCAACTATTTTAAGCTTTTTTTATTATTTTTATTAATTTTACCATGAATTAATTTCAATTCGATATATTTTAAATCTTATTTATATCAATTTTAAATATTAAGAATATTTTACGGTTATTTTGTAAAATATAATTTATTTTTTGTTAATTTACCATGAATTCAAATTCAAAGAAGTCATGAAAATGTAGAATTTGCGTTCCGGAAGTAGTGCAAATTTGGATCATTTCTAATAAGTTTTACATGTGCTCAGTGTTACCATATGTGAAGATTTATCTTATTTTTGAAGTTTTTTGCTGGGTCGAGAAGATAGAAAGGGGTTTACCCTTAAAAAAGATTTGAAAATATTTTAAATTTTTACTTTTTCTGTCTTTCAGAAAGACATATTTTAGCTAAACTATTTGTTTAGTTTAATAAAACTATAAAGGGCTCTGTGACAATCGATCTATCTCTCGATTTTCACGGTATGTAAGTCGAAATATGTATTTATATATTAGCCCGACATATAAAACTGTTTTTATAAATTAATATTAGTGTTTTTCATTCGGGATTTCCCGGGAAAAAATTCCCGGGATCCCGCACATTTTTCGGGAAATAAATCCCGGGAAAATTGTGCGAGAATTCCCGGGATTTTTTAAATATTATTATGGTAACTTTTCTTTGTTAGCACACATTTTTAGTGCTGCTCTATTTAGAAAAATATGTAAATAAAAGGAAAAATATGTATTTTTAAGCACATTTTATCTGTCTCCATTTTATTTTCATATTTTTCTAAGATCAGCGCTCAAAAAATCATATTTCGTGTAGAAATGAAAATAACAGATTGTCACTAAGTGGACATAGCGAAAGTGAGCATAATAAAGAAGTACTGGTCTATATTTTCTGAAAATATCAGATTGTTATTTTAAGCCAAACATGAGTTTTTTGAAGCTCAAAATTTTGAATTTTTCAAAAATTATAAATGAAAAAAAAATAAAGTTTTATGTACAACAGGTTCACACAGGGCTCAATTAAAAATAGATACAGAAAAAAAATTTAATTTTCAGGTGCTCACTTTTCCGCCACTTAATTATTTCAATTCAGTTTGAGCAGTATGAAATGCTCTTTAGTGTCTTATGAAATAAATCATAAATCATTGCAATATCTTTTCTACTTAAGAAGCTAGAGAAATTATGAAAGAGTATGAAATTAGTAAATTTTTTTACTTCGGGTAGCTACTAATCAGAAGTTATACAATAAAAAATAATATGTTTTAATTTAAATTAAAAAGCATGCTAAAGAGCTCAAATTTTATAATTGTTTTACTATTTGTTTTTGTTCAAATAAATTAAGTGAAATGCTATCTTGTATCGTTTTGTATTGGGCGTCAATTTCCGGGAAATTGAAAAATCAATCCCGCTTTCCCGGGAAATGAAAAAGTCCGGGAAAAGAAAAACTCTAATTAATATGCATATTATTATATTTGGTAAATTTTCAAAGAAAGACTTTACATCAGTCCTCGGCAATTTGTGGTGAGGTCAGTTTTCTCTATTCGCCTGGCACTGCGTCAGATTGTTTTGAATGTTGATGTTATTTTTGGATAGATCGCATGCCTTTCAGCAATATATCGCGATCTTAGTATTGGTTTATCCCATATGCCAAAAAGTCGGAATGGAGAAAAACAACACAGAAGATTTACATAAAGTTTTCTCAAAATATATCCGATAGAATTTTTTTCTATTCTCACCACTGCTTCCGTCATATGTTTGGAAGAAAAATGTAAATTTTTGTGAACTTTCTTCAATCCGATTAGAAATTAACATCTTTTTACTGAAAGTAAAATATCTTGTTTTGTGCTCCAGTAACCACTTTTTTTATTTTATTTGTAAAAAGTACCTTTTGTTGCTCCATGTGGATACTAACTGCTGTGTATTGAGTAACTTGTTATTGAGAAGAAATTTTCTACTTTTTATTGAAAATATGCTTATAGAATAGATATTTACATGGAATAAATAAGTTAATATTGATGAAACTTGCTATTTTACTTGATTTCTGATTTTTATTAAAAAAAAACTTTTTACAAAAAATTTATCAAAAGTGATG
Organism: Panzeria rudis; assembly: GCA_956483635.1. Lineage (NCBI taxonomy): Eukaryota > Metazoa > Arthropoda > Insecta > Diptera > Tachinidae > Panzeria > Panzeria rudis. The sequence goes on from OY101448.1 coordinate 62,544, forward strand.
ATATCGAGCACAATGAATGCTTGACATTTCAGAAACCAGGAACAATTTCGCGAAACAGTTTTTGGATTCTGAAAGAGGGTATTCAAAATATATATACCGCATACTTAACTCAATTTTTTTAATGGTCGGTGGTCCAAAACAATACTAAGGTCGCGATACATGTATTTTATATCGCTTAAGCTTTCGGAAAAAACCTATACTGTGTGAATATGCCGAATTTTTATTTAATTATTTAAGAAGCGCCAGCAACTGAAGTAGAGATTTATGATTTCTGCCGTATAAAACTTGAACTAAAGACATTATGCAATCAACTAGCCTCAGGTGATATATTGCGTATAGCAAATTTCTTATGAGAATCCAGTAGATTCTTACTAATAAGCTTGTTTTTTTCTGAACTAGAAAGGGCATTTTTACTCATAATTTGTCAAAGAAATGGATTTTTTCGATTTACTGGATTTTTTTATTAAAAAAGATTAAATTTGCAAAAACGTATAGTGTTTGAATTTGACAAGCTCCTCCCTCAATGTAAATGTTTCATGCCTTTTAGTTTGGTGTTTATATATTTCTCGCGATGTGTGTTAAATACATGTAATTTTAACTGAAAGATGATTTTAAAGGGAAAAATACGATTTGTATTCTATATTTTGAAGAAAAATAAATATGGCAACACTGCATATGCTTGTCATTGCAAAAATTCTCTTTTTATATTACCAATCACCGAATTGGAAGCGATGTTAGGAAAATTTTCTTTTTCAGCGTTCTAAAATAATTTTTCCTCAAGGAAAAATGATGATAAATTACAAATTTTCGCATCTTGTTTCTTTTTATTCGAATTTAAAGGCAGAACTGTGTTTTCATGTAAATTTAAGTGAATAAATATAAACTTTTAGATGAATTTTAACAATTAACCTATTAAGTTATTTAGAAGACAATTAGTTGATAAATGTCCTTTAAAAAATCGATTTTTTGAAAAGCATGGCGAGTATTTTTTAAAATTATAAGGAATTAAAAATTTTTGTATGACAAATAAAATTTTACTTGCTTTTCTATTAATTATCTGCATATTTTTAATATAGATTATTTGGAAGCAATGAAAATGTAGTTCCTTAAAATTACTTCCAATATTTTATACTGGGTTAATATCAATTTTAAATATTAATAATCTCTTACACTGTAATTTTGTATAATAAAAAATTACCCAACTTGAGTTTTGTTAATTTAAACTTGAGCTCAATTTCAATATGCGTGTCGGTATCGTCGATATTTCTTTTTGAGTATCGGTATCGTATCCGCAAAAACGCGTATCGTTACATCCATAGTTTTTATAAATCAAAATATACATATAAGGTGTAGAATTAAGCTCAGTTCTTTTTCAAAGAAAGACTTTAGATCCGCCCCGGCAATCCGGCAGTTTGAGAGAGGTTAGTGTTTTCTATTCGTCTAATACATACTGCATTAGATTGTTTTGAATTTTTATATTGCTGGTACATTCAGAGAGGTCGCACATCTTTTAACAATATTTATGTATGTAATTTATGTTTTTACTACTCGTATATTGAATATGTCGAATTGTTCACTAATTAAGCAGCGACAGCAACTGTAGCAGGAGTTAAGAGTTCTTTCATATAAAAATTGAAGTAAGGGCATTATGCAATAAATCTATGCTCAGGTGATTTGTTTTCCATAAGAAACTTTTTATGAGATTTCAGTCGATTATCACAAATAAGCTACGTTAAGTCTGACCTAGGGAGAACATATTGAAGAACATGTTTTCAGAAGCTTTTACATGTACTCAAATAATCGTTCGTAGTTTGTTCACAAAATAATTATTTGGGAGTTCTACGTTTTTTGAATTTATGTATTCGATTTTTCATTAAAAAATATCAAAAAATATTCAAGTTAAACGAACTTATTATGAACATATCGTGTAAATCAAGGAAACTGGGATTTAAATTTTTATTTTACAATCTATCCGTGTCTGAACTTGATAGATTCGTTCCTCAGTATAAATACTTTATGCTTGTTAGTATCATTATTTATTTATTTATTACATAGAAAGTTATATACTTTCTTACATCTAGAAAAAACAATTGCACAGATTTGGCTTTGCTTTATATCTTAAATAGTACAAGGTTTTTAAAAGGAAGTAATGAAAATACACTACTAATGAGTTTGAAGGAAAACTATTAACAAAAATTTTCAATATAAAAACAAGAATGGAAATAAGGTGACATACAATTACTATAAGTATACTTAGATATATAAATTATACATAGCACTCTTACTCAAATTACATGATTATTGTAAAGTTATTTACAAGAATTATACAACCAAAGTATAACAATTAACAATATTTTGACATTTTGGTCATTATAAAACAACAGATATGAATATTATTTCTGAAGGTTAGTAAAGGGCTCTTATAAGAGGGTTTTCAGAAAGGCCACATTTTGTTCTAAAACGTGTGTTTAAAATGTCTATGCATTCAGGCACAATTTTGGTGTTGCTGATCATATGTAATCTAGAGGTGGAAAAATGCCTTGGCAACTTAAGAGCCATTTTCAGAATTTTATTCTGCGCTATTTGTAAGCGTTTTTTGTGGGTTTTTCACAGTTGCCCAAAATCGGACAACCGTAGAGTATTATAGCTTGAAATTTTTTTTTCACTATTAACATTTTATTTGCGTTATTGAGGAGAGAATTTCTGTTAATAAGCGGATATAATATTTTCTTATATATGTCTACTTTTTCAATAACGTAACAGATATGGGTGTTAAAAGTTAATTTGGTATCTAAACAGATTCCTAAATATCTAATATTATTGGACCAATTTATGCTCGTGCCAAGAAGGGTTAAATTATGACTGGGTAGATAACAAGCTTTTCTTTTTCTGGTAAGAAAGATGGCTTGTGTCTTATCAGGATTAATTTTTATTTTCCATTTAGTATAGTAGTCTTCTAATCGGTCCAACGAACATTGAATTTCAGTCAGAACGTTCTGACTGTGAAATAAATTGTCAGATCGTCTGCATAGGCAGCGAAAGTACTGGGACTGATTGATGTCATGTCAGCACAATAAATGTTGTATAGAATTGGACCAAGAACAGAGCCCTGCGGCACACCTGCTGAAATTTTGTTTAAGTCCGTAAAACGATTTCCTATAGAGACACAAATAAATCGATCATGCAAAAAATTTCTAACTAACTTACCTAGGAACATTGGAAAGGCAAATTGGGTAAGTTTATAAATGAGGCCATTATGCCACACCGAGTCAAAAGCTTTTTCAACATCGAGTAACACAAATGCTGTGGAATGGGCCTGATGCCAACCCATTTTTCACGCCATTACAAATTCTTTTGATCTGATGAATAGTCGAGTGTGACTTCCTAAAGCCGAATTGTTCGTCAGTTAAAATATGTTTAGTATTAACAACCGTTAATAGCATCTCGGTAAAAATCTTCTCAAGAATTTTTCCCAGACTACTTAGTAGGCTTATTGGTCTGTAATTTTCAGGCCTGTTGAGCGGCTTACCCAACTTAGGTATAGGTATAACTTTTGCTGTTTTCCATGATTTTGGGAAGTACTGATGGATCAAACAGGAATTGTATATATTTGTAAGGAGATTTACTGCAAGCCTACACAGAAAAAAATAGACAAGAACTATATTCAATAAAACCATGTTATTAAAAAAATATGAATTTCAATAACATTTATCTTTAACATAATAAAATATTTCGTTGTAAGTATTTCTTTTCCATGCCGGTTATTTCTTTTCTTTTTATACATAAGTACTTAAAACAAGTTGTATCCCATAAAAAATAAATGGGATATGGCTCAACAATAGAGTGTATGCTTTACGTCCGGAAAGCCCGGGTTCGTATTCCAGCCATGTCAACATTTTTTTAATTTATATATATATATATATATATATATATATATATATATATATATATTTATTTTGAAATAATTTTGTTATCAATATAGGGGAATTCTTTATCACAGGAAATTTGAAAAAAAAATTATTGAATACCGGGATTTTTGTTATCAAAAACGAAACTTATTTTTTTCTGTGTAGGTAGGGTTTTGAACATTTCATTATTTACCTCATCTAGTCCACAAGATTTTCTTTTCTTAAGAGTACTTATAATCAATACCACATCACCAACTTCGATGGGGTCAGAATCAGGGGTATTAAAACTTGTTGAATCAAAGGTGCATATCATGAACAACTTTCGATTTTCGATTGTGGTCGAATTAACTTATCGAACGAATTTTCATTTGGAGTTATGACGCACATTCGATAAAAATAGCGCTATTGTGAATTTCACTTATTTGGATTGTTCACAATAGTACATATTTATCACCTGGTAGCAGTGTTGCCACTGAAAAAATTTTTCCGACTAAATTTTCCACAAAAATATACCAAAACCGTTTTAAACCTATCAATTTCCTATCAATTTTGTGATTGCGTTTTTTAAAGTATTCTGGTAGTCAAGTTTGAAAAAAGTATTTTGAAGAATAATCACAGAAAACAAATATGCAGCCAAGATTGATTTTTGTATGAGTTTTGAATTGCAAAACACTTAAGGCACTTATCTTAAAAGTGCAGGTACAAAAGTGCACTCAAAAATGAATTTGTATAGGATTTTAAAGAATAGTGACACAAATTTATAATTTTTTGCAGTTAAGTCAAAAGCGTGCTTAAGCGAAAGGCAGTTAAATCAAAACTACTGTAATATGTATTTTGAAAATAATATTTGGTACAGGTAGGATGATGAAATTTCAACCGATTTTTTTTTTGGTTATTTTTAATGAAATTTTAGTCGATAAAAAAGTTTTAAAAATAGATACATAAATAAGGGGTCTCTAGTTTATACATAAGTATGAAAATTTTATGTTTTTTTTATTCAAAGTCTAGAAAGTTATTTTTCGTCAAAAAACCGGTTAATCGACGCAAAAGAACCGGCATGCCCAATTATTCGAAATATAAATTATCGAAACCGGGTTATTTTCGGAAAGGCAAAAAACCGGGTTTCGGTTCCAGTTTTTGCATACTATAGACAGAACGCTCGACTCAATAATGGATTTGTTAAGCTTACTATAATAAGGTCTGAAAAGATTGATTTTAAGTCAACATATTAATTCTGGCTAAAAAACCCGACTTCAATTCAAAGAGCCAATCGAATAAATTACAAATATTTCTGGCGGTTACTTTGGCCGTCCGATTTCCTCTTAAATTTCCATGGAGCCAAAATGCAAACAAAACCTTCAAATAAAAAAAAGTTTTTTCAAAATCAGTAAATAAATGACGGATATTTGCGACAAATTCCTCGTCCGATTTTCCAAAATTATGAAAACAAACCTATTGTAACAACAAAACAATTTTTAAAATCGGACCACAAATGGAAGACTGCGGGTTTAGAAACTGCAGATTTATTTCCATTTTTTTCCAAAATCCCCCACTGTGCATCGTAGCATACTTTTTAAGCGAGAGCGCGCCGATCAAATAGTCTATGACATGCTTATGTTAAATCTAAGTGGCAATTTAAGCCAAAGCTAGTGATGACTAGCTGCTACTAAATATTGCTTACATCAGCGATTACGTAATGTGTATTTTCACCACTGGGTAGTTTAGACGCAGATCCACTTGTTTTTTCGTGCGCAATGTCGTCTTTCACTCAAACTTTGAAAATAATCGCACAGCAGTAGGTACCTACTAGGGAATCCATTCGGTTAACCGTTAATCGGTTAATTACTACCCGATTAACTGACCGGTTAGTTTAAAATAGGCTATTTTCGATTAACGATTATACCTGTTAATTTCAGTCGATTAATCGATTAACCGACGTAACTAATTTTTTCATATTTTGTAGTATTAACGTATTTTTTGTGTTTAATTATTTGTTTCGTCTCACACAGAAAAAAACCAATTTTTCAGTTCAAATACCAAATTCCCTGAATCAAATGTAAATTTGCTCAATTTAGGTCCTATAAAGAAATTTGTAAATTCAAATTAAAAAATTTTTAATAAATTGTTTGAAAAAAATTCTGATTTTTTCAATAAACAAATTGTTTCAATCAAAAAATGTTTTAGAGAAATATAAAAAATAAATCAAAGAATTTCATAATTTTATCAGGTTGCCGGCATTGGCGGTAGGTAAATGAAATGAAATAATAAGGCAAACAAAATTATGTATCAAACTAAACAGAGACAATAATAAAGATTTAAAATCAGTTTCAAAAACCAGTTTGTTTAAAAATAAAGCTATCATAATTTTTTCTGTGCATATATAAAATGTATGTGTTTAGAAATTATTTTTCATACAAACAAATAAGTGTGTTCAGTGATTTTAACTTAAGTAAAACATTAAAATCTTTGGACGTGGCTATAAAAGAGTTTAGTGAAAACTCTGCTACTCTAATTGAACTTGAGGGAATTATGTATTAAGTTTTTGTTTAATAGTTTTATAAAATTCAATAATACTGTTGCCAACGATTTAATTAAAAATCTAAGGTTTAGATTTAATGAGAGGCGAATTCAATTATTTTATACATCCACTCAGGAATATTTCCTTGTAGCAGTGTTTTAAAATACGGCACAAAAACGGAAACTAAGGAATTCGGAAATAAACTTTTTTTGCAGAATGTTCGTTGCTGAGCTCTCCCAATATGAGTCAGATGATGACCTTACAACAGAAGAAACTATCGATAGTAACACGAGAAATGTTTTAACAGAATTAACCGAAACAATTAGAAGTATTAAGAATTTGAAACAAAAAAATGAAAACAGGACTCTGATGACATAATAGAAAATTTTATAAGCTTAGAGAAATCCAGGAAAAGGACTGAGGAACTAGATGTTCTGTATTATAGATTGCTTTCGATTTCTTCAACATCTACGATTAATGAAAGGATTTTTCTAAGTCAAGTTTTATCAAAACTAAAGAAGAAATCTCTTAAATTATTTTTCTGAAAGATTGTTTTAGAATATCTCCTTAAACTATTGAAACACATAACTGGTATAATAATCTAACAAACTTGTTAATTTTTTAATGAATACATATTTATGATTTTTTTTCTTGATTTAGTTTAAGAATTGTTATGTTTGTTATGTTATTGTTTTTTTTTAATAATTAATTCAAAATAATAGATAATTAATGCATTTTTATTTGTTGAAATTACTTGATTTATGAAAAAACTTTATTAATCGGTTGACCGGTTAATACCTAAATTAACCGATTAATCGAAAACCTCGATTAATTAATCGAGCGATTAACTATATATTTAATATTAAAGCGTTAGATCCTGAAAAATATAGAGTTTTCAAAATCAATACAGATTTGGATCCCTACTACCAATTCATTCATAAATAAAAATATCTTCATATGTATTATATTTGCGGTCTACAACTAACTTAAAATGATTAACTTTAATGTTAAGTGTAGACTGCTCAAGTTAATGCTTTTTTCAAGTTATAACATAATTGTTAGGGCATTTGTTTTAACAAAGTAGTCATAACTTCAAGTTACAACAACATTTGAAGTTAGGTGGAGATGTAGAGTTATGTGCATACATACCTAAGTATGTACATATCGTCATATGAAACATAAAACCATGTAAATGACAAAAATTCAAAATCTGAGTTTTAAGTAATTATTGTATATTATCTAAGTACCTTATCTCTATCTCGAAGCCCATATCTCTAAATTTTTTTAGGTTTTTACTGTTATGCCCGGCGACATTATAATCAAAAAGAAAGCAACGTAGCCACTATCATTTGTAACACCTATTTCATAAGATTTTTCTTTCTTCTATAAAATTTAAAAATTGTAGTTACTTAGCTTTACGTTTTATATGACGATATATATCTATTTATGCATGTATTCATTCATTTAAAAGTGTTTCCATTTCCAAAATGTTCCGGACTTAACTACCCGGTTGGCCAAATCTTTCAGACAGGTGCACGACTATGTTAAAGTGTCGATGACCTGTTGGTGACAGCTTACTCTGCAGTTACACGTTCAAGAAATTGCTTTCAAGTTGATCACACGTATTGCTTGTTAAAACTACTTTAAATTGACGCTGTGACGTACGCTGTAAGCAACTTGATAGTCAATTTTGTTTTCAAGATGCCGTCGTCAAGGAATCAACAACGAAACAGTAAAACCCAGTTATACCGAATTCTCGGTTGTAACGATCTAAGTCTAAAGTGCCGACGTTTCGGTTGCCATTTTCATACAAAAATAATTCGTAATAGCGAATTCTTAGTTAACTAGTCTTCGTTTGTATCGAACTACGCTTATTACGAACTTGTCATAGAGCGGTTTTTTTTTTGCTGTTTGCACAAAGTTCGTTATAGCCGAGTCTTTCTGTAATTTACTTACAATAATAGAGATCAGCTGTTTAAATTGGACGAAAAATTGAAACAAATCTTGAAAGCAAAATTGAAATCAAGTTGGTAGTTAATTTCCAATTATGTGAGTGTGTTAGTAAAAAAGTGTGAATGTATTGAAACTTGAAACAAAAATTGAAACAAAACTTGAACGTGTAACCTCCAAGTTAAACAGATGAGTGAGGACATTTTCGAGCAAATTGCCACTAATTTCATACATGACAAAAAGAGCGACCCTGGCTATAATATTTTAATTAATGACCATGTAAATGACAACATCCTCAGAAACATGGGAGGATCCAGCCTTCAGTTCAAGGGGGCTCATATAGTGGAAATTCAGTTGAATACTGGGTTCGATTGTACTTAAAGTGGTGATTAATGCAAGGAAGGGTGTGGTTGATGAGATAATTTATTTTTTAGATTGAATCTACCCGAATTAGTTTAAAAATAAAATTTTAATAGTTTTTATCGATATTTTTAGAATTTAATAAAATAACAAAATTGCATATGTTAATTTTTTTTAATATAAGCAAACAACCCGCTAAGCGATTAGCTTGTCTGCGAAAAACACCCAGGGTCTACGGCGGGAATCGAACCCACGACCTGTGGACTGACAGGCTAGCATCGCTACCACTCAGCCACAGGGGCCCCCAATGTGTATACTGTACAGGGAGATACCAACTCAAATCGACAAAAATTAAAGAATTTGTGGGACTACCCATCTCAGACAATAATAAAATTTCGCACAGCTGATGCTTTTTGTAGTAACATGAAGGGCACAACATTTTGTGTCTCTAGCTGATCTGATTGTGGAGAAACTACGTCATTATTTTTAAATTAAAACAAATTGAATTAACTTACATATCGTACTTGTTTAACAATAGTTATTAACTCAAAATTAAAAATTTTCAGTTGCGACAAAAGACTATTTATATTATGTATTGCTTTATATAAGCAAATTTCGATAAAATAAATATGTATACCATTTTGAAAAATATGGAAATTATTAAATAATATTAGTTTTCTTTCTTTTTTAATCGGCTGCAGATAAAATATGAAATTTTGATTTAAAAGCTTAAAAGTAAATAACACATTCGGTAAATTTGGCGAAACAATGACATTTGGATATGTCACAACTTTTGAAACAAACATTTAAAATTTTTTTTTCATAAATTCGCCATAGGATGAAAGAAAATATCTGACAAAATTTCATCAAAATCGAAAGGCCTCGTGTCTAACTGTAGGTCGATTTAACGTGGAGTTGCCCATATGTTACTAAACATCATAGAAAAATTCTGATTACACCAAAAACGCGCCTTAAAATTCTGTATTTATAAATACCGCTATTTTTAAAAATTTCTTAACTCGAGTTAAGTGCTTTTATCAAAAGTCAACAGAATTTATTTTACGAAAAATATCACAATTCGTTTTTTTGTGGTGAAGTACTAGTTAGAATAATACAAAATTATTACAGTTAATAAATATGAATAAACAATACCGATATTTGGTAAAAAGTGATCAAATTAAAATTTTGTGTTAACACAGTTTTGATAAACAAGATACACTCTAATTTTGTTAAGTGAATGATTTGTAGAGATTTTATACTTCACGAGAAACTCAATCTCTAAGCTACTGCTCAGGAAAGTCACAACTTCTGGTCCATCAAATCTAAAATATACGGTCATGTCACAGAGTTCAATTCCGTCCGGAAACGGAATTTAATCCACCCTAATATGTCAAGCCCTAGCTGGAGCATACCGCAGCATAGAAGGGCCGCCAAGAGTCGGGACACATCTGACAAATTTGCGTATTTTAGTTTTCTTTTTTCGGCACCAGCTGCAACAAAAATGGAGTAGGTTGAATTCCGTTTCCGAACGTAATTGAACTCTGTGACATAGCCGATAGCCCAATTTTAGAACGTTTTTAGAACAATCTTAAAAAAATTAGCAAACACATTTTTTTTATCACAATCTCACTTCTATACGCTTAACTAACCGAAATTAAAAACTCCATCCTTAAGTACATAGTTTTATGCATTAAATTGAATTAAATAATTTTTTTTCTGTTATATTTAAATTTTTGACTTTTTGTGAAAACTGTAATAACTATCTGACTTTCATAGGTCACAGCAGGCTGTGTAAACAATGAATGTGGCTGAAATTACATAGCGCTATAAAATTTTATCTAGTTTTAGCCGATACAATTATGATAAAAACTTAATTTTAAAATTTTAGTGTGAATCGGTTTAAAAAATTTTGAGAGTTTAGAAAAAGTAGATGCCGCGCTCGCACAGAAATGTCTTTGATCCCAATTAATGATATTTCTTTAACAAACAAAAAAGCGACAATGTTGCTTATTATGTTGTCAGTGACTATGAAGGCATCAATGTGGCTTATCTTATCGATATTTTGCATTTGCACTTTTGATAAACGTTTGCCCAAAATTTAGTTTTTGTTAAAAAGTAACCATAAAAATTGCCAACAAATTTATTTATCGCCAGAAAAATCGCCATGTCGCCGAACCAAAAGTTTGGACGCCAGACAACTCTGGTGACCGGCTGACCGACAATGTCCACAAGAAGTTCGTTGTAACGAAATTACACAAAAATTTTAATTAAACGTTGCAAGACTAGCTTGCAGACAATATCCAACTATTTTGATGCATGACCAATTTAATAGTTTTTCTTTTACGGAATCTTCGAGTACGGATTCTGTTAGATTGTCTTAATAGAAACTGCAATCGACAAATATCGTGCGTGACAAATGTCGCAAATGTCGAAATTTGATGGTGTTGATGAAGGTTTCCTCTGGGACAAGTTGGCCAATCGGGCAATTCAGCTACACATGTATGTGTATGGGAAACTGTGTTTATGTGAATGTGTGTGATGTGACTTGCGAGTAGTCTTCGATGTTAAGCTAAAAGTAAAACTTTAGTTATCTTTAAGTTGGCTAATAAGATGGTTGTAATAAGCGGTTAAAAAATTTTCGAAACGGTCGAGATTGTCTTTGTTGTTTTTTTATTGTTGGTAAAACGGTTGTTTTTTATGTTGGCTTTCATCCACAACTTTTACTACACACTTGCTTTCGTTGATTAAATAGATCCATCCATCGTTTATGATTGTTCGGTTGTTTTTCTTTTTGCTTTTGAAAGAAATTTTTCGTTGAAACTAAAGGCCTGTGATCTCAAGCTTGGAATGTTTAGTCGCACTTGAGTATTATAACGGGAAGCAGTTACTATACGAATACGATTATAAATTGGATAATAGAAATTTCAATAAGATTAAGTACTAACATACATACACTTAAATAAAAAAAATTACATGCATACTACATACTTATGTACTATGTACATATATATGTACATATGTATGTGTGTTTGGAATTATGTATATACATATGTATGTACACACACACATGCATTAAATATTAGTAAAAATTAAAGTAATTTTGCAATATTAAAGCAGAAAAATTTAAGTTAACTACTACATACATATGTATGTATGTACATACATATGTATGTATGTACATACATATGTATCTATGTACTTACATATGTATGCACGTTAAACGAAAAAAAAAACATAAAAATAGAAAAGAAAGTTTGTGTTATTAAGTAAATGTTAAAGTATTTTTTATTTTTATTGCAACCTGCTGCGTGTAACGGTGACATACATTTCATAAGAAACGACGAGAAAACATTTCACATCTTTACAAAATTCACCTGTACGTTAAGTTGAACGTAACAAACGGAAAATTAAAAAGGAAAAAAGAAAATAAATATACCTACACACTGTATAAGTACATACAGTATACATACATATCCATAGTATATATGTAAATAAATTAAAATTAGCTGTAAATTCGCGTTATAGTGAACTTTTAAAAAAGAAAACAAACGCTTTAAACACATGTGTTCCAGAGATTTGTAAACACCAATTTTAAACGAAAAAAGCTCCTTTACAACATCATGCCTAAAGTAACCACGTCTTTATTGTTGGTAATAATTAGCCTTTTAGGATATTATACACGCATTGATGCACAAAATATAGGTGAGTGTCGCATTCGTATGCAGTAATAATGACTTAAATACATCCATACATAGCTGCCTAAAGGTCCACATAGTCAAAGCTGTTTTACACTATCTTACAAGCCGTTCGACTTCTATAGAAAATGCATCACCGATCAAATGAGTACCTTACCTGCATACGTATATAGAAATTTTTAAAAAAGCAATAACAACACATTATATCAGGTTTGCATTTTGTGCAGAAGTCGAACAGCTTGTGCAATAGTTTAAAAACAGCTCAGTAAAAACGTATCGAGTTCGTGTAGATCAGCTGGCAAAATCTGTAACATAGTACATATGTATATGCATGTACATATGAACAAAGATCGCTGCTGTGTAGTAAAAACGTATCGTTGCTTTTGTCAATTAAAAATATATAGATAATAGATTTTTACCTTGCAAATCTCAAACTAGTGCCAAAGGCATTAGAACAAAACACTAACAGCTAACAGAATTGCTTGCATTGATACGTTATTACTAACTAACATATAAAGTTGAGCGATGCTGAAAGTTTTAAAGTTAACTGGTACGTTTTTACTAACTAGACCTTTATTGCTGTGACGCGTATACATTTTTTTAACTTTTATTTTAGCGAGCGTTTATTCCACCTCAAGTTTAATTAAAAATATGTAAAGAAATTGGTTGAAATTCCGCCATCATGTTCCTTATATTATTTTTAAATATTATTTAAAAAACATGTTTAGAACTTTTTAAATTTAAACCAAATACATACAAAGAAAAAAATTTGCATTACATATGTATATACTTGAAGTTATTCCCCTCAAAGCTTTTACAATTAATTTTATTTTCCAAAGCAATTGTTCTTTTGCTTTGAAGCAAAAACTTTAATTAATATTGATAACGCATTAAAATTTACCGCCTTATTTATGAAAAAATCAGTTCTTCGAGTCGAAATTGCTTTTATTGTAACGTTTGACAATAAACGTTATTTTTGGTATTTCCGCTTGGGGAGAAAACAAATATTGCCGATAGTTTACCGACTTGTCCCACCTTACATATCAACAAGTTTATTGCGCGCTCTACTTTATGGAAAAATAATAGCAAACTTCAGTTTTATAAATATCGCTCCATTAGTTTAAATTCTAATAGATTTCAATCGAATATTAAAAGTACCATGTACCGAAAGCCCAAAATTTTACCTCATGAGCAGAATTTTAAAAATGTTTCTTTTATACAATCTTCCGGAGGTCCTGAATAAACAACAACAAAAAAGAATCATACAAATCGGTCGTATCATTTTCAGTCAAACTTCTTTTGAAACAATTTAAAACGAAACTACCTTTCAAGTGTGTGAATGTATTCCTTATAGTTGTTTTACACTATCTCACAAGCCGTTCGACTTCTGTAGAAAATGCAATCCTGATCTAATGAGTTTATGGAAATAAAAAAAAGCAATAACAACACATTATATCAGGGTAGCATTTTGTGCAGAAGTCGAACAGCTTGTATAATAGTCTAAAAACAGCTTTAATTGCTAATAATTTTCATGATATATAGCTACATTGGGATAGTTTGCAAGAAATTGTGTCATGCATCTTTTGGTGTTTTGTTGATCGAAATATTAGACATTCTCATTAAAAAATATTTAGCTGATAGGAAAAAACTAAGGACACTATTTTGTAGCGTATTAAAGTGCTCAGAAATTTTCCAAAAAGGTATTTCAGTGTCGGTATGTGTAATATTTAATACTTTGAAACTTATTTCAAGGAAAAGATCACATGAATATGTGTATGTATGCAGTATTACAAAGATTTTTCGCAAAAAGGGGAAACAAATTTTCACACACATTTTATAAAAACCGGTTAACCGGTTTATTTGCACAAAACCGTATTCGAAACCGGGGTTTTTAAAAAAATCCCGGGTTTTTCATACTTTAAACACAACAACAATGCAAAATTGGCGAACACAATTTTAGGGAAAGGGAACACATTTCACATGAACTTTTATTACCGATATAGGAATCGTGGGCCATTTTAGCAGAAATGGAGTAGTTACATCGGTCCTATGTAATGTAGTCATGAACCATGACATTTGCAAACAGTAGCTTCTAGGTAACCGACAATTGTTTGCATTTTAACAAGTGGCATTGTTAAAACACGAACACTTGAATGCTCCATCGAATAGTGATATAGAGGAGTTTAAAGACTTGTACGATGTAATGCAGACATATACCATGCCGCTTGCAAGCAAGAGTTTGTAGTTAAGCGATAAGTGCTCGTACTTTAACAATTTCAACACGAACACTTGAGTGCTCCATCAAGTGGGGACATGGAGTCGTTTTAAGACTACTCCGATGTAGTGCAAAGTTGGGTTATATGGTCCAGCCCTAGGACATAATGTTAAATCGACTATGTTTTCTCCATACTTTTGGGTTACCTTTTGGACTGGTCCTAGTCCTCTATGGAGTATACTGTACATGCGTGTATGGACTGGTCGCGTTATCTGCAGGGTTTGTATGTATGTGTATATAGTTACATTGTTAGGCAAATTAATTAAAGCATCGAAATTAAATACTGGTTGAAACTTTCATCGTGTGCATTTTCGTAGTCCTGAAATAACAAAAAAATTGCATGTTAATTAAGGGCCTAATTTTCTATATGCCCAGTGATAAACACCTCACTCGCACGTCACATACTAAGGTGAACTCAGAATAAAAATAAGTAAATTTTGTAAAACACTACGACATTGCGTTGGATTGCTACATTTATCACTTGCATATTCCATTGTTACCTACCTAACTACCTAGAATTATGAACTAATATCAATATTTTTCATTAAATATCAATATTATTTATTATATCATGATTATTTTTTGCGGTTACAATTTTTTGCGAGTTTTATTATTTACAGGTAATTTCTTTATTACATTTAGCAATTTTTCGCTAACTTGCAATTTTTTCGCACTTTTTCTGAACTTTTTATTTTTAACGGTTTTGGCGATTTCTATTCAATTTTAGGGGCAGTTTCCGATTTTGCAACTTCTCGCGAATTTTCCCAAAGTTCTCGATAAAAGCGACTTTTTGCATATTTTCAGCTTCCCAACAGTTTTGCCGATTTTTAAACAATATTAGACTTTGTTATAATCACGCTGTTAGTGAGTTTTTGTGAATTTTCGCCTTTTTCGATATTTTTGCTGATTTTTTTGCATTGCTTACAGTTCTAGCGATTTTTAATCAATATTATGTATGGCTTGTTCAAAAATTTGCAACTTCTCGCGAATTTTCGCAAAGTTCGCGACAAAAGCGACTTTTGGTATGTTTTCAGCTTCCTCAAAGTTTTGCCGATTTTTTAACAATATTAGACTTTGTTATAATCCTGCTGTTAATAATTTGTTGCGAATTTTCACAATTTTTGATATTTTTGCCGATTTTTTTTTGCATTGCTTACAGTTCTAGCGATTTTTAATCAATATTATGGCTTGTTTAAAATTTTGCAACTTCTCGCGAATTTTTGCAAAGTTCGCAAGAAAAGCGACTTTTCTAACAGCTTTCTGCAGCTTTCCAACAGTTTTGCCGATTTTTAAACTATATTAGACTTTGTTATCATCCCGCTGTTAGTAAGTTTTTGTGAATTTTCTCCATTTTCGCGACTTTTACCGAATTTTTTGCATTCCTTACAGTTTTACCGATTTTTAATCAATATTAGTTATGGCTTGTTTGAAATTTTACAACTTTACGCGAAAAATTTAAACACAAACACTTGAATAAAACTTGTGGTTGATTGGACATATAAAGTGAGATATTTTTAACTAATTTGTTTTTCATATACATATTAATTTAAGAAATAACGTAACAGTGAATTGGGCATAGGAATTAGCTAATAACCCTCAGTAATCAACAGGGCTCGGACTTTCATGCAAATGCATGTTTTTTGTGGTGATTGATAAAGAGGTATTGACTAATTATCTACGCGAATGATGAAATTTTAAGTAGTTGTGCATATTTTTGCAATAAATGCAATACAAAATTTTTAATGCATATTTCTCAATTTAAAAAATATTAATAGCTGACAATTGAGAGCTGTCAATTTCAGTTGCTATTAAGTGGCTTTTCATTAATTTTCAGTTGTCGACTGGCAACGCAACTATAGTTCGGTTGTATTAAATAATATACCCAATTATGTTTGTTTTATGTTTTTTCTCTAATGGTAGTAAAAAAAATTTTTTTTTCATATTATTTTAGTTTTGTTATTTTGTTCGTAGGTAAATGGATATTTTTGCGCATATTTTTAATTTTTAGGTGCATTTTTTAAGCGCTTAAAATCAATTTTTAGTTGCATGATAGTCCGAGCCCTGGTAATCAATGTCAATAGCCCTATTCACAATCTTGTGCAAATGGTCTTGCATCGTAGCATTTGCAAAATGGTATTGTATATTTATACTCACCACTAACAATTGTTAAGTGGTGAGTATCAATATGCAATACCATTTTGCAAATGCTACGATGCAAGACCATTTGCACAAGATTGTGAATTCGGCCAATGTGTTTTTATAAAGCAATTAATATTACAGTGCAATAGTGCAAAAAAACAAACGGACTTAACAGTATAGGATCTATTCTACTATCAAAGTGCAGTAAAACCCTATACTCAATTTATTTTTATGAGCCTCGAAAGTTTTGGAAAATCGGCGGGTCCTCAAAAAAGGTGTCGTCAGTTTTTGGCCAACAGCTAATACTGACTTGGGGATACCGCTTAACTAACAGATTTTATGAATATTTCATGACAAGAAATTATTTTTTCATACACTTTTTAAATTAAAGAAAAAAATAATTTTTTTCACTTTTTTCTGAATAACTTAATATTTTACTAACAATATTTGGCAAAGTTGTAGTTACGGTAGAGCTCAACAAATGTTGTCAACATATCAGTACAATCTGAACGTATCTAGGCACCATAAATAGCCGAAAAATGTAGTTTGTGCCTAAAAAAATTTTCGTTTTTTACCAGTTAGGCTATGTGGCATATGTATGTATGTACGAGCGGACGAAAAGGATAAATATATTTTATGTTTTTGACAGATTAGGTTTGATCAAAATGGCCGAACTGCATATTGTTTTTGTATTGTTGTACTTGTTTTAATGGCGAGTTTACATAGTACTAAATTCGCCTTGACAACTAATTATATATTAGTCCGTAGAGATGGCGCTGATTTTTTTATCGACTTATTCAGTAAACTTACCCATTTTTTATTCATCGCACAGATGGCACTATTTACAAAAATCGACTAAAAATGGGTAATTCTTAAAATCGATTTATTAAAAATCGATGTTCACCTTTAATAAAATCGATTACAAAAAATCGACAGTGAAAAAAAATAATCGATTTAAATAAAAATCAATTATTTATTCACTTCCCTACAGCAAACTGATTAAGAAACGTTACGTTTATTCAGATCGAGAAAAAAATTCAAAAACCCGTGTTATTACTTAAAGTGATTGTTGTGAATTTGGTTGTTTTCACTAAATTACTAATAAAGTCTAAAATTTTTAGCAGATTTTCATAATATTTAGATTATTTTATTCCTAACACATTTACCTTTAAAGGCAATGGCCAAAAGTTCTATATATATGCAGTATTGAATTTTTTATGAGCTTTTAGATTTTTTTTTTTACATTTTTACCAAAAAAATTAATTTTTCAATTTTATTTTACGAATATCTAAGAAACCATTGAATTCTTTAGCTTACCACATTAAGATGATTTGAAGCAAATTTTATTAGTTACCGGATAGTATTTTATTGGTCGACATCAGACGTACTGCCTTTGAGTTATGGTGAATTATACTGGTATACCTCGGGAATATATTAGGTAGGCTTATAAAAAAAATTCTGACGTGATGGAATTTTTTTAATACCTTAGACACGCCTCATTTACACTTTTATTATTTTATAAACTAGTAATTTTATGCCTAGAAGGTAGATTATATAATAATAAAAAGTTCTTTAAATATTGTTTAAAGTTCCCGTAATGCAAAAGAAACCGTTAAAAAAACAAAAACAACGTTAAAATTTTCAGCAACATTTGTATTAGCAAAATAGCGTATTTTCACTTTTTAGGGTTCCGTACATCCAAGGTAAAAAGGTACCCTATTGTGTTCGCTACGCTGTCTGTCCGTTCATCCGTCGTCTGTCTGTCACAGGCTTCTATCTCGAGAACAGTATGAGGTACGGACCTGAATTTTTCACAGAATATGTGCAACTATGGCCGCAACAACAACAATACTAAAAGTTTATGAAATATAAAAATGAAAGGGTGATGTTAAAATCCTCTTTTAATATGCAGACACTTGATAAATATAGGGTTACCATCTGTCCTATTTTCCCCGGACAACGTACTCTTTTTTATGGCGTCCTTGGTAGTCCCCCTTCTTGTTTAGCAAGTGTCCGGGGTTGTCTTACTTTTTACACTTTTTTTCATATACTTTTTTATTAAAATAAATTTACGCGGCGATACTTCGGATTTGCATATATAGCGAAATTCAATATCTATGAAATTTTCATCGGATTTGTGAAATTGTCATTGTATTATTGAAAAAATCTAATAAAATTGTTTCATTAGATTTATGAAGCAAAATTCTTTTAGTGCTTGGTCCCTTAAAAATATTGATTTACTTATTTTCTTGTCTTTGATATGAATCTTAAACTCATCTGTATTTTTCAAACGTTTTTTTCTCTGCATCCAAATATTTAATATTTTTACACTTAGTAAACTGCCTGAAACCCAATGTTAGCAATGTTTCTAAATTCTTGTGGTAGGTAAACTGTATTGCTCAAACAATACCAAAGTCGGTGATTTGCACTCAAGAGTTGAATATCATCTACCTTTAATCAATTCATACTGTCACTTTTAGAGCTGTATTTCATTTGATAGTTATTGATATTCACTTTTTCCTTTATATCTTGTCAAAAGGTGTTAGATGTGACGGTTGTACGCCATTTTGACGATTTTTTAATGCAAATTCACCAAAATGACGATTGACGATTATTCCCGTGACGATTTATAACCATGTATGTATATCATTTTTCAAAAAATGTTGGAACTACAATTTATTGATTTTGAAGAAGTCAATCAAATCATAAGCTCCAACTATATTTTTCAGCCGCTAATATCGCTATGATATATTAAATATTTTAATATAAATATACTGAAGTATTGGTAAGTTAGTTCCTTTGACAAGTCTATGAATGATCAAGTCAGGAAATTATTCCTAAAAAGTTAAGTGAGACTACCCAGCAAAAATTTTTTTGGCAAAGGGAAAATGCTAATAAACACAACCTTCACTACTTCTGTTTTTGCATTTTAACAAATTACTTTAATATGGGGATGTCATTAGAAGTACTTACTTACCACCTTGGCTTACAAGCAACTTCAAGTTGTTGCTTTCCATATTTCCATATTTAGAAGTCCATAGATACACGAACACCACAACTGTGCCAATAAGGGAATAAATAAATGGCTCGTTTACTTACTAGTATTACTTACTTGATTTAATGACTATAAAGTAATTGATTTAATGACTGTAAAGTCATGCAGAAGGTATGCAGTTTGTGTTGAATATTATGCTATTTGGTAATTTCAATAAATTACCAAGTTTTTGCTACGAAAGTCGTATGTTTTAATAATATAGCAATTAACGATAATATTAGTTCATTGGAATCAAGAACTCTTTTTTATATATCATGAATTTTAAAATTTATAAATTTCCCACTACATTTTTCGTTTCAGTAAAGCCACAGAAGTGCTCTTCTATTAGATGAAAGTATATTTTCTTTTCTACAAATATGTGGGCTAAAAAATCGACTTTTGGTTCAAAAATATTATTGGGGATAACAAAAGAGAATTATTGTCAGAATTTGAGCCCTTAATGCAGATATTGAGAGGTCTATTATCGCAATTTTTATTTTTTTGTCTATGCAGGTTTTTGGCTTTTAACTCCCAAGCCGTCGACCCAAACGGAATTGACCTAAACTTATCTTGAAAAAGGCTAAAAATAATCATATATATGGTTCAAACAACCATATATATGGTTCAAAATTACACTATATGGTTTGAAATAATATAAATGGTTCTTAATAACCACATAAATGCTTCTTAATAACCATATATATTGTTCTATATAATCATCATGTATGTGTTGTTTTCTTAATCATTTTGGATACACACACACAGTGTAATTGGTCTACGTAAGAAAATATTTTCAATAATTGTTTTATTTAAAAATAAATTAAAAATTGGTTTATAAATGACGTTAATTTACAGTGTTATTCTCGAATTTATTATAACTTTCATAAATTTGATTTTATTAAAACAAGTTTTGTCACAGGCGTTTTAAAAACCCATTCTAGAATTTCTGCTATAATGTAAAAGCTTTTTAATTAAAAAAAAGATTATTACCAGAATTAAAAAAAGTCATTTTAAAAGCTTTTATGATTGTAGAAAACATATTGAACTCCTACGAAACAACCAAAAAAGTTGGTAGGGACATTTTTTCTTCTATGGTAACGCTGATTCTAAACAGCTTCCCAGCGGGAAAAGTAGTCATTGATTACATATATAATGAAAGATATAACATATTATTTTAAAAGCGAAACAATGCATTCCTTTGGAAGCGAGAAGGTAATTTGATCACACACAAAAATTACACATTCATTACCACGTACTTTACCACATCTTACGAAGAAGGAATGTATTGTTCCTACTCGTAACAACTGTTCCTGTTTTCCTCGTTTGTACTTACATACATTTTTGTATATTATTATACTAATACGAATTAAAAAATGGATTATAGAGCAGTGATGCAAAATGTGGCACAATTGGCCCATTTGTGGCACTTTTGAATGTTTGATGGCCCTGTGGTACTTTCGAATATATTTTGGCACTTTCTGCTCATAATTCAAATATCTACTTCAAGCCGTTCGAACGTTTATATACGAATTTATACAGAATCGTTCAACGAATTCTTTAAATTCAACATTTTTCAGCATGTGTAGAAAGAATTTTTTCTACCCAAAATATGAATAAAACCAATATAAGCAATCATCTTCATGTAAATACCGTGTCATCTTTAATACAATCGAAATATTTAATGAAATCTAATTCTAGTAATGGTTATCATAACAATATTTTAATACACATATTTTATATCACAAAAGAATGTTGCAAACAGTAATATCACAATTGGGGAACTGTTGGACTAAATATTTGGGGAATATATACATACAATAGAATTAGAATTACATATTTTTAAGTTTGAAACAAAAAAGCTTAAGTATAGTCTTAGAACTATTAGAAATGTAGGAAATGATCCAGCCTACATATTTCATAGTTCTTAAAATATATAATAATATTTTGTAGTCCTTTTATCCACTTTTATGTTAAAAAGTTTTATATGTATGTTAGATACACCTTTTGTAAATTAAAGTAACGATATAAAATATGTTTTTTTAACTACAATTAAATTTTTTAAACTACATATAAAATATGTAATTGCTTTAATATAACTTTAACAAAAAATACTTTTAAACAATGCGATTTTTTGTCGTTAATTTTTGTTTTTGTTCTAAATAATATAAAACACATGCTAATTTTGTTTTATATAAATAAAAAGCTTGTAATCAAATATATTCCAATAAAAATTGGTTGGTCCCATCAAAGGTATTTTAGCCCTTTTAAATCATCAATTTGGCCCAAAACAAGAAAACTCCAAATGCATCACTGTTATAGAATTCATTCGCTGGACACATTAAAATAATTCATTACTTTCCTAGGACATGTTCTGTGTTAACAATAATGAATTCTGGTATGAAATATTATACATTCTCTGCATGACTCTATCGTTTACTATTCATTGCCTTTTCCCGCTGGGTTAATTAATGTTGTTTATCTCTCTACAATACGTATTAGAAGAGAAAACAAAAAGACCGCGCCCGCAATTTTTCTACCACTGCTTTATGTACTTTTATTGAAATGTAAATAGGGTTACCGTTGAACATTTTGAAAAATGGGCACAAAAAGGGGACTTGAAAATTAAAAGGGGCATAAAAAGGGGATCTCAAAGAAAAAAGGGGTGACCTTAAATACATTAAGAATAACTTTAAAAAATCATTTCATTTTTAAAAACAAAGCTTAACGATCATATTTACTAAGTTATTTTTATAAAAATACATAAACAGAAACAAAAAACATAACCAATTGAAAATAAATTTTTCATAAAAAAATTTTTTTTAACTAAACTGGTTGGATTTCGACAGTTATGATATTTTTGGTGCGAAATAGTAACACGTTAATAAAATAAATTCCAAACCCATCATGTAGGCTAACAAAATAAAGGAAATTAAAAGGGGATTACAAAAATATACATATAAAAGTTACATATATACATCTTTATATTAGAAAATGAGAAATAATAAACTGGTTTAAAATTGCTTAGTAACCAAAAGCCCCGAATGCGTAACAAGTGAACTTAAAAAAAACGGAAAAAAATAAATTTTAAAAATCAAAAGACCCTACTGCGTAAAAAAAAACAAAATAAAACAAGCCCAGTAGTGACTTTTACAGTCGGGAAGCATTAAAAATCGAATATTTAAATATTCTTAATAATGGCTGCCTTCAGCAATAGTCGCTATGTTTTTTTATTTTTAGTATTTTATAAAGTCGAGTTTCTTGATTTTTAAAATTTATTTATTAATATTATTATTTTTGGCACATGACTCATATAAGTAATGTATTTACAAAAAAAAAAAACAGCGTAACTCGAAAAATTTACTTTAGGGAAAAAGCATTTAGAGTTTTGGTAAAATTTTAGCAATCGTTTCTAAACAGGTGAATATAGAGGTACAAGAGCATTGTGTAATTTTTTAAAAATTATTAAATGAACAAATTTGGGATATGGTTGACCTTACAGGCCATCCCGGGAAGTTTGCGCTAAGTTCAATCTCAAAGCGCTGAAAAATCCATACATTTTTAGAGTAATTAAAAAAATTTATACATAGTCCTTTTTTTAATTTCCACCGCGATATCTCTCGATTCGATTACGATGAAATCTGCTGTATTTGGAGAAGTTTTCCATCTCTAAGAGTAACAGTATGAACTGATTAAAGGTAGATGATATTCAACTCTTGAGTGCAAACCACCGACTTTGGTCGAGTGGTCCAAGCGGAAGAGAACTCTGAAGAGATCGAAACATGTCAGTTCAACCCTCCGTGCAATAAAATTTTTCTTTGTCTACATGCTTCACATTTATTTCTAAATAATAATAGAAGTTAAGAACAAACAAACATTCATACACTATTACTTGTAATTAACAATGATAGTTCATAATAGAATAGAGAAATAACAAGAACCTTAACACAAGACACAAAAAGATAAAAAGTGAATATCAATAACTATCAAATGAAATACAGTGTTTAGAGTAACAGTATGAACTGATTAAAGGTAGATGATATTCAACTCTTGACTGCAAACCACCGACTTTCGTCGAGTGGTCTAAGCGGAAGAAAACTCTGAAGAGATTAGCGGGAGCTATCGAAACATGTCAGTTCAACCCTCCGTGCAGTCAAAATTTTCTTTGTCTACATGCTTCACATAAAAATCGAATTGAATTGAAAAAATTAAATTAAACCCGAACTCAAGCCAAAATAATTAAATTTATTTGGATTTAAAAAAATTTTAATTTAACAAATTTAATTGACCTTCAAAAACCTTTTGAACTTATCTGTTGTTGCAATATAAACTTAAACAAAAAGCCAAAACAAGTATTTACTTAAACTGCTAGTCAAAAAATAAACTGAATGACTGAAGTACAGCGGCATGGATTTTATCAATATTGCGTTAAGAAAAATATCAATCAGCTAAAGCGACCTGCACGACTTGCTACAACATTTAATTAGAACGTATTGAGTAAGAAATAGAGATGCTGCGATCAATAGTAATCTTTAGCTTTTCATATAAAAAAGATGCAGATACAGTAGTGGAAAAAGTAATAGGGACACATAAAATGTTTAGTATTTTCTTAAATTTTCTTAAATATTTAAATGCTTTTGCATAAATAAAATTAAATGTACATATGAAATTCAAGGCATGCAATTTGACCATGTAAAAATACAATATATATATATATATATATATATATATATATATATATATATATATATATATATATATATATATATATATATATATATATATATATATATATATATATATATATATATATATATATATATATATATATATATATATATATATATATATATATATATATATATATATATATATATATATATATATATATATATATATATATATATATATATATATATATATATATATATATATATATATATATATATATATATATATATATATATATATATATATATATATATATATAATCCTGCTGCATTCGGAAATTTATGTAATTCAAAAATATATACCTGGAAAAAATAATAGGGGCATTTCATATATTACAGAACAAAATTAGTTTTTACCAGGGCTGTACAAATTAGCCGGCCAAGCCGGCTGAAAAAGTTAGCTGGCTTAACCGAATCAGCTGATTTAGCCGGCTTAGCTGAATTAGCCGGTTTAACCGGCTAAATTTCCTAACGGCTAAATAAGCTAAACGGTCAATTTTGGCTCTGAAACGAAATTAGCCGTTTAGCTTGTTCAGCCGCTTAAGCCGGCTAAACCAGATAAGCCGGGTAAAACAGATGAGCCGGCTAAAACAACTAAGTCGGTTAAACTAGCTAAGCCGGTTAAGCCAGATAAGGCGGCTAATTCGGTTAAGCCAGCTAAATTACATAAGCTTTCCGGTTAACCTGCTAATTTTGCTAGCTAACCTTTTTAGCCCTTGGCCGTCTAAATTATACAGCCCTAAAATTAGACTTTGGAGCATTTGTGAAGTTTTTATAGAATTCATTATAAGCTATAATTCTGTAAAGTAGAACGCAGATCCACTTGTTCGCTGTCGCATTGATGTCATATACACACAGAAAAATTTCTATGTAAAATCCTCGAAAACCATGTTAAATTAACTTTTTTCGGTACTGACTTTGCTTCATAGGTGTTTCATGTTAAATCAACATGATTTACAATAATCTTGAAAGAAAATTCATCCTTTTTAATTAACTATATTTCATGTTGCTTTAATATTCAAAAATCAAAATGAACTTGAAATAACTGAAAATACTGAAATAACGCGAAAAATCATACTCAGCCTGTTGATAGAATCCAACACGGATTGGTCTGGCAGCACTTTCTTCTCAAAACCTACTGCCTGCGTTCATGAAATCCGTGTTTGTGTCAAACGAAAAACATTCATTAGAAAATGTCCGTTCGATCACGGAATTAAGCGTTCATGAATAATTGCTTTTGACAATTGGAAAACTTCCGTCCCCATTTTACAAAGAGGATTTGTTACAAGGTAAAACTAAACCAATTGAAAAGAAAAATAAATTCATGAAAAATTTTCATTTAAGTAAAGAAAACATGCATACCGTCGCCTTTCTTCTTAAACCACTTAAGCGCCAACAACTCATTTTTCAGAAAACGAAAAAAAAACTTAATAACTGTTTAAATGTGTTTTATATCAAAAATTTTTTTACAAAACATGGCTTTACGACACTCTGAAGGGTGTAGCATCTTTAAAAAAAATATTATTACCAACAAGTAACTGTATCCAAATTTGTCGCTTACGTGTTTTTGGCGCAAACAGCAATTCGCAAATTTTGTCGCTTACGAGGTTTTGTAAAATTAAAAAAACCAAAATTTCTGTGTGCAAATTAACATTTATTCTTATATTTATCAAAGAAAATGTTTATTCTCTTTAAAAAATCTAATAAAAGATGTTATATAAAATGAATACAAAGAAACTTATTACATATTATTTATTTCACTCTTAAGCTCACGTTGAAAATTCAAAATATTCTGACGCTGAAAAAATGTACAAATACAAAAGAAATTTATTTTCAAAATTCAATTTGTAGAACATGCCTTGTTCATTATATTGCGTAAAAAATAATAGCTCAAATTCTATCAATTTCATGTTCTTCTGTACATTTTACGGTTTGTATGGGAGCTAGTCTAACGAGTACAGATAGCGCTTTAAATCCTGTGAAATAAATGTTGGTTATATCAAAATAATTGGGGTCGGTCTTAGAAATTAACCCTCTATGGGCACGCGTTAACCCCTTAGGGTCCGAAAACGAACTTTAGCTCAAAACGGCTTTTAATGCGGCAGCCATGTTTACATATCGAGATAAAGCTTTCGCATACAGAAAAAAAGCTGCATTTTTTTAAAATAATGGGGGTTCGAGGAACATTTGTGCTGTTTGGGATATATAGTTTTTGAGGGTTTCTGCCTTGGCCGTCAATTATGAACGGGTTTAAAATTTGTTGGCATTATTTTGTTGATATTAAAAATGTGTTTTAGAGTTACGTAAAAAAATTCCATGCTTATGCTTAGTAGATGGGCAATTGCAAATATATCGATATATCTGTGGTCACAACCCTTAACCGCCTAAGTCGAGTTAAGAGAAAATTAAATTTTTGGTGTGATGGACTCCATTCGTGTCTAAATCAACTTTTTTAAGACGCAATCATCTATGCATAATTTAAAGAAAAGCAAAATGACGACTGATTGGAAGCGAGTTTTTGATACTTTAAACAGCTCTCCCGAAATTTTTTTGTGACCACAGATATATCGACGATGTTGCGTATATATATATATATATATATATATATATATATATATATATATATATATATATATATATATATATATATATATATATAGATATATATATTTATATATATATATATATATATATATATATATATATATATATATATATATATATATATATATATATATATATATATATATATATATATATAGATATATATATTTATATATATATATATATATATATATATATATATATATATATATATATATATATATATATATATATATATATATATATATATATATATATATATATATATATAATCATGTTGAATTAAAGTTATATCAATCTGAAACAGCATGACTTTAATGTAGCTATTCTATTAATTATTTTACTTACGTGATAGGTATCAGAAAACTTTGCGTTGTAGCTGACTGCCCCAGCCAAGATTTGAACTCGTGCCACCTGCATGGTAGTACACGCGCTAACCACTACAGCCACTGCAGATTCAAACTTTAATTTCCCTATACACTAAATCAATACCATCGTATGGAAAATGAATTTCATTTTAATTCAACATGATTTAAATGATTATTTAACATAAAGTTTATTCGAAATTAAAGTTGTAGTCATGTCGATTGAAAATGAAACTTAACGTTTATAACAAAATTGTTTTAACTGGGATTTAAGGTTAGATTAATAATTTTCCGTTTAAAATTAATATGAAACAATGGCAATTTTAAACCAGCAGCAGTAAATTTTCGCTGGTAATTCGTTTTTTGTCGTCTACATTGACGACACATGTAAGAATAAACAACAAGTCACACAACTAGGCAGAACAGTGAATTGTAGCAATGAACAAAGCAAATAAACATTAACACACTCAAACGAAAAATTACTTCTTGTAAATATAATATGATTTGCAATAAAAATTGCGGTATGTTGATTTTACATTCCTTTTTTTCTGTGTGTACCCAAATTTGAAAACCAAAGTGCAGCAGTGCTTTGGTTTTCAAATGAGTTTTGTCCCATCTGAGAGATTATTTTCTACTACAGGCCTTACTTAATCAAACACAATTATGAAATCGTCTTTCTCCGCAAAATATGTCTTCTGTTTTTTAAATAAAAATCGGTCCATTTTTTGAGTATTGATATCGGGTCGGCTGAAAGGCGTATCGGTGCGTCCCCACACAGAAAAAACTAAATTTAATTTTCTGTAAAGGAATTCAAAGAAATAGTAAATATTTTGTCTAGGAACGGACCTACAAACAAATTTGTAAATTAGACAAATATATCTCAACAATTTCATTGAAAAAAATCTTGTTTTTGCCAGTGAACAAATTGTTTAAATCAACAATTTGTCTAAAAATATTTAAAAATTTTAAGCAAAACAATTTACTAAATCAAACAAAAAGATTTACTGGATTTTCTAAAAAATATCAAACAATATTTTTGTTTGAATTTATAAAACAATTAGTCTAAAAATACTAACAAATATAAAAGATAGTAGTTTACTTAATGAAACAAAAATATTTACTGGGTTTTTTGTAATATATCAAACAAAATTGTTGTCTGGGTCACCATCATCCGTTAAGCATTTATGAAATTTCACTTTGTTAAATATGTTCAAGTCTAAATGTTTATCTAAGGACTCTAAAAAAATTAATGAGAACGCAACGACATTAACGAATTGATTCAATCAAAAATCTTAATGCTGACTTTAGACGACATGTTTTTTACATATGGCTTGTCAGGTATGTGAGACATATGTAACTTCGTATGTTTGTCAAAATTGTCGATTTACAGATGGTTTATAATTTTTGCGTTCACATGACATGCGCAATTATATCTGACATAACCTCTAAGTGTTCACAACAGCTGAGTTTTTGCACAATTTTCATAAATATATAAAGCGCACTATGCTTTTTAATGTTTTTTCAGCCAAACCACACTTTTGTTAATTCAATACAGCTGATGTCATATGCCTTGTCAGATGAAAATAGAACACGCTCTAATTGAAAAATTTTCATATGACTTTGCTTCTGTAAATGTCATCTGACAATGTTTCATATGTTTCACACCGCATGTACAACTTTTGCAGTGGGAAATTTGACAAGTCAGATGTAAAATACATGTCGTCTAAAGTCAGCATAAGTAAACAAACTTGCTATCATTGTTGTTGTTGTTATTTGTGTGTATGTCGTCATCGGGGTTGTTTTTTTACGACACAGTTTTTGTTGTTGTTTTTGGTATTTGCGCCCTAAATAAAAGTCAAACAAACAATTCATTGATTATGTAAAACACATTTACTGAAAACGAAATTTATTTTTCGACAAACGTTTGTTTGAAAACTTTTGGTGATAATTTTTTCTGTGTAATAACAATGCATAAAAACATTTTTTAGCATGTTTAAAAAATATTTATTTGTAATGGATTAAGTTAATATATGGCTGCATTTCGTTGATGCTAATGCCAATTGATCAGTGGACCTTTAACCATCATGTTTGAAAAGTTTTCAAAATTTGTTTATACAAAACAAAAATTTTAAAATCTAGTAATTTTCGAATGTTTAGCTTTTTGTTGGCTTGTCCAGTTTTTTTAACACCAATGTCCAGCTTTTTGCGAATCTCGATTTGGCATTCCTAGATACGAACCTGTACTTGTTCAGATTTGAAGACAAGAACCTTACCTACTGAGCTATTGTTGACTTGTAAGTTTAAGCGACAAAAATTAGTTTTCATATACAAACACATGTTGACTTAAAAAGTGGTTGCCTACATATTATATTGATACACATCAACAAATTGTAACTACTTTCAGGTATACTAAATTAATTAAGAAGTAGGTAGTAGCTCTAATTTGAAGCATATTAATAAGACAAATAAGTACCACTCATTACTTTGTAACCCATTAATAAAGTACTACCCATTACAAAAATCACAAAAGTTTTTGCTGGGAACTCTAAGTTTGCTTTAACTTAAGTTTTACCTGAAAGTTTAACATTATCGTTAACATTTTATTGGTGCTTTACCAAATCATCAGTAGACTTCAACCATGTTTTTTTACGACACAGTTTTTGTTGTTGTTTTTGGTATTTGCGCCCTAAATAAAAGTCAAACAAACAATTCATTGATTATGTAAAACACATTTACTGAAAACGAAATTTATTTTTCGACAAACGTTTGTTTGAAAACTTTTGGTGATAATTTTTTCTGTGTAATAACAATGCATAAAAACATTTTTTAGCATGTTTAAAAAATATTTATTTGTAATGGATTAAGTTAATATATGGCTGCATTTCGTTGATGCTAATGCCAATTGATCAGTGGACCTTTAACCATCATATTTGAAAAGTTTTCAAAATTTGTTTATACAAAACAAAAATTTTAAAATCTAGTAATTTTCGAATGTTTAGCTTTTTGTTGGCTTGTCCAGTTTTTAACACCAATGTCCAGCTTTTTGCGAATCTCGATTTGGCATTCCTAGATACGAACCTGTACTTGTTCAGATTTGAAGACAAGAACCTTACCTACTGAGCTATTGTTGACTTGTAAGTTTAAGCGACAAAAATTAGTTTTCATATACAAACACATGTTGACTTAAAAAGTGGTTGCCTACATATTATATTGATACACATCAACAAATTGTAACTACTTTCAGGTATACTAAATTAATTAAGAAGTAGGTAGTAGCTCTAATTTGAAGCATATTAATAAGACAAATAAGTACCACTCATTACTTTGTAACCCATTAATAAAGTACTACCCATTACAAAAATCACAAAAGTTTTTGCTGGGAACTCTAAGTTTGCTTTAACTTAAGTTTTACCTGAAAGTTTAACATTATCGTTAACATTTTATTGGTGCTTTACCAAATCATCAGTAGACTTCAACCATGTTTTTGAAAAGTTTCAAACCTCTTAGGTTTAGAAACTTATACAAAGCACAACAAAAAAATTATATTCAATATGAATCTATTTTATTTTTCATATCAAATATAATTCGGATTCTGCTCATCGAAATAGATGTATGTAGGTGGGTTTAGTCATATATATAGCCTACTTTTTTGTTTTTGTGTGCCGGTGTAGTTTTTGAGTTAATGAGTTTATAAAAAATCCTCTGAGTTTTCGTCTGATTTCAATATATATAAAAAAGTGAAATATCGTGTCTAATATACAATTTGTAATTTATCGCCTGAGCTCAGTTGAAAATAAAGCTAGTTATTGAAATCAGACTGCATGTTCCTACAGAATATAGTTTGTCAGAAACAGTAGGCTTATTGAAGTCAACAAGGTGAGTTCATGTGGTTCACTTTGGAAATAACTTAGGGCCTTATTTTATATATCCCTACGCCTCACTTCACATAGAATTTGTTGAACTGCTATTTTGGTAAACACTTTACAATGGCAGGTGATTGCTAGTGTTGAACAGCTGTTCAAGCGTTTGTGTTTAAATTTTTCGAGAAAAGTTGCAAAATTTTAAAAAAGCCATAACTAATATTGATTAAAAATCGGAAAACTGTAAGGAATCGGTAAAAATCGCGAAAATTCGCAAAAAATTACTAAAAGCGGGATGATAACAAAGTCTAATATTGTTTAAAAATCGGCAAAACTGTTAGAAAGCTGCAAACATGCAAAAACTCGCTTTTATTGCGAACTTTGCTCAAATTCGCGGGAAGTTGCAAAATTTTATACAAGCCATAATATTGATTAA
The DNA here is from genome assembly GCA_956483635.1 of Panzeria rudis. Taxonomy (NCBI): domain Eukaryota; kingdom Metazoa; phylum Arthropoda; class Insecta; order Diptera; family Tachinidae; genus Panzeria; species Panzeria rudis. The sequence goes on from OY101448.1 coordinate 94,415, forward strand.
AAATCGCGAGAACTGTAATTAATGCAAAAAATTCGGCGAAAATGGCGAAAAGTCGCAAAAACTCACTAACAGCGGAATGATAACAAAGTTTAATATTGTTTAAAAATCGGCAAAACTGTTGGGAAGCTGAAAACCTGCAAAAAGTCGCTTTTATCGCGAACTTTGCAAAAATTCGCGAGAAGTTGCAAAATAGGAAACTGCCCCTAAAATTTATTAGAAATCGTCAAAGCTGTTAAAAATAAAAAGTTCAGAAAAAACGGCAAAAAATTGCAAGTTAGTGGCGATACTCTTTTCTGCTGTGTATTTTGAAAAATTAAGTTGATGTTAATTTTTCACTTGTGCCTTGAATTATTAATCATGACCAATTCTTTCTGAATTAAACGTTACGAACTTCAGCCTAATAATCAATTTGGATTCACAAGCAAATACGGTTGAAATAATCATATTAATAAACAATTTGCTACTGGCTTGAGCCTTTCACATGTTTACATGTTCGTATATACTTAAGTATAAAATCAGACTGCATGTTCCTACAGAATATAGTTTGTCAGAAACAGTAGGCTTATTGAAGTCAACAAGGTGAGTTCATGTGGTTCACTTTGGAAATAACTTAGGGCCTTATTTTATATATCCCTACGCCTCACTTCACATAGAATTTGTTGAACTGCTATTTTGGTAAACACTTTACAATGGCAGGTGATTGCTAGTGTTGAACAGCTGTTCAAGCGTTTGTGTTTAAATTTTTCGAGAAAAGTTGCAAAATTTTAAAAAAGCCATAACTAATATTGATTAAAAATCGGAAAACTGTAAGGAATCGGTAAAAATCGCGAAAATTCGCAAAAAATTACTAAAAGCGGGATGATAACAAAGTCTAATATTGTTTAAAAATCGGCAAAACTGTTAGAAAGCTGCAAACATGCAAAAACTCGCTTTTATTGCGAACTTTGCTCAAATTCGCGGGAAGTTGCAAAATTTTATACAAGCCATAATATTGATTAAAAATCGCGAGAACTGTAAGTAATGCAAAAAATTCGGCGAAAATGGCGAAAAGTCGCAAAAACTCACTAACAGCGGAATGATAACAAAGTTTAATATTGTTTAAAAATCGGCAAAACTGTTGGGAAGCTGAAAACCTGCAAAAAGTCGCTTTTATCGCGAACTTTGCAAAAATTCGCGAGAAGTTGCAAAATAGGAAACTGCCCCTAAAATTTATTAGAAATCGTCAAAGCTGTTAAAAATAAAAAGTTCAGAAAAAACGGCAAAAAATTGCAAGTTAGTGGCGATACTCTTTTCTGCTGTGTATTTTGAAAAATTAAGTTGATGTTAATTTTTCACTTGTGCCTTGAATTATTAATCATGACCAATTCTTTCTGAATTAAACGTTACGAACTTCAGCCTAATAATCAATTTGGATTCACAAGCAAATACGGTTGAAATAATCATATTAATAAGCAATTTGCTACTGGCTTGAGCCTTTCACATGTTTACATGTTCGTATATACTTAAGTATAAAATCAAACCAAAAAAGTTTGTCTTGAGTAGAACAAAAATCAGAAAAATGGGAATGAATATCAACTTAATATCGACATGAAAGTGATTTAATTCTTGTGTTTAATTTTCACGAAAAAGTTTTGTATACAAGAATTAAGTCCTTTTTTTAAAAAGGTATTTTTTTAAAAAGGTACTTTTTTTAAATAGGTACTTTTTTTAAAAAAGGTATTTTTTGAAAAAGTACTTTTTTTAAAAAAGGTATTTTTTTTAAAAAGGTACTTTGTTTTTAAAGAAGGTACTTCTTTTAAAAAGGTATTTATTTAAAAAGGTACTTTTTTAAAAAGGTACTTCTCTTTAAAAGAAACTTTCCCGGGAAAACGGGAAATTAAATGTACACGTTATTTCATAAATATATGAACTTTTTGGACATACATATTTATAAAATGGCGTAAGTGACCGCCAAATTTATTGAAACCCTGACGGAAATGTTTTAAGATAAATAAAATGAATAATCAACGACATTTACACAGACTGTGGCTCAGGATACATAAAATTCAGCTCAGCTGATTATAGTACTGTAACTTGCTTGTACTTTACGATAAGAATCGTCCTTAAAATTTTTCACGAAAAATAACAAACATTACCACAAGTTGTTTATAAAATGATTTGGAGGCCTTAAAATAAAATGCTTAACTAATTGCGATATAGTCGTCAATTAGTCTTTATAAAATCTCCTGCTATGTAATAACTATAAACTCTATTTGCTTGAATTCACTTAATTTTTTTTAAATTTGTTTTAGAATTGTTTTTATGTTGGCTTTTACTTTTTAAATAAAATAATGCTTACATTAATAAAACAATCGAAATTTCGCCAACTTTCATTTAATAAATATATTTAATTTAGAAAATTAATTTTTCCGGGAATCCTGGGAATTCCGGGGAACGTGATTTTTTCATTCCCGTTTCCCAGGAAGTGCAAAAGTCCGGGAAATCCCAAACCTTAGTGGTTACACTTTGTTCACATTAGACACATTTTTGTTTGGCGGCATATAATTTTGTTTGTCAATAATCAACTGTTTTGCTGTTTGCCTCTAATAAATATTTTATGGTCAGACGATAAGGAATTATTTGTCGTTTTTCGTCAAATGTTTCCCCAATATGACCGTACCTTAACAAAATATTTATTTGTCAAGTTATAGTACTTCCAATTGGGAATTCTCCATATAAAAATCATACCCCTTGTAAGCACGTTTATTGTAAACAGAAGTATTGCTTCTCTCCCTTACAAACCTGCTAATATGCAAGTTCCAATTTTTACAGGGTATTTAATGTTGACAAATTGCATAAAATACTTTACATTTTTCTATTCGATGGGAAATTCTCTTTCAAAATATGATTTTAATTTTTACCAGAACTCAAAAAAATTAATTTTAGCCAACTAGATTGAAGAAATACCAGTGTGTGCTTAGTTAAAAATTTTCTTCAACCTTTAAATTCCTTAAAACCAATTTTCTTACATTTATATTCTACAAGAACTTTTTTGCAAAAATATTTATTTCATTTTCCTATACTCACAAATTAACTTTATCTTCTGTTACTGTTATTTAAAGTAGGGATGTGATGATACGCCTTTTTGCCGATACGATACCGATACTAAAAAAAAAAAATATCGGCGATACCGATTCCGACACCGATACGCAAATTGAAATTGAATTCAAGATAAAATTAGCAAAACTCAAGTAGAGTATTTTTTTGTTACAGAAAATTGCAGTGTAAGAGATTATTAATATTTAAAATGGATATTAAACAATTGAAAAAATTGGAAGTAATTTCTAATGAACTACATTTTCATTGCTTCTAAAGAATCTATATTAAAAATAGGCTAATAATTAGTAGAAAAGCAAGTAAAAATTTATTTAAGTTACACAAAAATTTTTAACTCCTTTATAATTTTAAAAAATACTCACCATGCTTTAAAAAAACTTTTTTTGGACATTCATGAACTAATATTCATGTAAAAGTTTATATTTATTCACTTAAATTTACATGAAAGCACTGTTTTGCGTTTGAATTCGCATAAAAAGCAAGAAGTTGCGAAAATGGGTAATTTTTCGTCCGTTTTCCTAGAAGAAAATATTATAAAACGAAAAAAAAAATTTTTCTTAAAATCGCTTCCAATTCGGTGATTGATAATTGAAAAACTTCTTGCAATGACAAGCATATGTATGTAAAAATCATTAGAAATTATCCAAATTTGCACTACTTCCGGATGGCAAATTCTACATTTTCATGACTTCTTTGAAGTGTATTTTTTTGCTGGGAATAAGATTAAAAAAAAACAATGAATTGCATTCATGATAAAAATAACAAAAAATAAATAACTTTTTTATACAAAATAACAGCGTGAAATATTGATATTAATAACTTTTAAAAAACAACGAATTGAATTGAAATCCATGGTGAAATTAACAAAAAATAAACATGATATTAAAAATAGCTCTGAAAAAAATTTAAAAAGTATCGTCGTATCGACAGTAAAATATCTCCGATACCGATGTTTCGGCAATTCTGAAGTATCGCCGATATATCGGTATCGGTTACATCCCTAGTATTTACGTACTTACAAATTAAAGTATATATGTTAACATACGAATATACGTATGTACATTAGGGCTTTAACCAAATTTTTGGCATAGTACCACGGAGTGGCCAAGAATGTTTTAGTAATGAAAACACCTGTCTCCCGTCGTTTTGCTAAAAAAAACCTCACGCAGGGAAGCAAATTTCTAAAAGGTAAGTATAAGGGATTTTACTCAGGTTTTTACATATAACGAATTTTGAACCGCGATGAATTGTAAATCGTAGGAAAATGTTTAAATCTAAAGCAGTGGATAAATTCCAAAATAGCATTTAAGTGATATGTATAGGAATATATACAAATACCAGGTGTATATTTTGTAAAATTTCCGTGAGATAAAAATGGTTGTTTTCAAACTTCAACCCGATCCCTGCGCGACATTTTTTAACGATCCGGAAAAATTATCATATTTTTTATTAATAACTTTTAGTGCCATTATTACAACTAGGCAATAGTTAAAGGCAGGATTTTATCGGCCGAATAAAAGGGCTACCTTTATTAAAATATCACTTTAAATGAAAGTGAGCGATAAGTTAAAGTCAGGTGCATCCTACCTGGTAGGTTGAAGCAAATTTGTAATAATGATAAACTGTTTATCCGTCCGACAAAAGTCTGCTCTTAGCTATTGTTAAGTTGTTATAATGGCCCTTAAAGTTCTATACTATGCCGTTTTTGATACTCGCAAAAAGTGTAAAGAAGTTATGGCCCTAATGTACATATATACATATACTTACATACATATGTATTTCATTTCCTTATAATTTTAATCATTGCTTTTGGCATCACATTACGAATTTATAAGGGAAATATTTATTGATGTATAACAACTTCTTTCATTGCGAATATCTACATATGTAGTATATTAATTTACATATGTAGGACTCACTATTGACATTGTCACCAGTACTACTGACTTACTATATACTTTACTATGTTCTGCGCTATAGACATTTAACACGTGCGTGTCATTGAGAATGCACTAGTACTATAAGTACTACTGACTCGGTATTCAATTTGGGACACATGTGGACATTGGAAGCAGATATTTAGCATAGACACTGTTACTACTGACTAGGAACTTCCTTTGGGGACATATGTAGACAATGTAGCGATATTAGAACTACTGACTTACTGTACCCTTTGCAATGTTCTGTGCTATATACATTTAATACGGGCGTGTCATTGAGAATGCACTAGTACTATAAGTACTACTGACTAGGTACTTCACTTGAAGACATATGTCGACATTGGAACTAGATATTTACTATAGACACTGGTACTACTAACTATGCACTTCTTTTGACCACAACTGGATTCGCGAACTTTTATACAACGTGATTCTGGCGATATTTATAACCAATTCAATTTCGTCATGGTTTTTCAAAATGTCTTCCGCTGTCCTTAGCTGAGTTTTAATTTCTATGTGGCCTTCCTCCTGTAATGTAGCCAGCAGTCTCAATTAGGGATGTAACCGATACCGATATATCGGCGATACTTCAGATTTTCCGATAAATCGGTATCGGCGATATTCTACTGTCAATACGCCAATACTTTAAAATTTTTTTTCAGATCTTTTTTGAACAAATTAATTATTTTTTGTTAATTTCACCATGAATTCAAATTCAATTCATTGTTTTTAAATCTTATTAATATCAATTTAAAATATTAATAATATTTAACGCTGTTATTTAAAAAAAAAAATATTCCTTAATTTTACCGTGAATTCAAATTCAATTCGTTGTTTTTAATCTTTCCCAGCAAAATAAGACACTCCAAAGGAGTCATGAAAATGTAGAATTTGCCATCCGGAAGTAGTGCAAGAATTTTTTTTTGATTACCAATCACCGAATCGGAAGCGGAAAAATTTATTTTTTTTGCCGATCTATAATGATATTTTCCTGCAGAAAAAACGATGAAAAGTTACCAATTTTCGCAACTTCTTTCTTTTTATGCGAATTTAAACGCAAAACATTCATGAAAATTTAAGTGAAGAAATATAAACTTTTACAAGAATATTAGTTCATAAATGTCCTTAAAAATTCAAATTTTTACAAAGCATGGTGAATATTTTTTTAAATTGTAAAGGAATTGCAAATTATTGTATAACTTAAATGAATTTTTACTTGTTTTTCTACTAATTATGTGCCTATTTTTAATATAAATTCTTTGGAAGCAATGAAAATGTAGTTCCTTAAAAACTACTTAAATTTTTTTACTGGTTAATATCAATTTTAAATATTATATATATATATATATATATATATATATATATATATATATATATATATATATATATATATATATATATATATATATATATATATATATATATATATATATATATATATATATATATATATATATATATATATATATATATATATATATATATATATATATATATATATATATATATATATATATATATATATATATATATATGTATATATATATATATATATATATATATATATATATATATATATATATATATATATATATATATATATATATATATATATATATATATATATATATATATATATATATATATATATATATATATATATAGGTGTCGGAATCGGTATCACCGATATTTCTTTTTGAGTATCGGTATCGTATCGGCAAACAGGGGTATTGTCACATCCCTAGTTTCAATATACAGATTTTTTTAATTTTTCCCGCAAAGTCAATTTTGTAGAAGACAACTCTTCGAAAGACTGCACAAAGTCTTTAACGGGCTCCACAAATTCTCTAATGTTTGAACTTTCTCTAAAATTATTTTCATCATTCTCACTATTTCTATTTTTATACAAAATTTATTGCTTCTTCACAAGTCTTTTATAGTTTAAGCTTTCTGTTTAACGCTGTTTACATGAATCAATTTTAACAGCATTTTGATGAAATAAACACAGGCGGCCTCGCCAGCCCATGTTTTTATTGTCGCCACTTTTAATTTTAAATGAATTTTTTAATTTTGTTTATTGTTTTTTGTGTATGAATTACATTTTAATGTGCTATGCAAACAAGTACTGCTTGTCTAAAATTTGTATGGAAATCACTCAAAAAACTGATGTCGGACATCGCATATGGTTATTGTAGACCGCTCATGTTCATGTTTCATCAATGCTCTGACATCGATGCCCGAACATATGGCTGAGCATCAATGTTCGCCATGAGATTCGCCGTCAACAACCATTTTCAATAGAAAGAAAAGAGACAGAACAAAATTGGTAAACATTCTATTTCTATTGCACTACCACAAAACACATTGATAAGGCAGAACATGGACATCGTACGTATTCACCACAACAAAGAAGTTGATGAATTTTTTGCAGTTCAAGTCGATGGCTCGTGAAGACGTAGGGTAAGCAGCAAACATACGTGTAGTATTGTGTGTGCAACGTAGTTATTTCACAATACACAAGATTTGACAGTTCGTACCATCAAAAAAAGCAAATAAAAAATAATCAGCTGGCGTTCCAGGGCTACCTTGTATATTATTCTACCATGCGTACTGCCCAAACGGCTTGACGGATTAAGATTTTTTTTTTTGGAAAAGTGACTTGATCGAGAGTGTTCTTAGCTATGTTTGAAATTTGGTCCAGCGGTTTAGAAGTTATCTCCTCTTTCTGTGTGTCTTTGGCACCATTGTTTTTTTCGTTTGAAAGGTGACTTGGTCTAAAATATATTTGAAGAAAATCGGTCCAGCAGTTTGGAAGCTATCATCCATTCTCTTTGAGGATTTTAAAAATTTGAATTGAATATTATTTAAATATTAAATCCAGCTGTGAATGAAATATTAACAAAAAAATATGGCTATATAAACAGGTTAAGGCATATTCAGATGAACCGATTTCATTGACACTGCTGTCAGATATTCCAATCACATACGTTGTATAGTTCTGCTAATATATGTTCATATATCTAAACTTTTCTTAATGTTTCTTATTGAATCAATATGGTTTTTATATATTTTTTCTATGGGTGTACCCATTTTTATATCGCAAATCTGTTGAAATATAGAGCACTAGTGACATTGCTTATTTTCCGAAGAAAAATTTATATAATCCATAATATTATTAATAGCTTCGTAATTTAGTTCAAGGTATTATCTATAGAAAATAAATTGATTTCCCTTAAGCCCTGACAAAGAACGGCTATGCAAAAATCGCTACTCAGCGAAGCTGCTTTTCGATATACTGAGAAGAGAAAATAGTTAAGTCCGGCCGAAGGCCGGCTATGCAACAATCTTTACTCAGCGAAGCCGCTTTTTGATATACCGAGAGGAAGAAAACCTTAAGCGTTGTGTTTTTCTTCCGACGGGGTTGTTTTGAATTTGGAACGATTTTCCGTCATCACACGTCAAATTTGGTTTGTAAACAGACCGGTTTCGGCTATGTGCCATCTTCAGTGGATTCAATAGAACACTGAAGATGGCACATAGCCGAAACCGGTCTGTTTACAAACCAAATTTGACGTGGAATGACGGAAAATCGTTCCAAAAACCTTAAGTCCTGCTGAAGGCTGGCTACGCAAAATATCTTTTAATAATAAAAGTAAAACATCTTAAAATCCCAAGTTTTTATGATATGACAACACTAGGATCAGTGTGACCGTTTTGCGACTAAAGTGGCAATTTGCCACTTTTCAACTGCCTTGCCACTTTTTCAACTGCATTCCCACTTTTAGTGCACCTTTTTTGAAATGACCCAATCTCGCCACCTTTTGATATATTGTGCCCCTTTTTGTCCCTTTTTTATGCAGAGATACTTTTTGTTTTAATGGTTTTTTACAGTACGAACCTATTTATAAATGTAAAAAAAGTTTCATACAACAATATGTTTTTGAGTCGTCCCTTATTTATAAACTCTTATGAAAAATAAACAATTTTGAAATTGTTTAAGAGTTTATACCTATGGATATTCATTATTGAACTAAAATTATTGGAAACTTACAAGAACAAGAATGTCCTTATAATAATTTTTAAATACTTTTAAAATGATTTTCATTCTAATTTTGGAGTAAACGTTTGATTTATTTTTACTGAATCAGGCCCTAAGACAAAAGTAATAATAACGTTTTGAAATGAAATACGTACGTAATTTAATGGTTTAACGAATATTTATAATGAAATTAATAAGCTGTTTCGTAACATATCTTTGGTTTTCGCAAACAAACACGTATGCTACAAAATAAATTCTTTGAAGGATATAGTAATTTTTACATTCACACGAACATTTCTATGATTTTATTGAATAGCCGAGGATGTCCATTTCTGTCGATTTTGAATTATTGATGCCAAATTGCATTATTTGATATGCTTTTTTACATGGACCAAAAATTTCGCTAATAAAATGAACCACTTCTGAAATTTTTTCTAAAAGCTACGTAAGTTCATTATTCAAATATTTTTCAGCTGTTTTAGTCCTTAAAACTTTTTTTATTTTAATTTTACTAAATTAAAATAACTGATAACAAAGATTTTAAAAAATTATAAATATGTTAATTAGTAATCGAAATATTTGAATGAATAAAACATTTTATCAATAACTTACAATTTTTTCAATAAAGTTTATTTCAAATTTAAGTAACTTTTTTTTGTTAAAAGTTGGGAGAGTTTTGATAAAAAATTTATTAAAAATTTACTTAAAAAAAATACATAAACATAAAAAAATTTGATATGACTGAGATACGAAGCCAGGCTTTTGGGCGTAAAGCGTGCACTCTACAGCTGAGGCATATCCCAGTTATATTTTAATGCGATAAAACTTGTTTTAAAGTACTTACCCCTGACAAGAATGTCAATGTATAAATCGAATTAAGTAGATATGTATTTGATTTAACCGCTGTTAATTAAGTGTTTGGATTTTTTCAATAACTTTTTATCAAACACTTTATTACGTGATTTTGATAAATGCGGTATTGATAAATGTTGTATTAAGTTAATGACAATTGTTATTGAAATTAGTATTTTTTTCAATAACATTATTTTATTGAACAATATTCTTATCTAATTTTTTCTGTGTATATACCCGCTGGGTATATGCATACATACATATCGATTGCGTATCTTGATTTTTACGTTTTCTGATAATCAACTTCTAAATACATCCTCCTTACAGAACTAAGTAAGATACAGTTAAAAATGAGGGATTTATGGTCACTTAAAAAATGATTTTGTATGTAAATGCTAGTTTTTATTCATTTTTTGCTTCTCCTATCCTATTTATATTAAGCTATCGATATGAATAAGATTTTCCACTTTTTCTATACAAAAACCAACGCTAAAAACGAGATGGACGAACGGACAACAAGTAAAAAAAGTAATTTAAACACAGGGACCAATCTGGCAGTGCACCTTTTCATATTAAATAAACAAATATTAAATAAAATACAATCGAATATTTTTAAGTCTGTTAAAACCAAAATTTGTTAATACAATTAAAAAAAAAATTAAAACATTTGAAGGGCTTAGTGCAATAACTAGATAAGCCACACGATATACAAAATTGGTTTTATGTGCTCATTCTCTTGTTAGATACCATAGCTTTGCATTCTGGAGACATTTTTGGATAAATTCTACTATTTTGCAAATAATTATGGTGCATATTTAAGCAGAATATTCCTAAAACCATTCAATTTTAGATTTTGTTTAAACATAAAAGTCGATTTATTCAATATTTTGTTTATGTGGCTTATCGAGTTATTGCACTAAGCCTCTCATTTGTAATATAAAAAACTTATTTTTTAGCAAACAACTTTAAAACTTATTAACACATCAAAAAGCAGTTAAATCTTCACATTTGGCAACGTCACACAAGCCTCACATTTATTCTTGTTATCGCTTAGCTTGGTCTTCTTCCTTCAATTTGGTTCTTTTGTGTTTGCCAAAGATTATTTTCCCCTCACCAAAGCTGCAACAAGTTACCAGAATATTCAATATTATTTCGGTCATTGATTACGGTTTATTTTAGATTTGACCGCATTCTATAATTCTTATTTATATGATATACATACATACTTACATACAAACATACATAGAAACATAGATACGTGTTAATGTATTTAAAAACAAGTCTTATGCATCAGGTTTTGTTTGTAGAGCAAGCTATTTTTTGCTTTCGGATTCAGCGGCTGAAATTACGTAGGAAACCATTTTCAGTTGCTATTTCCAAAAGCTTGTAAATTTGTGTTTCATTTGTCATGAGCTGGGAGGACGAATGGAACATTAAAATAAGTTAATGATGCTTGAAAATTTTATATTTATTTTGTTAACTATTAGATCTACAGAAATGTTGTTCGGTAATGAAATGTTGCAAACATTACAAGCAACAGGTTGCTTCTATAAAACTTTTTTGTGAAATTAATATTTTGGAAGTTATGAGGCAAGAAAGCAACATTTTATGGTTTTACCAAATTTGAGCGAGATGGCGCTTCGCTTTACCCCCAACGGATTGACCTTAAAATTTGGCAGGATAAATTTTTTACCAATTACTTTACTCAGCGAAGCCGCTTTGCGATATACTGAGAGGAGAAAACTGTTAAGCACGGCCAAAGGGCGGCTATGCACCTATCTTTACTTAGCGAAGCCGCTTCGAAAGCAGATTATAATGGCAGATTATAATGGCAAGATCTAGTTTTTATGTGAACACTAAATTAAAAAAATTTATCAAAATATAATTGAGAAATAACAGCATAATAGCTTTATTTCTCAATCAGTTGAGAAATAACGCCATATTTTCTTATTTCGCAATTGATTTAGAAATAATGCCATATGTCCTTATTGCACATGGCTTTATTGTACTGCACCGCTTCATTGCACTGCACCAATTTTTTCTGTGTAGCAACTTTCTTTTAAAATACGTTTTTTATTTCTATTTTAGAACCGCCAAATTGTAGTTTTCCGGGCTCGCCAGCGCATAGTACAGTGGTATTTTCCAATGCTAATTTGACAGATGGTACAATTGCGTCATACTCGTGTGAAAGAGGTTTTGAACTGTTGGGACCAGCCAGACGAGTCTGTGATAAAGGCACTTGGGTTCCTGAAGGAATACCTTTCTGCGGTAAGTATTTTCTTTGCTATTTATGATTTAACTAAAGCAGTACAAAGAGTGTAAGAAAATAATTCAACAATTTAAAGGATTGCATACACAGGTGTAAAACCTTGTTAAATAATATATTCCAACAATGCACAAAGGGGAAAAATGATGTGTTTTGTGGCATCAATTAAACGCTGGGTTTTGGCAGGCGTTATAGGCTACATCAATTTAAAGAAAATTGTTTTTAGATTGAATTTATGTAAAAATATGCAAATTTAAGAAAAATTGCTCAAAACCAAACAAGACAAAAATAGATAAAATTCATTAAAAGTTTAACATTAAGATGAAATAGTTTTCGCAAGTACAACAAGAACAAGTATTTGGAAAAAAATCGCATTAACTATCCTAGGTGTTCTAATTGGCTCTAATTGTAAAAAAAGGGTAATAAATCTGTATCTTTTAACCTTGCAGTCCGATGACAAAAGGAAGTATGTAGACATCATAGCGGAGACTACGCTTTAAGAAAATTTAAATTTGGACTACCCTGTTGAAACAGACAATGAGCTACAGGGTGACAAAATTGACTACCTCGGGCATGGAAAACTTAATTGGTATTGTAACTTTTACAAATATTATCCGATTTTAACGAATTTAAACTTTTTGTAAAGTTTATGAGTAGATAAAGATAACATGCTCTATTTCATTAGTGTGTCTAATATTTTCAAAGTCGAATGAACATCTTACACAGAAAGAAAAACGTCGTACTAAATTGAAGTATTTTCTACTTACTTTGAGTGCTACTTATTTTGACAATTTAAAAATGTGTACAAAATTCTTATTTTATGTGCTACTATTGTATGGCTGTCATACGTCCCGGTTTTCCAGGATTGTCCTGGTTTTAGACAAATTGTCCTGGTGTCCTGGTCCACTCTCAAATTGTCCTGTTTTTTTTGATACAGGTCAATGCAGACAACAATTTAATTTCTGCTGATTTTTGTTATGAACAGAGGTTAAGCTTTCTGTTATAACGTTGTTTACATGAAGCAATTATACCAGCATTTTGTCACCCTATTATTGGTTTGACACATAAACATAGGAAAAAGCATTAGAAAGCAGCACGATTTGTTGCCTGGGCCTGAAGAGTGTGCTAGGCTATTAACTGGGAGGTCGGAGGTTTGATTCCTACGAAGACTCGGGTGTTTATGCAGAAAAGCTCAAAAAGCCCTATGTGCGTTTGTTAAATTGACGGAGTTAAATATTTGTTCGATATTTTTCAGACAAATGTGGGAGAACCATAATTTTTTTTTAAATTCTAAAGCCTTTATGTAATAAATTGTTTGCCAAAAATTATATAAATTAATTTCAGTCATTTTGAATATATGTTCAAATGCAAGAACTTTCAATCTATAAAATTCTGAAATTTCTAATAATTAAAAAAAAGTGGTGATTTTTTTCATCATTCCGATATTTGGATTTATTAAACTTAGTGATTTACAGTTACCAGCAAAATCAAAGTTTTCGTATATTCAGATATTAAATCCAGCTTAACTGGTATTTATAGCATTGAAACATAAGTTCCCCTGTGGTGGAGTTGGTATTGTACTAGGCTGTCATGCCGGAGGTTGTCGGTTCGAGTCCTATCAAAGACACCGCTTAAAAATAAAATACAATTTCTTTGATTTGTAACAATAAAAAAATAAATTAATCGACAATTACAGCTGAATTTTGGAACAATATTTATGTATAATCTATATTATTCTACACCGATTAGGACTCTACAAGATAGTTCAGAGACAAGTTACAAGGTGCATACAAAGTATCAATTAACCCCCGTCCTAGGCCATCCCCATGTAAAAGTGGCTGGTCCGCTTCATAGGAAGTGTTGGAACTCGGACTGGTCCCTATCACCTGGGGATCGGTCACGTGACTTGTTTTGTGTCAGTTCCATTTACCGTAGGGGAAGTACGCAGTTAGGTTTGTCAAGTACGCGGCGGATTGCTTCAAGTATACAGCGGGCTTGAATCTACATGTAATACGACGTTTGTCAGCTACTTGTCGTCTATACCCGAGCAATGAAAATAAACTAAAACAAGAGCACAACCATAGCAGCCAGATAAATTAAGGGTAAAATCGTCATCTTCTGGAGAAAAAAATCGACAAAATTGTCAAAGTGATCGATCGAAATCGTCATAACAAATAGCACTTCTTTAAACAATTATTTATAATACTTATCAAAGGTTTATGAAACAAATTTTGTATGTTCTGTTTCATGAACCTTTTATTAACATTTGATAATTTATTATGAATATGGCCCTATGCCGTTAAATAAAACGCAAAAAGCACTAGGTAACTAAAAAAATCTAATGGGCTTATTAATAAATTCCGATGCATTTCACATACATATATAACTACTTTCAAAAACAGACCTTCTTGAAAAAATTTTGCGATATAATTAAGAAAATTTAAAAGGAAAACTACCTGGAATTTAGATATTAGATTGACATAATTTAGCATATGATTATCATGCAAACTTGGATGCATTACTTGCAGTGTTGTCGTCAAATAGTACTGAGGCAATTAAACGAACAAAATGTAGGCGACATTTTATTTTGGGAGTTAAATTTTTAAGGCAATTACCCCAATTGGGGAATTGTGAATTAAGCGCAGGCAATTAAACGTGGACGTTTATTTGAAAAATGGAGAAATGGGATTTAATACTCAAGGTAACTAAGCGTGAAAGGAATTTAAGCGTGGGATAATTAACCGTGGAACACTGTATTGTCATCCGTAGACTTTTAATCACCATGTCTGATGCCTTTCTATATCTGCTTAAGAATATAGTAAAACTAAAATTGCTTGAATAAATTTGGACAAAGTAGGAAATAAAATATTAAAATATGTATCTCATTTTCGTTTCGGATTGTCGTGTCCAAAAATTTTAAATTTTCATATGATAATAACCAGGGACAGGGGTTTCATGCATTTGCATGAAAATGCATGTTTTTTCCCTTAAGCCGGATTATGGCAAAACCGAAATATCTTTACGAATTAATGAATTTGCTTAAAAACGGTATCGATTTGTTAGTGCATATTTTTGCATATTTTGATGAAAATGCATATTTTTACATATTTTTGTTATAAATGCATATTTTTGTGTCATATTTTTGGGAAAAATTAAAATTTCAACAAAATTATTGTTCACCAAAAAAAAAAAAAAATTTTTTTTTCAAATCAAAATCGAAGTTAGCAGTATTTAAATTTAAAGAAAAGTATCCTGATCTAAATCTAAAAAGCTTACTAAGACCAAATAGATTGAACTTTACATTAGAAAATATGAAGCCAATTTTACTTTTACAATTAATTAGTTTTAAAAAATAGTTGTTCAATTCACAAGCTCGTATTAACGTCGTATGTGTTGTGTAATCGTCTAATTATACAATATTGTATTTTTGTTGATTTTTATATGTTTTCCAAATAGTTGTATTGTCTGTAAATAGTTGTATTTGCTAGATTAATTTGTAAACAAATATAAAGTATAGAATGGACACCAGATATAACAGCTTGTAGAAGAGTTCAAATCAAATCAAGAGAAAATCAAATGTAAATAAATGCAAACATCGATATCAAGGTTTGAAATAGATTAAAAGGGACTCGAGCTCTAAAAATGCCAAAAACTTGGAGTAAATCGAGCCTAGCGCGAAAATGTCGAAAATTCGCGAAAAATTGCAATATTGGAAACTATACCCAAAAGTGTAAGGAAAGTCAAACACTCGGTAAGAACGCGAAAATTTGCAAAAACTGGCTAACATTTTAAAGATTACAAAGCGAAACAAACAATTGAACAAATAATTACAAACTAATTTACGTATTGTCTAAAGTTCGTGTTATAAGAAAAAGCAAAATATGCTTACCTATTTCCGGTATCAGGGACAGGGGTATCATGCAAATAAATGATTTTTCCCTTAAGCCGGATTATCACAAAAGCGAAATATCTTTACGATATAATTATTTTGCTTATTTGTGAATATTTTGCTGAAAATGCATATTTTTTTACATATTTTTGTTATAAATGCATATTTTTATCTCATATATTATCAAAAATTCAAATTTCAACAAAATAATTATTTTTCACCAAAAATTTGTTTTCTCTAACTAAAAATCGAAGGTAGCAGTATTTAAATTTAAAGAAAGTTATCCTGATCTAAATCTAAAAAGCTTTCTAAAGGTAGAGTTAGCCGACTGGAACGTAATGTAACTGTAACGGGACGAAACAGCTGATCGATATTGTTATGTGTAAATCAGTTCAAATGCTTATAGTCAACTTAACAGGAATGTACGAATATGTTAAAAAATTATATTTGCTTACATTTTAACGTAACATCAGCAATATTTAAAATAGTATACAAAATTTATTATAAAAAACAAACATTTTTCTAAATTCATAATCCAAGCTAGGAATAAATCACACCTATCGCGAAAATATCGCTAACTCGATAAAATCACAATATTGGAAACAAAGTCTAAAATTTATTGAAACTCGCTAAAACTGTAAGAAATATCAGGAACTCGGGGAAAATCGCGAAAATTTGCAAAAGCCACGCTAGACATTGAAATATTGCCAAGCGTAATATTGATAAAAATTCCCTAAAAATGTAAGAAAGAAAAAACGCTGAACAAATTGCCAATGTCGCGAAAATAGCGGAAATTTACGAAAAGTTAACAAATATTAAAAAACCGTAATAATGATTAAAAATCGCTAAAACTGTAACGAATGCCAAAAACTTGGTAAAAATCGCGAAAATGGCGAAAATTGGGAAAAACTTGCTAACAGTAGCATAATAGCAAAGTCTATATTCGGGCATGTCACAGATTTCAATTTCGTTCGGAAACGGAATTCAGCCTACCCCATTTTTGTAGCAGCTGGTGTCTAAAAAAGAAAACTAAAATACGCAAATTTGTCAGGTGTGTCCAGACTGTTGGCGGCGCTATTATGGTGCGGTATGCTCCAGCTAGGGCTTGACATCGCTATATCTGCGATAAACACAAAGAACGACATCAAAGTTTTTTCTCTTGAACGAAAATTTCGTCAGTTTTGTGAAAAACGCTAGAAGCCGCCAACTAAAATAAAATTACAGGTAAAAAAACCACTTAGCGGTTTTTTTCACACACTTCTAACTTTTGATGACGAAAACCCACCAGATGTAGCAGGAAACCCGCCGTTTTAGCAACACTGATTGAATACACAAATTTTTGTATGAAAATTATCAACAACAAGTTTACACTATTGTATTCAATACAATATTACACTCGATACACTAATTTTTGTATGAAAATTATCAACAACAAGTTTACACTATTGTATTCAATACAATATTACACTCGATACAAAAATACAAGAGGTTTTGTGAATTATGCAATTGTATTTTAACATACTGTACACACGTATTTATTTTTCTTTATGAGACCGAATTAAAATGTTATATTTTTGTTTGAGTAAAAATTTAAGAAATGAGTGCGTTTTCTATTGTTTTTAGTGCATATTTCGCGGGTTTTATATCATATTTTAGGTGCATAAAATACCTTTTTTAATGCATGAAGTCCTTGTCCCTGATCATAGCCATCAAGCATTATATTAGTATAAGTGAAAATTTCTTTGTATGTGTGAAACCGATGATTTTCGATGGAAAACCAACAAATTTGGCTCTTTGGCATGCTTTATGATGCGTGCGTTGAGTTTACTCTTCAAGAACGTAAACATTTCTTACGAGATTTTAAAGCTGTCAGTTGTTCAAGATGTTGGACAAAAAAAAAATACATTTGAATTGATTGAAAAAGACGATAAATGCATGCTCTCAACAAATAAATGTTGTCAACTTTTAATTTTTAAAATCGTCAAATTTACGGCGAAAATCGTCAAATCGTTAAAGTGCAATTTTTAGGCCCAAAAATCGTAATGACGATAAATCGTCAAATCTGGCAGCTATTAGCGCAATAGTGATTTGTGGCTATCATCAAAGCAAACAAACTCCAACACGGGAGCAGTACGACTGTGTATAAAGTTTATAAACATATTCGTACTTCAAATAAGATTTTTTACATGAATAAAGGCTAATCAGGCAAAAATTAAGTGTTTTGTACTTTAATATTCCAACGTAATCAATCTTTCTGTACTTGATTTCAGAAAAACCGATATTTCCGTACTTTTGATACCGCTTGGGATTAATTTAAGTACGGATGGATTGATTTTTTTTCAGTGTAATATTCATACATATTTCACATATACCACACCATATATACTATTAGGCAATTCACAAAGTCTTCTAAAGTGATAAGTAATAAAGTACTATTAAGGCCAAATAGCACTACTGTGAACGACCTGTTGTATTACCATATAAAAATGATCATAAACGTTAAAAGTAAAATATAATATTAGGTCCGTTTGTTTACTGTTACACTAAAATGCAGTAAATGAGTAATTATTAAGTAAACTGAAAAATTTACTCTCAAAAACAGCTGTTGCACATATAAGTACGCGAACAGAAAACATTTTAAATTAGTAAGATTAAAAAAGCAATTGATGGCAAATAAATGTAAAGTTGGAAAACAATGACACTTTTGACAACTCAATCCTTTTTTCTTATGCATACTCGATACAATACTTTTTATAACATGAAAGTTTTAGCAAAACGTAAATAATTTATTTAACGTAATGTTTCTAATTTGATTTTTAAATTTGTTCAAAAGTATATAATCACTTTTGTATTTCTAACAAAATAGTGGGTAGTATAAATAAAAAAAAGTATTTGTTTTTACTTAAAAATTTGTTTTGAAAAAGAAAAATTTTTAGTTTTATATTGAATAATATCCGGAGCTTTGTGTTTTAAAACAAATTTTTAAGTAAAAAACAAATACGTTTTTTTTATTCATACTATCCAGTATTGTCATATAATATGAAAAATAAAAAAATTTTTATGACTATATATATATATATATATATATATATATATATATATATATATATATATATATATATATATATATATATATATATATATATATATATATATATATATATATATATATATATATATATATACTCGACTTATCCATTGTTCGATTAATCAATTAATCGAAATTGAGATTTTTTATTCGAGTAAACTTTACTGAATTTACTCGGTTTTTAGCACATTATTGTGAACAAAAATAAAACAAATAAAAGTTTCTCGCGTTTTATATATTTTAATAATGAAAACAAAAGAAAAAAATATATCTGCATAAACTAGATCATAGACTGATCATTCCAAATATGTACGTACATAGTTTTTTTTTCAATATTCAAATGTTTCGTTTCGAGAAAATTTTGCGCCAGGAATTATTTAATAATATTCAGGCCCGTTCTGTATTCAATGCGAAATAAAAAAATCCTAATCATTTTTGTTATAAATGTTGAATTTTAACAGCTTTTGCAATTCGGAACAGTTATATTTCGCATGGAGAACAGAACAGGATAATTCATTATATAATCGAACGAAATCAATGCGAAATAAAAACAATCATAAGTATTATTATTCTAAATATTAAATTGTAACAGCAAAGCTTTTACAATTCCAAACAGTTTAATTTTGCATGGAGAACAGAACCGGATAATCTATTAAATAGTTCAAAAAATATCATACTTTTTCTTTATTTCATAAATATTTTTTTCGTTTGAACATTCCTCACATTACTAAGAATGATCTTTCACTAATCGTAAACGCTAGAGAATTTGAGAAAAGTGAATTAGAAAGCATTTCCAATTCATCCAATCAATTCTTTGTTTTTTCTAGATGCCTAAGTAGTCCCTCGACTTACGTCACGATTAGTTCCGGAAAATGGAGACGTAGTTCGAAACAACGTAAATCGAATTTGATATTACACATAATAACAATTGGACTTCCATGTATTTTTTCTTTTTATAATTGAGACGACTTGAACAAAAAGACGAGTGAACAAAAATTTCGCCGACGTAAATAGGAACTTCATTATATTTTAGTCTACTGCGTTTGACAAGCAAAATAATAATGCATGCATGTACAGATGGAAATATTAGTTACCACCGCACAAAAACACAGAAAAAACAAAGATTTTAAGTAAACTTTGGGATTCCCCGGGCTTAGCTAATAACTTATAAGCAACTGAGGCGACGTAAATCGAATGAAGACGCAAATCGAATATGGAAGGCACAAACAATTTAACGACGCAAATCGAATGGAGACGCAAATCAAATTTGAAAGGTACACAAAATGTGACGACGTAAAGCGAAACAACGTTGATCGAGGCGACGTAAATTAAGGGATTACATACACATAGGGTTGCCATCCGTCCCCTTTCCCCGGACACTATCCTCTTTTTTAGGGCGTCCGGGGTACTCCTACTTCTTTTTTAGCAAGTGTCCGGGGTTGTCCTACTTTTTACAACGTTCTCCAGAAATTTTTTTATTAAACTAAATTTACGCGGTGAACTTTTTTCATGAAAATTGTTTCCTTTCTCTTTTAAAATTGCTACGTATTTCATCGTCTGTTTATACGTTGAAATTCCCATGCAACTTTTTTGACAATTATTCAATACGAAATTGCCAACGATTGATATGTTTACAAAATGTTTAAGAAATTGAAGTCATGCCATTTTTCTTATCCCGTTTGTTTCTCTTCACCTCTTGCCCAGCGTTCCCAGTTTTTTTATAAACATTTTAAATTTTCCATCGCAAAAAATCCATAAGATTACTTTTAAAAACTTATGAAGAAAAAATAGTAATTTGAAACACGCAAACATAAAACAATTTATCTATCAATGTCTGTTATTTCGGCATTCGCAAGAAACTAATTTTAATATCGTCTGTTTTCTTCAAGCTAGAGATCCAATTTATTTTTGTTTTTTATAAAAAATTATGTAAAAAATTTTCCCCCATAGCAATATTTCGCTGCCAACAATGGGTAGCTTCTTCAGGTATAATATATTATCATATTATCCCTGAAGAAGCTACCCATTGTTGGCAGCGAAATATTGGTGTTAATAAATTTGTACATAATTTTTTATAAAAAACAAAAATAAATTGGATCTTTAGCTTAAAGAAAACAGACGATATTATTGTTAAAAGATTGAACAAATTAACATAAACAATTTTTAAACTAATTTTAAACAAAAGTTTTTGCAAGAAAACTTTTTTCTATTAAAAATTCCTTGCTTATTTCCCATTTTATAAAAAATAATTATTTGGTGAAAGTGTTAAGTCTGATCAATTATATCATAATAAATGTCCATAGCGTTAAGGGTTGCACTATTTTTTTAATGTTTTTCATATATAAAGGTTGACGCTTATTATAATATGTGATAATCTGGATCCTTATCTTCCCAGCAAGAATTTTCAGTAGAGTCAATAATAGCTGCTTGTGTAATTTAATTTGCCTTTGACATTATGGTTGATACCACTACTCAGACATGTTCCCAACTTTACAAGGGGAATTATGCCTATATTCACCTCCGAAATGGTATAAAAAGAGATTTTTCCCAACTTCTACCTTCTCTTCCACTATATTGCTTAACTTTAAAGCTCATTTATATAAACCTCTATTTTACATTTATAATATTCTCAAATTCATATCTCGGCAAATTTTTGTAATTTCGCAGTAAAAAACGGATTTGTTTTTCTAGTTTTAGGAAACGCAGCTATCTGAATTTCAGCATCCAGAAGATAAGCAATATAATGTATATCAATAAAAAATCTCCTGATCCTCAACTCGAATTTTAATTACCAACCACAAAAATAAATCCCAATTTTGGGGACAAATCCCCATAACTGGAAACGCTGCTCTTACCAACAAAACAAATTTTCATGGAATTAATTTCATGAAATATTTCATCGTATTAATTGGGTCTTACATCGAAATTTTTGATTTGAGTCTGGAACAGTGTTGCCAAAATCTGATGAGAAAAAAGTCCTAGATCTTTATGAAAAAAATGCTAGAATATGCTAAAATATGCCAAAATATATGTGATAAAACAAAAGCAAAACGACCTTTTAATTTTCTAATTGCAAAAATAAATATGTATATTAATACCGCCAAAAACACTTTAGTTTTATTATAACCAAAGACATTTTCATAGCTGAAAGAAAACATAATTGACTGTTTGTCTATAAATCTGCTTTCGCCAGTTTATTTTGGCTTAACACACATGCTATGTTAGCATCACTTATTCATTGTCTGTACCTCTGAACAATTTCTCCAATATTTTTTTCCCTAATATTAAACATTTTTTAAATTGGTAGTCTGATAATATGAAAAAAATGCTAAAAGTATTTTTTTGTTTGCAAAATCAGTTTGAAAAATGCTATATCTAGCATTAAATATGCTAAATTGGCAGCACTGGTCTGGAAGGACACAAACGCTATAAATTTTTTTAAAAGAACCCCAGTAGGGGGTAAGGGGCAATTTCTAAGGGAATTTCTAAGGTAAGCATAACGTAAAGAACTAAGTTCCAACCCGTGTCCCACGACATCGTGCTTTCTTTTTTTATTTTACTATATTTTACAATATTAGTGATTTCTTCTAATCAATGTTAGGGCTTCTTTCCGATTTTTAATCAAAAAATAAAATAGATTCATATCGAATATCAAATATTTGTTGGGCTTTGTAAAAGTTTCTAAGCCTACTACACTTATTTTATTCTTTTGTGATTTTCAAAAATATTATCGTTTGTTAATTCTCAAATGTTTTTTGAAAGTCTGTGCATAAAATAAGAAGTTTGTAAGTGTTCAAAGTTGTGGTTGAAGTCTACTGACGATTTGGTAAAAGCGCCAATGAAATGCATATAGACAATTGCTTAATAACCATCAACAAATAAATTTCATTTAAAACTAAATTTTAATTTTTTAGTTTTATTTAAAAAAAATTTATATCATCATGTCTGCTCTGTAAATCGAGCCGATTTAAAACGAATCGATTTAGAAAAATTAAATTCACTAAAAGCAATATATTTTCAGACTTTAGCCGTTTAGAAGATATCACATCTTTTCTAGATGTATCCTGTTGAATCTGTGTATCTTTGACACTGTAGCTCCCGAACGGCTAGATCGATTTTAATTTAGTAAATTTTGTTTGAAAGGTGACTTGATCAAGGGTGTTCTTAAACTTTTGATACAGCGTCAACGTATTAATTTTTGTTATTAAATAAACAAAATGTATAATTAAATCATTCTTTATTTTAAACAAAGTTTTATTTAAAAAGTATTTCACAAACAAAATGTGTATAAGTCGGAAGTTATTATAATTTTGGCTTAAGTTCACAATGTGAATTCAAATTATTTTAAATAAGAGTTTGGAAAAATTGGAATAAAGAATCAGAAGGTGAGATTTCTGCTAGCCATATTGATAAAAAGAAATAAGATATGTAAGTCTTATTCTATTTCTTCACAAGATTTTGTTAAATAGCTGATGTTTCATTAATACTAGTATCCACGATCAAACGTGGTAAAAGCGAACATAGGACGCTGATGATGACAGCGTACCGGCTGTCGAAATTAGTAGTACTAATCCGTTCTGCTAGTCTGATTAAAAATAATTTGAATTTACATTAATTCAATTATTGTGAACTTAAGCCAAAATAATAATAACTTCCGACTCATACACATTTTCAGTTCAAATAATAATTACGTACAAATATACATAAAATTTTTTTCTCTTCGTTCTTCAATTCAACATAATTACATTAATACACTTTGAGCCTTCGTTGCTTTCTTTCCTCTTGCATAGATATTTTTTCATGATGAACGACAACAATTTAAAGAAGAAGAAGAAGAAACGTTTAGAAAACAGACATTTTTATGTATATAAATAGACTTTTAATCCCCAGAATTCCCCCATAAACCACGTGTTAAAACCCCTAGTTTTGACGATTTTAAAAGACAAAAGTACTACTTATTGCTCGAATCCACTTTTTCATTCTTCTGTAGGCCTGAAAACACACCAAATACGACAAAACGTTTTTGTCTTATACGTCAAACAAACTCGTATGATTATAACCCACATCAAAAAAAAAATTTTTTTGGTGTGTGTCGTCTCATAAGAACTAATGTTCTGTTGTCGTATAAGTCACAACAAACAGTGAAGCCTAAGACTGCAAAAAACATATTCAGGAAATAATTGCATTAACAAAGAATTTTACAATTGAAAAAAATTTTTTAGATAAAGAAACTAATTTTGAATTTTGGGTTCAGTGCCACCGTCACAAAATAAAAGCACTAAAAATTAGACTAAAAAGCACCGAGCACTAACTCCAAAACTTTTCGCGTCGAAAAGTTGAAAAAGCACTAAAAACGGTGCGAAAAGCACTGAGTTGACAACGCTGCATGATTTCGATCTATGCTCCCTTTCGGGTAGTTTTGTTAATTGACTTTGTAGTCTTCAGTAGGTTCTACTTTGCATTTTATACGAGGTAGATAACCTTGTGCTGTAACTCGTTGTTATATAAAACTCCTCCCAGTTGTTATTAAGCAGAAAAATTAACCTTAAAAATAAGCTGCAAAAACTTATGTGTAAAAAGTAGGACAACTCCGTACAATTGCTAAAAATAGTAGGACCACCCTGGACGACCTAAAAAAGAGGACGGTGTCCGGAGAAAAGAGGACGGATGGCAACCCTATGGTTAACGAAATGCAGGCATATACATACATAGATTAGTTAACCCACAAGAAATAAATATATTTTTGAAACATGAATTCCTGAGAATATCTCGACTAAATTTAATACATTTTATTTTATATCGTTTTCGCGTTTGGCAAACATATAGACAAAAAAAAATTTATATGATTTGGCCTTAACTTTATTTTCAAAAAATAAAATTTTATCTGTATGTTGAAATTAAATACATACATACTGGAAAATCAAATTATGTATTAAAATGTTATGTGAAAAGTTGTTGGCTGATCAAAACTTTCTTGTGAATGAGAACTTTGTGTTTTTATTTATATACATATTTTTTTTAGTTATAAACCTTGTAGTAACAATACTTCAATGTAGAATTTGAAGGTTCATTCACACACTATAATAATTTTAGTATGCATTAACCTGTTTTTTTATGAAAAAACTAACCATCGTTTTGTTCAAATTTAAGATTATGGAAAATATTATTTTTAACCAAAGAAATGCTATATTAAAGAATGTAAAGTTAACTGACTTGCATATGTATAATAGTTTTAGTCCAAAATTATCTTTTGCATGACTGATTCTAGTAAAAAAGACCATGGAAAATCCTTTCAGAATACTAGGGATGGGCAAGTGAAAAAAATATATCGATATATATCGATATCGATATATATCGAATAAAATATATCGATATATCGAAATATCGATATGTTTTAAACAATGATGAAAAAGGGTTTGTAACTGTTCAAAATTGTGTTTGAAGTCTACTGAAGATTTGGTAAAGCACCAATGAAATGCTGCATATAGGTAATGCTTAAACTACAGCAAATAAATTTCATTAAAACAAAATATGAAAATATGTCAAATAATAAATTTCCTAAAAGTCCTAATAGTATTATGTATATTGCAAAACGATTCATCAATCAATCATCGTTTGTATCCAAAAAAAATGTATTTAGTGTTATCCATATATTTTTAATATTATTGAAATTTTCTTGTGAATATCTATGGAGGTTATGTTAAAATACATCTGAAGTGTAGAAACAAGGAACAAATTCTGTTTACAAATTTCTGGGTTTCTTTGAAAATTTTTTGCTTATTTCTCACTGTGGGTTGTTATATTTTAGAAGAATGTATTAGGTAGGTCGTATTTTGCTACAACAAATATATTTGAAATTGACATACATACATAACTTTTGACGTTTGTGGTCGATTTTATTAAAATGAGTCTTATTTGATAGAAGAGGCAGCCTACTTTGTGCTTATGTGTAAATGTTTGTATAGAATTATTTTAAAACATAACATATTTTATTTTTCCATCTGAACCCAGTTTAAAATGGAAAAATTGGTCATAACTTTTTATTTCGTCTTGCGATTATTATAATTTTTGTTGTGTTTAGAGTGTAGAGGTATAGTGCATTAAAACCCTATACTAATTTTTTGTGGTTTATTTTTTTTTCGAAAAAATCATTCCAAGAACACCCGTGAAGGCCAATGTAACACTCAATACACAAAAATGCAAAAAAATAGGAAGATATAATTTTATTTCAGGAATCATTGACTGAGCGAAAACTATAATAAAAATCCTAACTTCTCATATATATATATATATATATATATATATATATATATATATATATATATATATATATATATATATATATATATATATATATATATATATATATATATATATATATATATATATATATATATATATATATATATATATATATATATATATATATATATATATATATATATATATATATATATATATATATATATATATATATATATATATATATATATATATATATATATATATATATATATATATATATATATATATATATATATATATATATATATATATATATATATATATATATATATATATATATATATATATATATATATATATATATATATATATATATATATATATATATATATATATATATATATATATATATATATATATATATATATATATATATATATATATATATATATATATATATATATATATATATATATATATATATATATATATATATATATATATATATATATATATATATATATATATATATATATATATATATATATATATATATATATATATATATATATATATATATATATATATATATATATATATATATATATATATATATATATATATATATATATATATATATATATATATATATATATATATATATATATATATATATATATATATATATATATATATATATATATATATATATATATATATATATATATATATATATATATATATATATATATATATATATATATATATATATATATATATATATATATATATATATATATAGAATAGTGTTTAAACGTATAAACGTGTATGTAAAATTGATTTATGTATTTTATTATTAATATATATATATTAATATAATATATATATATATATATATATATATATATATATATATATATATATATATATATATATATATATATATATATATATATATATATATATATATATATATATATATATATATATATATATATATATATATATATATATATATATATATATATATATATATATATATATATATATATATATATATATATATATATATATATATATATATATATATATATATATATAATTTTCTTTAATAATAAAATACATAAATCAATTTTACATACACGTTTATACGTTTAAACACTGTTCTGCCTGTTCTGTAAATCGAGTCGATTTAAAAACGCTCGATTTAGAAAAACTAAATCCATTAATAGCAAACTTTTTTCATACTTTTTTGCAATTTCATACTTTTTAGAGCTTAAAATATCATATCCGAAATTAATTTACTATATACGATTTAAAATACATCAATAGGGGCATTATTTATTTTTGGAAACCGAGAAAAATATACTCGGATTCGGTTTACCGAACAGACAGGGCCGTGTATTCTTCTTTTTAATTTAATTAAATTTAACTTATTTAGCTTTCAAAAAAATTTTTTTCAACTTTGTGGCGTACGTACCGCATTGTCATAAGAAAATATACTTCTAATAAAAAATGATTAGAAATACCCAGAACAAGAAAAAGCAAAAATTTTGGCAACCATTCGGCACTTTTAAAAATTGCAAAAAATAGTCAGCTTTCGGTGTGCTGCCACCTGGTATGAATTTGTTTTTAATTTTTTTCATGCAAGAAATGGAATGTTTTTTATTTATTATTCTTCTATTAAATATATTTGTTTTATATTTTTGAACCCGAACCTTGCTGAATTTTTGGGTTCAGCGGGTTTGGGTTCAAAGTCTTTATAAACAGCGAACCTGAACCCGTTTGGGTTCAGGTTCGGTTTCAGTCCCTGTTTTTATATACATACATATATATAGATATGTATTTAGAACTCAAAGTATACATATCCAGCGGCAAAACTTACGAGGTATTCACTAAATAGGCTTTCTAAAAGGTCTTCAAAGACTTGAAATAAGATCCAAAACTATTTCTTTTCCTTCTCAAGATAGCCTTCTAGAAGGTTTCTATACTCCTTTCTTTTGGAAGGAGTACTCTATTTTCGTTTTGTTTAATAAAAAATGTACTTCAGAAATAACAAACATTCTCGTATTCCTTTTTCGCAAATAATTTGTATATAAGACTGAAATTTACGTACAAGCATTATCACACATGCTGCTATTATGTCGCTTATGTTGCAGCTACTACATCATGTCCAATTCGTTCTTAATAAATACATGAAATTTAGCCTCATGATGAAAAGATGCGTGTTAAAAAAATATATAAATCGAAGTACTAGAGCCTGCTAAATAAGGCCTTATAGAAGGCCTCTTTACTCCCTCCATTTACCGCTGGATATATATAAATAAATAATATACCGAAATCGGACAAAAACTAAAAATGCTATAATGAAAAAAATGAAAACACTGGTAAAAAATGTACTAGTAAAAAACAAAAAATAAAATAAATAAAAAAATAATATGCTAATAAATTTAAAAACTTGTTTCCGTTTTTTCATTAAAGCATTTTTAACTTTTTTCCGATTGCGATCCATTATGACTTAAATTTTTTGAAATAGAATTGACCATGCAATAAAAGTATAAACCTATGGATTTTATTATTATTTGTGGTACAAAGCATCTTCTGAAATTATACCATCTGGAGAATATCATTAAAAAGTTCATAAAAGTTTAAATATGATCAACTATAACCCAGTCATTTTTTTATCCGATCAAAGCAAATGATCCGCTATTCGAAACGTAATTTAGCATTCTTTTGAACAAGATGGAAATAATAATAATTGAGTCAGCCTTTTACTCTAGATGGTGCTTTAAAAACAAGTGAAAAACATGAATGGACCGTTATCTGGACAATGGCCGAACTAAATAAGAAAATATTTTTCTCGTGTTCAGCACATCCTAATTGAATTAAAAAATTAAAAACTTTCAAAAATACAAAAGCAGTATAATTGTATTTATAAAACATAAATCAAACTCTGGGCCACCTTTTGCTCTATAACTCCGAAACTAGAAGCGGCACCACCATGAAACTTTCCGAATGTGTAGAAGAGTTTTATAAATTACATATATTATTTTAAGATTTTTTGAGATATAGCCCTTTGAGCTCAAGACTTCCCCAAATGACCTTTGAACGACTCGCGGAAAAAATCGAGATGTACATCATATCAAACGCATTATTTTAACCTGCAAAATAACATCAAATAAAACTTTTTCAGTTTTGAAGTTATAGTTGGTTTTTTATGGCCGCTTTAGTCAAATTTTTAAATATTTTCCAATTTTCATGATGGTATATTTCAGAAACGGGAGGGGTCCGAAGTCTGAAAATTAAAATTTTTTTAGTACCTTTAATTGATAACATTGGTGGCGCGTATCATCGAAATCGGAGTTGGAGTTTTGAAAATAGAATTTTTTTGTCGACTTGATATGATTCAAACGATACGTCGAATTTCATTAAAATCGGAGAGTATAAAAATCCACACCATGGCGAAAATTTTTGGTTTTACTTGACAAGTAAAATGGTAATGCAGAATAAAGATTAGACAACCGGCCGAAGGCCTCTATTTTCTTTTTCAAAACAGAATAAATGACACTTACACAAACATCATTAGTATGTAGTTAATTAATTCACATCAGAAGTGTCTAAAATTTACCAGAGTACGTAAAAACGCAGCGCAGCACCGCTCTTTTTCCTCTTTTTTGCGCTTTACGTAAAGAGCGGAGCCAATTTATTATTGCGCTTGCGCCGCGCCAATATTTTCGCGCTTCGCATAAAAGGAGCAAGCGCAAAAAGGAGCAAGCGCAAAAAGGAGCATTTTCTTTTGCGTTGCGCAATGCGCAAAAAGAGCATAAAATGCACATGGCGCACTTACAGTAGTAAAAAATTTTAAAAAAGCAATGGGCGTTATTTCCATGGATGTTATTACATGCAGTGCTGTTAAACGTGACGATTTTTCGTCATTTTAACGATTTTTTATATCTAATTTACCAAAATGACGATTAACGATTTTTTGTTTAGTATCGCATATACTTTGACGATTTGTTGAGATTACTCTTTTTCATAATATTTCATATAAAACGTTAGATCTGATAAAAAAAATGTATACAGAATTTGTTTTAGCTTTGATATACATATAACATAAAACTCTAAAATTAAAAAACAAAGTTTATTGTTGCAAACAATTTACTAAAATTTATGTGTATTTATATGAGTATAATCGGCATTAACAGCCGTATTCTAAGCCTTATGTCAAAATAAAAATTATAACGTATAACAATTTTTAACTTGCTCAGAATATAAAAGTTGTAATTTGTTATAATTTTGTCGTTTGTCACAAAGCTTAGAATATGGATATGAACTTGTGTTTTTTATAACGTAGCATATTTTGGAAAATATAAAATATTTAAATGATCTGTCTCATGAAGCTGCTCAAAGCATAAAATCATTATAAATTCAAAATACTGTAATATATAATACAGCTTTGAATTGGCCACAAAATTGTAAGATAGTCTTAATTTGTACTTAAGTTTTTATTTTTTAATAAAACAGTTGAATTGTTACTTTCTATAGAAATTATTGTTTTGTTTCTATAAAACACTGTGAAACACTATGAACCAGTTGATTTTTAGTGTGACTATTTATTGACGAAATTTGTTGAAAATCTTGACGATTTTGACGATTTTTTTTCTCAAATTTGACGATTTTTGGATAAAAAATCCTAACAGCACTGATTACATGCCATCGTAGTTTTTTTAAAATCACAGTATGGCACTTCCGGTTTAGAGGCTGGACCAAAAATTCGGTTGGTAGTGTAGTTCATATATCGGGTTCCGGTTCGACCGGAAGTTGGGTCGGTAGTGTAGTTCACAATTCCGGTTTAGGGACTGGGCCGGAATTGGATCGGTAGTGCAGTTCATTTCCGGTTGCGGCATGTACCGGAAATTGGGTCGGTAGTGCAGTTCACATATCCGGTCTGGGCCGGAAGTTGGGTCGGTAGTGTGGTTCATATTTCCGGTTCCGGTCCGGAAGTTTGACCCATCTAAGGGCATCATATTTGAATGGGATCAAAAATAGAAAAGTAAAGAAGATCGATATAATGCTTCAAATCTTAAAATTACGTCACTACGAAAGATGTATGTATTTTGCAGCACTGAATAAACTCTAACTAACCACTGTTGGCATAAAAAAGAGCATGCGCAATCCGCCGCTCAATATGCGCATTGCGCAAAGAGCGGCGCTAATAAATCGGATGCGCTCGAACGGCGCTAACCAATTGTTCCTTTTTTGCGCATCGCTCCTTGCGCTTGTGCGCATTTTTAATACGCTTGTAAGAAATGCGCAATGCCTAATGAGCAAAAAGAGTGCGCAAATTTGAACTCTGAAATTTACTTACAATAGTAGTTTGCTACCGTTTGACACACGCCTCAACTACAAAATTCTTAAATTGAGTACAAAAATTTTTATCTTAAGTACGACTATTTTTAAGACTTTATACACAGTCGTATTGTATTGATGTTTGTTTGCTTTGATGATAGCCACAGTTCACTGTTGTACTATTGTTGTTTATTTTCACTTTTCGTGTATGAACAGTAGCCGACAAACGCTGTGTACTTGAATAAATCCCGCCGCGTACCTTAACCAATCTCACCGCGTACTTGAATCAATCCTACTGCGTACTTTAATCAATCCGGCCGTGTAGGCTGATTTTTACTTATTTAATCCTGGAGCAGACTTGAATTTATATTTTTAATACGTACCTAAATTTAATATTTTTAGTTACTTGTTTTAATTTAAAATTTATTTTTGTTTATTCCTGGTATTGAACTTAACTCTTCACGTTTGTAAATCAACGCCTTAGACAACTCAGCTAAATCAGCATAGAAAGAACGACAGCTAAAATCCAGTATACACTATCAGCATGTATTACGACGTTTGTCGGCTATTTGTCGGCACTGCACAAACCAACCAAATAAACAACAACAATAGCACAATGTTAGATTGAAGCTATCAATAAGCAAAAAGAAACCAACCCAATACGACTGTGTATAAAGTTTAGTATTATAGTCGTACTTAAAATTAGAATTTTTTTACTCAAGCTATGAATTGTGTACGTGATTCAAGGTTTTTACATGATTTAAGAATTTTATATTCATTTTAAAAAACTCGAGGAGTGGTTTTCTAAAATAATCCCGTTTTCGGCTTGTTTAAAGTACATTTTAGTGTTATTTGTACTTAAATTTTTGAGTACGACTCATACTCAGAGTAAGTAGAAAATAGTTAAATTTAGTTCGACATTTTTATTTCTGTGTACAACGTACATTCATATCGTTGCCTTAATATAGAAAGGCCCAAACTCAACTTATTTAAAATCGAGTTCTTTGCATTGTTCGATAGTTGAACTATTCGAAAACCGGTTTGTGGGAAATGTCGGATTATCAATCACGCTCATATATACACAGAAAAAAAAGTTTCTTTTTTGATAACAAAAATCCCGGAATTCAATAATTTTTTTTTTCAAATTTACTGTGATAAAGATTTCCGCTATATTGATAACAAAATTATTTCAAAAGAAAAAATACATATATAAAAAAAATTTTGACATGGCTGGGATACGAGCCCGGGCTTTCCGGACGTAAAGCATACTCTCTACGGCTGAGCCATATCTCAGTTATTTTTATGAGATAAAACTTGTTTTAAGTACTTATGTATGAAAAGAAAAGAAATGACCGGTATGGGAAAGAAATACATTCAACGAAATATTGTATTAAGTTAATGACAAATGTTATTGAAATTCATATATTTTTTTTCAATAACATGGTTTTACTGAACATAATTCTCGTCTATTTTTTCTGTCTACTTACCAATAAACCATAAAATTTTGTAAGACTTCTTCATTCAAAAATACAACTTTTTAAGTTTTAAGATGTTTTAACATTGTTCACATTTTTTTTGCAGTACTTAACGTTGCAGCTGGCAAAGCACCCATGCAAATTTCTACCGAAGGTACTGGAGCTCCACAAAAAGCTATAGATGGTTCCACTTCGGCTTTTTTTACACCAGAAACGTGCTCCCTCACAAAACCAGAACGATCACCGTGGTGGTATGTCAATCTCTTGGAACCGTACATGGTACAATTAGTGCGATTGGATTTCGGAAAATCATGTTGTGGTATGCTTAATATCTGTCCTTTTTTCAGACTCCCCGTCATTTATTTCAGCTAAACTCTTTATGTTCTATTAAATATTCACCTGTATTATTTATGTCGAAGTACAATTTTTGACTACGATTATTTATTTATTTTTTTTACATTTCGATCACTTTTGGTGATATTCTTCAGGCATTTGAAATAAATAATAACAAGCCTTACACCCCGTCTTCACGAGACATTTGATATTTCTTAACATAAGAAATAACGTCGGCAGATTGACGTCACAAAAAATTCATGTGTTCAAACTTTTGTTAAGGGTGGAGTAAACGTACTGATGTTTGGACACAAATTTGACATATTCATATAGTAAATTTGCACGGCATTTTGTAATTTTTTTTTTATAGATTTCACTTTATTATTTTTCTGTTTGTAAAAATTTTATGAATATGAACATAAATAATATGCAAAAAAAAACATCTAAACCACTTATTTATTAACTTTATTTATTCTTTTTTCAATAAAATCAAACAAATTGTAAAAAAACACACATACATATTAAATATGACAGCTTGTGTTCTAACATATTTCCTCGGGCTTGTGTTTTAACATTGATTTCCAAACATGTGTTAGGACACAAAGACATTCGGTCCACACGTTAATTTCTTGTGTTAGGACAGAATTTTGACAATTGCTAATACACAAATTTCCAAACTTATGTCTCGTGAAGACGGGGTGTTAAGTTCGAATGAAATATTGAATATTTAAAAATGTGATGTAAGTTGGTTGATGTTGAAAACGTAAAGGTTTTAAACTATAAAAAATGCTTAGTTTCGCATTATTCTTATCTGAGCA
This sequence comes from Panzeria rudis, assembly GCA_956483635.1. Taxonomy (NCBI): domain Eukaryota; kingdom Metazoa; phylum Arthropoda; class Insecta; order Diptera; family Tachinidae; genus Panzeria; species Panzeria rudis. The sequence goes on from OY101448.1 coordinate 128,805, forward strand.
CCTTTTACAATTCTTGTTTTACTAAATCCTTTATCTAAATATGAAAGGATATAATGCAAGATTATTTTAAAAAGACGTTTCTAAATCGTTTGAATCGTCGAAACGTTCGTTTTTAAATCTATTGATTTCCATTACATGACCGATATTTTTGAATCGAATTACTAAATAAATATTTTTTGTTAGGCAATAAGCCAGCAACTATTGTCGTGCGCGTTGGCAATAACCGACCAGATTTAGGAACAAACCCTATATGCAATCGATTTACGGGTCTTTTGGAGGAAGGACAGCCTTTGTTTTTGCCATGCAATCCGCCAATGCCTGGTGCATTTGTTTCTGTCCATCTAGAAAACAACACTCCGAATTCACTTTCGATTTGTGAATCTTTTGTTTACACAGATCAAGCACTTCCAATAGAACGTTGTCCGACATTCCGAGATCAACCTCCTGGTGCTTTGGCATCGTATAATGGAAAATGCTACATATTTTACAACAGACAGCCATTAAATTTTTTGGACTCGTTATCTTTCTGTCGTTCCCGTGGTGGTACTTTAATAAGCGAGAGTAATCCAGCTCTTCAAGGTTTTATTAGTTGGGAATTATGGCGGCGACATCGTAGTGATGTAAGCTCACAATATTGGATGGGTGCTGTTCGTGATGATGATGATCGTAATATCTGGAAATGGGTTAATGGTGAAGAAGTAACAGTGTCCTTTTGGAATCATCCAGGTGGTGATGAAGATTGTGCTAGATTTGATGGCTCTAAGGGTTGGCTATGGAGTGACACAAATTGCAATACCATGTTAAATTTCATTTGTCAACATCAGCCTAAAACTTGTGGCAGACCGGAACAGCCACCTAATTCTACAATGATCGCACAGAATGGCTTTGAAGTTGGAGCTCAAATTAAATATACTTGCGACGTCAATCATTTATTAGTAGGTCCTTCGACAAGAACATGTTTAGAGACTGGTTTTTATAATGAATTTCCTCCCGTATGCAAATGTAAGTCTCTTAAATATCTTAAAATAATCCGCATAAACACTTTTGCTTTTACAGATATTGAATGCGGTTTGCCCGCTTCTATACCGCATGGCTCATATGACCTCTTAAATGGCACTGTGGGCTACTTAAGTTTAGTAAAATATTCATGTCAAGAAGGTTACGAAATGGTAGGCAGGGCTTTATTAACCTGTGATTTTGATGAGCGTTGGAATGGTCCGCCACCACGTTGTGAAAGTAAGTTTAATTAAATACCCAGCGAAAATTAGTAAAAATAACTTTTATGGAATGACTATTTCATTACATTCACAATATTAATAAGCATGTATGTTAATATTTTTTGCACTCTTAAGCGTGGTACGGAGTTTTTAAGGCAATTCACATTCCCATTAGAACTGTGTGTAAAAAAAACTTACGGAAATTCATGTCGGTAAATTCCTTTAAAAAATTTCCGTTTGCTAATACGGAGTTTCAAAAGAAACGTTCACGGAATTTTTGGTCGTTATTGCCTATTACAAGGATGTTACAACTATAACACGCACCAAGCAGACACGACAATTGTGACAGTTAAAAATTGCCCAAATAATTTTTTGAGGGCAGAGACAACAATTATATGTTCTTGTTTCATTTTATCCAAATAAAAGTGTTGCAAATATTACGTATGTATGCGAAAAACAAAACAAAATTGTACACCAATCCCCTCTTATATCTCTCTTGAACGCCAATCTGTCAAGAGTGAGTAGGTAATAGATTGCGGTTCGTGTCGTGTCTACAGAAGGCTATACGATTATTTTTCCGTGTAAATGTATATGTAAATTTCCAATATGAAGCCCGTACCACGCATTAGAAGTTTATGTTAATAACATGCAGATAGATAATTAATAAAAAAAGTTATTTTATGCAAGCCTCTCTGTAAAAAAACAGATACTCTTTCTGATACTTCTCAAAATCATTTTACTACTAAATCCACTTTCTATGAAGTTTGACGTTTTTATACAGTAAGATATTATAACAGCTCGAATTACATAATTTACAGAAAAAATTATCGTTATGTCGTTTTCACTTATTGCTATACAGTGACATGCAAATGTAATAAGCCAACAAAAAGGGCAATTATAACAAAAAATACGTTTTAAGTCTAGTAAAAATTTACAAGTTCTTATTACATATTATTTAATTTTTTCAATAAATTTAAATACTTGGTGGACTCACAAGGTAGTCATAAAGTCATATATTTTAAAATAATTTTTCATAATTCATAAAAAAAGCAACTATAAATGCTTGAAACCAAAATGCAAAGAACAAGTGGAAGAACTAAGATAATAGGCAGTTTGTTGTTTGTTTACTTCATGTTGTTAATAAAGCAAATAAAATCCTACCTAAATATCTTTAAAGCACTTAATTTTTAATTAAAGTAAAAAAAAATTTTCTTCAGATATAGAATATGAAATTGTTCAAATACATAAACATCAACGAAACCAGCTGTTGCCGGTGACTGAGCCGACTAATTTTCCGAACTGCTGCTAGTGAAAAAGCGTTCGGTGGCGGCCAGCCAGCTAAGATAACAAAAACAAATTTTCTCACTTACACATTTTTAAACGACAAAACTTTTTATTTTTAGTTATTTAAAATTTATAAAAATGCAATTAAATGTGAAGTTATAAAATTCTGAACAATTTCAAGGCATACAAATAATGAAATCATGATTTCAATTTGAAATCATGAAATCAATTCAATAAAAGTGATTGCAAGCGATTTTTAAATTAATTTTTATATTAATTGAGTGCAATCAATTGATTACAATCAAATACAGTGATTGCAATCAGCGTTGCCAGGATCAAAAAATTTTTGTAGCCAAAGTTTAAAAAAAAGTTAACCAAATGCGAAAAAAGTAACCAAAAATTTTTTTGTATTTCAAATACTGTTTTATATTGTATTGAAGTACAAATTATTATAAAGAATATAATGTATGTAAATGAAGCATCATTACATATACATTTTTACTTCAGTCTTATAACACAACGACACAATTTTGAATGTTTCAGAGATAAAAATAAATAATTCTTATGTAGTTTTATCTGCCGAATTCAGAAATCACCATAAAAATTTCAGATAAGCTTTAGTTTTAAAGATATAGTGACTTTAATATATTTATATATTACAGCATTTTTTGTATTCTTCACATCATATGTCCAGACCGGTCCTCAAAATAATAAAATAATTTATGAATTACTAATCTACATTAAAAAGAAATTTCTCGTGAGTGTTATTTCATTGATGTGACTTTCAGGATACCTTACTGGTATTGCCAGGATGTTGGAAATTGTGAGTTCTCACTTAATCCTTAATGAAGTATTTTTTTCCCAATGAAAATTGGAAATCCATTGAGGGTCCTGAAATATTAAGTAAACAACTTAAACATTCCACAAAATTTGTTCATACTGAAGTACTACAAAAATAGTTCTGCAAAGAAACAAAAAACTTGTAAAAGGAGCACTATTTTTGTACGACTTAAGCATGTAAAAAATTTTTTAAAACTAAGTTGTTTTAAATATTTCTGGATCCTCCTCCAGTTTTCATCCAAAAAACTCCTCATTGGAATATATATTTCATGCCACGCGTTAAAATGGTAATTTTGTTGACGTTTTAAAATTTTTAAGGACTAAAATAAAAACAACATTTCAACCATACTGGCAATACCAGTAAGGTATCCTGAAATTCGCATGAGCAAAATTACACTCAAAATAAAGATTTTTTTGTATTAATAAACCTAAAATTGTTTTATGATGTTGAGGACCCGTCCGGAAGTATGGTGCGAAGAATACAAAAAAAACGCTGTATTTTATGAAAATATTAGTTACTACAGTACTTTTCATAAAAATTTTACTGACTTATAACAGATTACCAAAATACAAAATTTCGTTTTATAAGTCTATTATTACTTAAACAAGTTTTTGTGAATTAGGATATCAATCTTAGGTTACACGAAAATTGTGGACTATATCGCTAATGTGACTATAAGCCTAATTTTCGCATATGACATTCGGAGGCATATAACCAAATTCGCATACAAAAGTTAATAACAAGGTATTAAAAAGACTTAAAGTAATATTTTCTTCTAGTGGAGAGTTGGTGACAAGAATACTAAACGATTCAATGCTTTCATAGTAATTTTTAAATGGTTTGTGGCTTCAACAACTATTTAGTAAGTTTTTAGATTGTGACTATAACGCAAATTGTATGTATGAATTTCTGTCTTTGTGAACCGAAGATAGATGACATACATATATGCCAACTGTGCTTATGTATATCGCTAATTGGACTATAACGTGAATATTTTCTATGAAATTTGGTAATGGAAGCAATAAATACAGATAAAATGGACTATATCGATGATGTGACTATAAATGGTAGTGACTATAAACGAAAAGTACTGTATATCCTTAAAACTAGAGATAATCGAAAATTTTATGATCATTTCTGAATTGAGTAGATTAAAATACATAAGAATTATCTATTTTGTTCTCCGAAACATTTTTATTGTTGTGGAGTGTTATTAGCAATATCAAAACAAAAAAATTCTTAGTAATAAAAATAAAATAAACTTAATTACAATTGTGAACAAAACATATATATGACTGGATAGATAAAGTATTAAAACTTTTTAATATTAACACATATCTTTGGCAGACCAAACCTAAAGGGAATCGTTTCAATATATTCACAATTCTTTAAATTGCATTTAGAGCTGGCGGTCTTAAAATCTAGCTTATTCTCCAGCATTTAGTTTTGACTAAACTTAGCTGCGAAAATATCCTTTCAACATTTTCGTTCAATTATTCAGAAGTGTTCTTTTTACAACGTAACAAAAACGCTCAAATTGTAGTAGTTTTTCACGATAGTTAGTTATATGCAAATTTAAAAAACTTTATACAAAATGGTTATTTTTGTGTTGAAAAAAGTAACCAAAATGAAAAAAAGTACGCAAGTACATATAGGAAAAAAGTAACCAATTTTGGTTAAAAGTTACCAAAACGGCAACGCTGATTGCAATCAAAATTAAACCACAATCAAAATCATCGTTCTCTTCAAATGATAAAAAAATGCATGAAATGGTTAACAACCTATGTTTTGCTACGTTTTTTATACTATTTTGTTAGACTTTCACTATATTTAGTTGCGATTTCAGGGGAATTGATTGAAATCTTATGATTTCAATAAAAACTTGATTGCAATGAAATTGATTGCAATCAATGATTTAAAAATGATTGCAATCACAAAAGATTGCAATTTTTACAATATTTCATTTTGAAATCTGAAATCATTTTGAAATCAAAAGAATGAAATCAATTTGGTTGAATTCGCTTTGATTGCAATCACAATTGATTGCAATTTTTACAGCTCTGGGTTATTAAATGAATAGATACTCAATTAAGGAAAAAAATTATTGAATATAACGTAATAGTTAATAAAAAATACAAATTAATTAGAATTATATATGTATCAATATTTTACAGACTTTATACGGCGTGTTTTTAATCGGGGCTATCGGTTGACCTCGATTGATACTATAAATTGTTAAACACCGTGCCCTTTCTGCCCTCTATCTCGAAAATGGTTCAGGATATAACAAAATTTTTCAAACCAAAGTTTAATCTGATCCTCTACAATATTTATTATAAATGGCATAAAACCCATAGGAAACGAGATATTTGCAAAAAATGTAAAAATAATCCATTTTTTTACCTTTGACCTTAGATATCGCTAGTAGCGGCCATCCTACCATTGGTAGGCTTTGAGACAAGTTTGAGGGTGTCAAAATAAAGGTTTATACAAGTTTATAGCTGACTATCTCTAATTCCGAGATTCTTGCCATATTTTGACTAAATGAGTGGACTAGGATTTTTCCATTGGCATTGAATTTTCATTGGCATTATTTTACGTAGTTATAATGAAAAAAGTTTCAACTACACAGAAAAAATTATCATAAAAAATTTTTCAAACAAAAGTATGTCTAAAAATAAATTTAATTTTCAGTAAATGTTCTGTCCATAATCTATGAATTCTTTGTTTGACTTTTATTTAGAACGCAAACACCAAAAACAACAATAAACACTGTGTCGTAAAACACACAAATAACAACAACAACAATTATAGCAAGATGAAAGCAATTGTACCAAGTTTGTTTACAAAAGATTTTTAAGTGAATCGATTAGTAACTGTCGTTGCGTTAATTCTCATTCATTATTTTTGAGTATTTAGATAAACATTCAGACTTGAACACATTTAACAAAGTGAAATCTCATAAATGTTTAATGGATGGTGATGATGACACAGACAAAAATTTTGTTTGTATTTTTGTTTGATTAAGTAAATTATTTTGCTTAATAATTGTTGGCATTTCTAGACTAATTGTTTATTAAATTCTGATAGAAATATTGTTGGATATTTTTCAGAAAATTCAGTAAATGTTTTTGTTTGATTTAGTAAATTGTTTTGTCTACAATTTGTAAATATTTTTAGACAAATTGTTTTATAGACTTAAACAATTTGTTCACTGAAAAAAAACACGTTTTTTTTCAATGAAATTGTTGAGCTATATTTGTCTCTATTTACAAATTCGTTTGTAGGTCCGTTCATAGACAAAATATTTATTATTTCATTGAATTCCTTTACAGAAAATGAAATTTAGTTTTTTCTGTGTACCAATAAATGCCAATGCTTTTATTTTAATTATAATTTTTTAAATAATTTTATTAAAAAAACATTGAAACCTACCAACCACCAATTACAATTGAAAAAAAATTGTTCATATAAATACAAATATATAAGTTCAATAACTAAAAAATATGACTTTCGTGAGCAATTACTCATATGCTAGTGTGTTATTTGAAAAATAAATGAGCTAATGCAAAACAAATTAGAACATATATTACAAAAATATTGTGGTATGTGATGGAAATCGTTCAATTTGAAATCGGCGCCGATTTCAAAAACAAATTCTACTGTAAGATGACTTATTTATCCCTTTTAATGTTTTCAAGGCTGAGAATAATTTATTAAAGTTATTTCTTTTTATACAAATAATAAAAAACGTAAATAAGTCATCTTTTAGCAAATTTTGTTTTTGAAATCGGCGCCGATTTGAATCGATCTATTTCCATCACATACCAGAATATTTTGTATGGCAATGCAAAATTATGCAAAAAAATCAACGGCTTCCTATTGTATCCGAAAACTATTTAAAATTAATTAGAAGTTGCTAATGTTAGGAAACGCCGAAATCTTGGTAAAATTCGAAAAAAATTGCTAACATCGCGATTTTTTACGATTTTTTAGCATTCCTTACATTTTGATCGATTTTTAATACATTTTGCGATAGAAGTGATTTTTCCAGTTTTTATGCATTTAGTAGAGTTTTACTTATTTGTAATCAATTTCAGACTTTTCTACCTTTTCAATATTAGTAAGTTTTTGCTAATTTGCGTTATTTTCGCGATTTTTTTCTGTATTTTTGGCATTCCTTACAATTTCAGCTACTTTTAAGCAATGTTAGGGCTTATTTGAAATTTTTCGCGAATTTTCGCTATTTTCGCGATAAAAGTGAATTTTTGCTAGTTCTACCGATTTTTAATAAATGTTGGACTTTGCTATTCTCTAGATGTTAGCCAGTTTTTAAAAATTTTCGTTGCTTTTTCCAAACTTTTGGCATTCCTTATATTTTTAGCGATTTTTAACAAATTTTAAGCCATTTTTTTCAATTATAGCATTTTTCGCGAATTTTTTTAACTTTGTAAGAAGCTCTTTTCGAATTTTGCCTATACATGTTCAAATTCTTCTTAATCTGTTGAAATCGTTTGTTTATGCCAGGCCATTTTCAGATTTTTTCCCCGTTTTCATTTTGTCATTTCGAATTGGGATTTTCAGAATCACTCAAAATCGAACAACGTTTAATTTACAAAATGATGCAGAATTGTAACTATTATTTATAAGTGCATATATCCTTTCAACGGCCACTTTTTTCAAAAGATATAGTATGAGCGATTTTACATAATGATAATGCTTAGAGAAATTCTAAGCAGTAGGTAATGATAGTGATTTTGTTTTTAAATATTTAGTAATGAAACCTTTTCATTAAAAAGCACTATAATTGCTTAACATAATGGTAATGTCAAATATTTAAATATAGCTCTAAGAGTGACAGTATGAATTGATTAAAAGTAGATGATATTCAGCTCTTGACTGCAAACACCCGACCTTGGTCGAGTGGTCTAAGCGGTAAAGAACTCTGATGAGATTAGCGGGAGCTATCGAAACGTCAGTTCACCCCTCCGCGCAGTAAAAATTTTCTTTGTCTACATGTTTCACATTTGTTTCTAAATAAAAATATAGTTTAATTGAAAAATTAAATTAAATCCGAACTCAGGCCAAAATAATTAAAATTCCTTTGGATATTCCTTGAATAAATAGTAAATTTATGTGATTTCTATAAAGTAAATATTTTCATGAATCCAAATTGATTATTATCAATGATAATTCATACTAGGCTAAGGTTCGTAACGTTTTAATTCAGAAAGAGTTGGGCATGATTAATATTGCAAGGAACAAGGAAAAAATTAACATCAACTTAATTTTTCGACGTACACAGCAGAACAGAGTAACGCGCCACTTTCGGAGGCCGCTACACTTCCATCGTCAGTGCTCACGTGTATTTTGCTTATCACCACTTGTTAGGTGGCTCTGCTAAATGTGATTTCAATTCTTATATATACAACTTTTTCGTGAAAATTGAATACGAGAACTAAATTTACTTTCAAGTTTATATTAACTGTATTTTACCAGTATTGCCATTGGTTTATTTTTCTTCGTTCCCATTTTTCTGATTTTTGTTCTACTCAAGGCAAACTTTTTTGTTTTGATTTTATACTTAAATATATGAACATATAAACATGTGAAAAGCTCAAGCCAGTAGCTAATTGTTTGTTAATATGATAATTTCGAACGTATTTGCTTGTGAATCCAAATTTAAGTGTATCCAATTAAAGCTGGTTCAAGTTAAAATATACCTATTTTTTTTACTATATACACCCAGCACTCAATATTTTTTGTAGGCTTATTCACATATATATTCTCTTTCCAAATTGAAAATATAAAACTTCAAACATGACCAAAATAAATTAAATTGAAACAAAATTTCTTTGTTAGATTTTTTTTAAGAAAAAATTTTGTTCAATTAATAGTTCTTAATGCAAGCCGCGGATCCGGGAGCGAAAAAGGAGATTCCCCCCCCAAGATAAATAAAATGCAAGTTTTTCAGATAGACAATAAAAACACATATATTATTTTAGGTTATTTTGTGCTTATTACTTTGATGTAAACATTCAAAATATAATGGCTTCGTTTTTGGACTTCATTATTCTTCTAGTAGAATTGTAATGAGCAGGGACAGGGACTTCATGCACTAAAAAACCGCGAAATATACACTAAAAACAATAAAAATATGCACTAATTTTTTAAATTTTATTCAAACAAAAACATAACATTTTCATTCACTCTTATTAGGTAAATATAAATATGAGGGTACAGAATGTAAAAATACAATATAAATAGACATTAAAAATTGTTCTTATTTATTTACATTTAAAAATAACATTTGATTTATATTTTCAACTGTAGAGTTCAATCTATTTGGTGTTAAAAAGCTTTTATACATTGAAAAAGACCTTGTAACGTCTACGGATGTGATCGGCGCATATTTAAATAATTCTAATTCTCTAATGCAATATTTCTTTAACTGAATAATCACAAGGTATTGAAGCAAAAACACCAGTTTTATTTTTTGAAATCCATTATTTTTTAATAACGGCATCTAGTTTGCTCCTAATTTTTCACTAATTGTCTTGAACCTCATTAATTGTATTTATTGCTTCGTCAATTATTTGGATTTGGCTGCGTAATGAATTAAATTGTTGAAGCTTATCAATTGTATTAATGTGAAACGCATAATTTGCATTAGCAAATACCGATTGATCTTTAATTGAATGCAAATTTAAAATTTGTTTAACTTTCTTTGTATATACTCGTAGAGTCTACTTCATTTAAAGCTTCCACAACATCTTTAAATTGCATAATAAGCGACAGCCTCTACCCGCGATCTTGATTTGAGAAATATTTTTTCATGGGAAGTCAAAAGATCGATGTCTTCAAATTGATTTCTAATTTCTTTTGCAACTCTATGCATTGCATGGGACAGACAAGTGATATGAAATTGGGAGAAACACATTTACTGCCAGGCCCACTATATCGACATGATTCTTTCTTTCGTAAAATTACATTTAAAACAAAAACTAAACTTTAGAATTTGTTTTTGTTTTAAATGTAGTTGTGCGAAAGAAAGAATCGTGTCGATATAGTGGGCCTGGCAGTTAAATATTTTGTAGATTTGCAAAATCAGCATCAGTCACGTATAATAATATTTGATTTTTAGAGAAATTGCCGAATGTTGTATCATTTGAAGCGTCTTGATCATATGTTGGTTATAGGATATGTGGCATCACATAAAATTCAATATGGCGCGCTCCAGAGGACAAAAAATACTTCCGGCCATATTTAACGAGGCAACCCTGCACCATTACATTCCACTTCTTCAAGATATTAAAAAAAAATTTGCAGTCGGCTCCCGTACCATATATATTTTAAAAAAATTAGTTAGATCACTGTTGTTTAGTTTATGTAAAGGAATTTCGGCAGAGACAAATTCTTTACATAGCTTTATGCTAAACAAACTTGTTTTACCTTTATTCGGTCTACTAGATATTAATACCTGAGAGGCATTTCCAATACTTTGTGCATATTTATCTTTGTGCTTTTGATATTTTGGATATTGATCCACCGTAAACTTCTTTTAAAAAGATATATATTTTACAGAAAAGCAGTAGTTTATTACTTTTAAAGACCTCGTTGTTTTCTGACATTAATGAAATGAAATTTGAAGAATTGCAATTTTTTGGTTCGGGGTTTTAAAAGGAGTAATCTAAATGCTTAAAGCGTCTAGTTAGATTACTCGGTTTAATGAGTAAGAAACCCAAAATTTTAGCTGTCAGTTATACGAATATGAACATATTAGTAGAACTATATAATGTATGCGATTGGTTTATCTGGCATCACTGTCAAAGAAATCGGTTCGTCTGAGATTGTGTTTTTGTATAAGCATAATCCGACTTCCTAAACTCCAAAATGCATTACAGTGATGCGACTTTACATTGTTTACAACAAAAAAGTACATATGACTTTGCATCACTGCTATACATTTGGAGTTTAGGAAGTCGGCCATATTTTCTTTGTTAATATTTCATTCACACCTGGATTCAAAATGTAAAAAATATATACACATTTAAGAAAAAAGTGAAACTAAAAATTTTAAATAATTTTAGCCCTCTTTTATATGTACTGTAGAGCATTTTAGCACTTTTTGTTCTGCAATCTAGCACTTTTACTCCTTCAACTTACTTGAGGTCTACACGTAACATAATATGTAAGATGAGATTGTCAAATTCAATCGCAGAGAGAATTATGTTACGTGTAGACTTCAAATTAGTGTTATCTCAATGTTATAAGAATTTTTATGAGAGTGTTGTTATAAGAATTCTTATAACAACAATCTTATGAGATGAACTGTCAAAAAACACATGTATAAGAAAATAAAATAGCGTGCATGTTTGCGTGTTTATTAAAATAAATGAAAAGCGATGTTTTTTATAAAATTTCTGTGTTAAATAAATTAATAAATGAAACACATTTGTTTAATTGATTTATAAATTTAAGTTTCTGTGAAAAATTAAAAATAAAGTAACTAATTATGCAAAAGTAGTACATGTTAGCTCGATGAGTATTTGCATAAAATGAAATCTTATCGGAAAAGTAAAATTACGTCTTCCCCTAGTATGAGATTAAGAGAAAATCCAACATTTTGTTTTTAGTATTTTGCCGACGATTTTTTTCATGTTATCTCAAAGTTAATGTCTCGTGAAGACGCTGTGTTATGGCAACACTGCTGATAACATAGATTTTAAAAATGTTTCTGAATTAGAAAAATTTGAAAATATTCGTGCACAGAAAAAAAATCAATTCATTTGTGGTTATTGTGTTGGTGTGTTATTGTGTTTGGTTTGTTGTTGGATTGTTAAAGTGATGAAGGCATCAACACTTTGGCAGTACCTGCACCGATTAATGCTAACATATCCTAACTGGGGGTCTACATTAGCTATGAAGTTGGTATGAACATCATGTCGGACATCGCATATGACTAATGTAGACCGCTCATGTCCATGTTTCGTCCATGCTCTGCCATCGATGGCCGAACATATGGCTGAGCACCAATGTTCGCCATGAGATTCGCTGTCAACAACCATTTTTAATAGAAAGAAAAGAGACAGAAAGAAATTGTTAAATATTCCATTTCTATTGCACTACCACCAAATACATTAATAAGGCAGAACATGGACATCGCACGTATTCACCACAACAAAGAAGTTGATGGATCTTTTGCAGTTGCTCTGCCGGCGTCATGTTCATGTCATGTTCAAGTCGATGGCTCGTGGAGACGTAGGCTAATGTACTTCACAGCACCCTACTTCGTCAGCACTGTAGCAGAATCGTCGGCGAAGTAAGAGAACAAATAAAATGGCCACACGGCTTAAAAAAGTAATGCCTATACTTGACACCAGAGGGGCTGCAACAATGCTCTACAAAAAAAAAACGCGCAATAGCAGAGTAGTAAATGAATTAAGCTTTTTATCTCTCTCTAAGTTCACCACCTGTTATCTCTCTGCACTATCCCTTTCCCAAAGAAAGTAACACATTAATTAGTGTCCGACCGAACACACTTTGAACAGAAGCCGAACCCGAACGCGATTCTACAGCTGTTTACTCTTTTCTTTAATTGTGGCTGTCAATTTTGTATCAAAATATATAAGTTTGAAGGAACTGCGACTACCTGGTAAAGAAATCTGCCTTGGGCTACTACGTACCAAGGTAGATTTATTTATCAGGTAGTCGCAGTTCCTTGAACATGTCAAATTATTAGAACACATACACAACATAGCTTGTGTATTTTGATACAAAATTGACAGCCACTAATAAAAAAAGAGTAAACAGCTGTGGTATCAAGAGTACCTGGTAAATAAATCCACCTTGACTACGTACGATAAAAAAAATATTTCAATTTTCAAATGCCACCAAAAAATAATCAATAAACAAATATATAAGTACACAGAGGGAAAGAAGCAGTAGAAAAGTACCGAAATTGATACCATTTGGTATCGAAATTGAGTTAAGTCTGTTTATGCTTACTTTGATAACGGTTGGTACCAATCTTTGAATACCAACTCGGTATCATTATCATATTGCCAACAGTTCTTGTTTTGATAACATACTGTTTCTATATTGTTACCAATCGTTCTTATTTTGATAACGCGCCGTTCTCATTGTGATACTAATTGTTCTTATTTTGATAACGCACCGATCTTATTTTGATACCGTACCCGTCTTGTTTTGTTACCGGTCGTTCTTATTTGGATAACGCACCGTTCTTATTGTAATAATAATTGTTCTTATTGTGATAACGCACTTGTCTTAGTTTGATACCTATTATGAACGCCTTGTTATCATTTTATCCACAAAGAAATAAACCATTAAGTTCCAACTACCATTTAAACGCAAACACTTTTATAGTTTCATTATATTATTGATTATTAAATTAAAGTTAAAATAAATTTAACATAAATATATCGTTACCTAAAACGCAAACGACCCTATCTAACATTTTGAAAATTGTTCAGGAAAAGCAAAAAACATGACAAAATTAAAAATATTGAGATTTTCAATGCGAATTTCTCCAATATAATAAAACGCCACATGAAGAGTTAATTTCTGCATGAATTTGTATATACATATTTGTAATATTGTAGGAGTTATGTTAGTTAGGGATTTTCGCTTAATGTTTATCTGAGACCAAAAGCCCTATCTTCATTGAAAGTGTATGAAATGTAATGTTTTAGTAGTAAAAATAGATTTTTTCACATCGCTCTATCTTGCGAACCGTAAGAGGTAGTCGACACTTGAAATTTTTACACGGTTTGCATTACTATGGCCGATTTAACAGCAAATACCAAAAATATAAGAATGTTGAAAATTAAAGGGTGTCATAAAGCATGTAGTGTAATTTTGACATTGGGCTGTATCTTGTGAACCATAATAGCTATACCCTTGAAATTCTTAGAGGATGTGTACAGCTATGGCTGCTATAGAAAAATAAAAGAAAATTAAAAATTAAATTGGGAATAGAAAAATAATGTAATTAATCAGCTATTTATGCTGTTCTATTTTCTCAATAAAATCACCATTTTAGTTCCTGTAACTGATTTTTTTGTGGTGTTTTGATGAAATACAGCTGAATTTATAAAAAAGTCGATTTAAATTTTTTTGTTAGTTAGGGCGTTATGCGTTTCAGCTAACGATATAAATACTTCAGTTGCTTACCAAGCTCTCTTATCTTTTTTACTACTGATGGAGCAAGTTGGAGACATTGTGCTATCTTTTTTCCTCTCCTTTAGATGGTTCTGATAGAGTCACGTCGTAAAAGAAAAGGCATTAAAATTCTAAAACAATACACAACGTAATAAAATATTACTTCCGTTTTTTTTCTGGAGAGCTTATATCCTCCGTATTTACAGTCAAGTTTTCTTGTAAAAACCTCTCATCCATTTCTAAATAAAACTATTTTCCATTTTTGGCTGACACTTCCACACAAAACTTTTATAGCAAAACTAATAAACTATACAGCAGGTGGATTAAAGTTGTCAGATACCGATTTGTTCTTAATTTGATACCACATCGCTCTTGATGTGATAACATCGTTATTGATGTAATACCACTTCGTTCTTGATTTGATAACATAAATACCTTATGTAAGTTTTGATAGCATGTAACTTTTAATTCATTAACTTATGATATTTTTGTACAATTTGTTAACGATTTTACTAAAGAACGTTCTTGATTTATTAACTGATGGCATTTTCGCAATAAGCTTAATATGATACCGAAAGTTAACAAAATATTGTTCACATTCGTTCTCAATTTGATACCATCCGTTGACAATTTTACAGCGCCTTTTTTCCAGGGACCGAAAATAATAATTATTTTCGAATTTCCAAAGGAAAAAAGCAATCACAAGGAAATATCGGAGAGTCAAGTCAAGCACACCGTTTTGATCGTTGCCCACTATATTTCCACAAAATAGTATCGTTTTTAAATTCTTGATTTTTATCGGCCGTATGCATAACGAAAACTTGGCAGAAATGGCGAAAGTGAAGTGGAGTTTAACGAGCTTTGATATAAAATTATAATGTAAAAATGTCTGTAGATTGTAGCCGAGACTCATGGCTATTTCTGTGATGATTTATAATTTAAAAATATATGGGAAAACTCAGCAAGATCCGGTTCAATTTCGCCATTCATGCTAACTTCATGAAAAGTTTTCGTTATGCATATGGCCCTCTATTTTTTGGCAGAAATAATTGTTACTTTTTGTTTTTTTTTTTTGCAGAAATAATAGTTTTTTCTGATTTTAATTTTTTTGTCAGAAGTATTTGTCAATTTCTGATTTTTATTTATTTTTTGTCAGATATAATTGTGATTTTTATTTATTTTTTGTCAGAAACAAAAAATTATTATTAATTTCTATTTCTTTTTTAGATAAATTAAAGTGTTATTAAATCATGAATGATTTTTAATTTCTGCAAAAAAAAATCAGAAAATAACAATTATTTCTGACAAAATATAAGTAAAAATCAGACAATTACAATATGGTTGCATTTCAAAACATCAAAATACATTGTAGTGATGCAAATTCTTAGTTCCTTTGTTTTTGTAAACAAAGTAAAGGCGCATCACTACAATGTGTTTTGATGTTTTGGAACTCACCCTATTTCTGACAAAAAAAATAAAAAATAAAAATCAGCAAATAACAATTATTTCTCGCAAATAACTAAAAATTAGAACATAAAAATTATTTCTACAAAAAAAAAAAAACAAATAAATAAAATCATAAAATACAAATTATATCGTGATTTTGATTATAAATGTCATAATTCTTACGGTCCCTGCTTTGCCCCTCTGTATAACAACTCGGTTTCATTAGACAGCCAATCAGGTTTGTTATGGAATCCAAATTATAATTGTAATTTATCAGAATCGAAAATCGATTCTGGTGCTATGAAACCATTTTGGTTCGATAGTAAACAAAAACCATGTTAGAATCAGCTGCTTTGTTTTGTAATCATTTTAACGAACAGCGTTGCCGTCCAACATAATGTTCTTAAATCTGCTTTAGTATCATTTTCCCAGCTCATGGCAACGTTGTTACCAAGTTCCCTGAGTATAATTGCTATTTTGTAAAAAGAATTTTTGTTGAGAAAATAAAATGCAATTATTGCAATATTTATCTATATGTTGTTTTATTTATGTTCTATTTGATAAATATTTAATTTTATTTACATTGTGCATAAACATTCAACTGTTCAAATTAAAAAAAAAAAAAAAAACAAAAGAAAACGTTGGTTCTGACAGATACCATCTGGGCTGAATATTTCTGACAAAAAATGATAAAATTGGATTCTGTAACACCAAATTCTGATAAAAATTCTGATTCGAGCAAGAAACCGACAATATCGATTTCTATAACACCAATATAATTTTTCTGTCGATTTCAATTCTGATTCTGACAACAATCAGATTCCATAACAACCATGAATAATCTGAATATGACTAAAAACCGGTTAGAAACCTGGTCTAATTCGGTTTATAACCATCCTCGCATTAT
Organism: Panzeria rudis; assembly: GCA_956483635.1. NCBI lineage: Eukaryota > Metazoa > Arthropoda > Insecta > Diptera > Tachinidae > Panzeria > Panzeria rudis. Next base: position 145,684 of record OY101448.1, read on the forward strand.
TGCCTTTCTAATGAAACCGGTTGGGTTCACATAGGTTGTGTGGTTTCAAAGTCTATAACGGACATACAAACAATTTTTGTGTTTTATATATACATATATATGTACTCGTATATATATGTACACTATAAAACACTTTTGTTGAAAATTAGGTCGATAATAGTCGGCAACACTTTACAGATCATTATCGACCTAAAATTGCACACGCATTATTTTTCAACAAAATGTTTTTACTAGAAAAAGCGATTGGCTGACTAATAGTCTGACGTATCTATCATTCAGCCATAGCCGTATTATACTTTATGTTACATTTTTTCCACTTGGACTAAATATGTTTAATTTGAAAGGTTTTTTCTTTAATAAAATAACTACAAAATCGATGTAATTTTAGACAAGGAGACATTTTCAACACAAATTTAGACAATATATGATCGTAAATTTGAAGGAATGTTTTAGAGTTCATAATGATATAGCTAAAAAAGTAAATATGACAGTTCATTGCAATGTCATCTAGTTATTCTGAAACAAACTCCAATAAAAATGTATTCAAAAGAAAAATAATTTTATGAAATATACAGCAAAAAATACATAGAATGGAGAATGGCTCCATGAAAAATCGCCCAAAACCAAATTGCCAAAAAAAATGAAAAATCACCCCAAAAAAATGAAACATCACAAAAAAATGAAATATCGAGTAGAAAACAACACACAGTTTCGACATCTTCAAGTGAAGCAGAATACGTGGCTCTGAGCGCAGCTGTGTCCGAAGCTATTTGGTTACGTGGATTACTTCAAGATTTGGGAGAAATTGAAAACGCGGCTATCACTATCTACGAAGATAACAATGGGTGTATTTGTATGGCATCTAATGTGGAATGTAAAAAAACTAAACACATAGACATTAAGCACCATTTTATACGTGATTACATAGAAAAAGGAGTTATTAACGTGCAACCTATCGCGACTATGGATCAACTAGCTGATATATTCACCAAGTCCTTAGATAATAGTAGATATACTAAACTTTGTGCTAGCTTAGGATTGCATGATTGAGAAGGGGTGTTATAGAAAAGCAATCATAGAATTATATTTTATATTATTTGATATATAGAGAAAAAATATTTTTTCATTCTGTTGTTAACTATTCATAGTGTAACTTGCCTTTTCAACTTTTTCTTTAAATATACTTTTTAAACCAATAAACTTATAATAACATTTAATACAGTAATAATCATTTATCGAAGGCCGCAAATTTAAGACGTCAAGGAAACCGCAGCTCAAAATTTTACATATCACATAGCGTCTAAAGTCCTTCTGTCCGCCAAAAGCGCGTTTCAAATTAAATATTCCAAAGGCAAGTAATCTAAAAAATTGTCGTAAGCGAAGCCGAGATTTCATATATTATGGAGTTTGAAATCCGTCCGCCCGGCCGAAGGCCGACTACACTGACAGTCGTCGAAAGAACGTACCAAATTAAGCATTCCGAAGGCTCCTAATATTGAAAATTGTCGTAAGCGAAGCCGAGATTTGACATACCATAGAGTTGAAAATCCTTCCGTTCGGCTGAAGGCCGGCTACACGGAAAGTCGTCGAAAGCGTATCTCAAGTTAAACATTGCAAGATTCACTAATATAGAAAATTATCGTAAACGATGGCGAGGTTTGACATACCATAGAGATTAAAATCTTTCGTGCAGGTGGAATCAAAAATTGGCTTCGCTTACGACAATTTTTAATATCAGTAGCCTTCGGAATGCTTAATTTGGGACGTGCTTTCGACGACTTTGCGTGTTGACGGCCTTCGGCCGGGCGGAAGGATTTTAAACTCCGAAGCGAGATTTGACATACCAAATCTCGGCTTCGCTTACGACAATTTTCAATATTAGTAGCCTTCGGAATACTTAATTTGGTACGTGCTTCGATGACTTTTCGTGCAGACGTCCTTCGACCGGCTGGCAGAATTTTAAATTCTATGGTATATCAAGTCTGGGTTTCGCTTACGACTATTACACGGAAAGTCTACTAATATTGAAAATTGTCGTAAGCGAAGCCGAGATTTGACATACCATAGACTTTAAAATTCTTCCGGCCGGCTACACGAAAAGTCGTCGAAAGCACGTACCAAATTAAGCATTCCGAATGCAACTTACTTATATTGAAAATTATCGTAAGCGAAGCAGAGACTTGATTCCACATGTACGAAGGATTTTAAACTCAATGGTATGTCAAATATCCGCTTCGTTTTTGACAAATTTTTATATTAGTGAACCTTGGAATGTTTAACTTGAGAAACGTTCTCGACGGGCGGAAATATTTTCAACTCTATGGTATGTTAAGTCTCGGCTTCACTTACGACAATTTTCAATATTAATAGCCTTCGGAATGCTAAATTTGGTACGTGCTTTCAACGACTCTCCGTGTAGCCGGCCTTTGGCCGGGTGGAAGAATTTTGAACTCTATGGTATTTAAAAACTATGCTTCGCTTACGACAATTTTCTAAACCACTTTTACTGCTATAGAAGCCAAATAATGGTGGAGATGGAACACATTGGAGAAACTTTCAATTATTTAATATAATATTTGAAATTCTATATTCGATTTTGATTATTACCAGAATTTTTGGGTGTAAGATTTTGGGCGATTCTTCATATGAAAAATAACTTAAAATTTGTATGAAAAAATTTTTGGCCGATTTTTCATTTTTATTTTTGGGCGATTTAGTTTTGGGCGATTTTTCATGGAAACATTTTTAATATGAAAAATCGCCCAAAATTGCAAAATGAAAAATTACTAAAAAAAAATTAAAAATCACCCAAAATTTGTATGGAAAAATTTTGTACGATTTTTCATTTTTATTTTTGGGCGATTTGATTTTGGGCGATTTGATTTTTGGCGATTTTGCATGGAGCCATGGAGAATATCTTAAAAACAAAAAATACGTTTCACTTCTCCAGTTTAAATGTTTATTTTGTTTTATACTTATATTCAAAAAAGTATTTTCTTTTCAGGACTCTTACACGTAGTTTTCATAAACGTAGATCAGTTGTAGAAATGGACTGATCACGTTCAAACCGAAATTTGAAAACGAATTAAGTTCAATTGAATTTATTGAACTTTCAGATATTGCATAGCATCGCGAATGCACCAAGTCAATATTGTTATCAACTAAAAGCCATAATTTATTAGTTTTTTTCCATTATAATTACACATTTTTACTACCAAAGATGCTCTACGTAGCCGGCCTTTGGCCGGGCTTAAGGGTTTTTTCCTGCCAGTATATCAAAAAGCGGCCCTGCTGAGCAAAGCTTTGTGTATAGTCTGCCTTCGGTCAGGTTTACGGTCTTTTTCTTCTCGGTATATCGAGAAGCGGTTTCGCTGGCCCAAGATTTTCTGCCTAACTAGGATTCACTAGTGGGAGATATTTATTCGACAAACGAAGAGAAGGAAACCCATAAGCCCATAAGGGGAAAAAATCTTTAATCTGCGAAGCCGTTTTTCGATATATTGAGAGAAAAAAACCTTAAGCCCGACATACTTTAAGCATTGCTGACATTATTTCCATTTGATTAGGGAAATAAAGTCAATCACTTTGTTTCCAAATTTATGTTGACTTTATTTCACTATTAAAAAGGCAATAAGGTCAATTGACATTATTTCTCACATTGACATTATTTCCCACCTCGCTTTTAATATATTGAAATTGATTAAAACTTTACATTTATATCTTAAGTTTATTTTTCTAAACTAACATAGTAAAGTTTTGTACTCGAATTAAGATTACTCATTGGGTGCCCCGACCCGCTTATCGGTTTGTGTTACTAATTCATATATTTTTTAGTTGTTGAATGTGATACTTTGCCTGGGAATTACTATAGTACAATTATTTCGGCGCCAAACGGTACTTTTTATGGATCTCTGGCTGAAATCTCCTGTCCTGCAGGATACAGACTAGAAGGTCCACATATAATAACGTGCTTATCTTCAGGCCAATGGAGCAGTGCTCTGCCACGTTGCATTAAATTAGAACCATTGACACTTCCTAAACCATCACCAACACCTACTTCACCATCTTCAACATCGTACAGACCCAAAATCACTACCACAACAAAGAAGGCACTAAAAACAGCCACTTATTCCACCACTACTAGTACAATATATTCCACGAATCAAAGTCCTCATGTAGAAATCAATGGGGAAGGTAAAAATTGTATAATTATAATTCTGAATCATGTTATTAATCCAATATTTTGCACTCTAGCTGATTCTGATGAAGAAGTTACCTATGTAGTTCCTGGTACTGTCCGAGAAGAATTCCCCCCTAGACGTACATTGCGACCACCGGTTATATCTAAGAAGCCTCTTACTACACCGATTTACCAACTTTCTAGTTCTACTGTCTATTACTCTACAACCACTTCAAAACCATACGGCGGCTATGGACAAAGCCATACCCGTCTTCCTTCGTCAGCAGTGGAAACATCAACTCAAAACATACAAAATGTTATTCAAAATGCTCATCCTCAAGACAACGAAATTTCCGATAGTGTTAATATACGGCACAATCACTCTCCCAATGTTAATGTACCAATATCAATCGATAATCTGGATCGCAAAGAAACGAAGGAAGCGAAATTGAACTTAGGTGCAATTGTTGCATTAGGTGCTTTTGGAGGATTTGTGTTCCTCGCTGCTGTAATTACAACTATAGTTATTTTAGTGCGCAGGTAAGTTTTTCGATACACATTAAAAATATTATCGGATACGATATTTTTCATATTCAAATTATTACCGCAATGCACAAAAAACACACACAAAAACATTCTTATAATATATTTAATTAAGGTATTCACAATGTGTATCTTAAAATTTGGAAATAACAATATCGTTACACTTTGAAGTTCCATTGTGAGCAACGATGCAAACATAGCTGCACAAATGACGATTTTTTACTATATGACATACTGTGTTCTCATATCGTAAGTTTTTTATGATATGACAACACTGAGAAAGCCGTACACGGTGTATGGCAAAAAAAAATAATCGCGTTTTGCAAATATTTAAGCTATTTATGCGGTTTTTCTTATATATAAGCCCATGAATTATTTGGGGCCTTGGTGCCCATCATTTTATATATGTACGAACAGATGAAAGCACAGGCTAGCATTGTTAAATAGACTCCCATGCCAATAACAGAACAGAATATATGTATATACTTCGTGGTAGAGATGCGTGCGTATCGATATTTTCCAGTGCGCCACGAACACGAATCCCGGATGTCTAACACGTACGAGACACGCACGCACAAAAACAGGAACACGACACAACACGCACGAAATTAAATCCATAAAAAAAATGTTTTTTTATATTCAAAGACATATTTTTCTTCTATTTTAACGTATCATGTTCTATTAGTATTTTTATTTACATATTTTTGTTGAGAAACAGTAACTTATCAAGATTTTTGTTCAATGATCTTGTGTGGCAAGCATCTGCATTCATACATATTTTAATCTGAAAATCGTTTCGCGTTTTTTCGTGTCAAGTTTACTTAACACGACACGACCCAAACACGAACGAAATCGGATTTTCTGTCACGAACACTTCGTGTTGTTGAACAGAACTCTTGCTGCATTACAATTTGAAAATAGTTCACACCCATAAATTAACCCGGGAATAAGATACGACTTGGCTAGTAGAACTCTTATTCTCAAAGGAGTGAAATATTGTGTCGACCAGAGCGTGTGAGTGTACTTGTGTTGAAGTATGGTGTGTTGGATTTATCGTATTCACAGGTAAAAGACCAAAAGATGCCATATGATCGGTGAGAGTTTTCTCCGTTAATACAATTTAACAGTATTCTTTTGTTTGGTCTATAAACGCAGCCTGCCAGCATTTTTTTACTAAATGATAAGACTTCAACAAAAATAAATTCTACAGTACTGGCACTTTGTCCAACTGCAGTACTGGAAAATGTCACCTTTTACAAGCTTTACAAGATATACCATTTTTAATAAAGATGGCAACACCACCTGCAAGACTTTCCCTATCAGCACCGAAAATTTTGTACCCGTCAAGGCATTTAATGCTATCTGCAGTAAAACTAGAAATCCATGTCTCAGAAACACAAACTATGTCAATGCCCGAGTTCTCAAAAACTAATTTAAATTCATCTAGTTTATTGTTTAGACTTTGAGCATTTAAATGTCTGATAGTTAGACCAGTTCTATATTTACCCAATATCCTGACCATACTCATCGTTAAAGCTTTGGTGCTTCCACCTAAATCCCCGTTATGGCTCATGGAAACGCATACGCAAATAAGAAACGCTAATAGTAACAAAAAAAGTTATATAAAACAAAAATGTAAAGTTAACTTTAGCAAAAAATAAATAAAAAGTAGTATTAAATTTTTCGCATATACAAAAATTATTTGAAAGTAAACTTATATGAAGACAAAAGATTTAGCATTAAAACCATGCGCTCATATAAAGAAATATAAAAGGTTATGACAATGTTAAAAAGGCAAGAAAATTATAAACGAAATAATAAAGTTTGTATACCCTTTTAAGAACATATTTTTCAAGTTTTTAGAGCACATTTTTATGCTTTTGGTGCATATGTAATGCGCATAAAACACATTTTTAGGGCATATTTTCGATTTCCCTTAAAAATCTCTTACGCGAAAAAAGTTATAGTCACTAAAGAATTAGAATATTCGGAGGCACTTTTAATATTAGCAAAATATGTACCGAAAAAGTCCACTTTTGGATCACCCTGTTCGCTGTGATATAGTTGAAATAGAGCTCTATTTTTTTTGCTCCCGAGTTTCACTAGTACATACATTCAAATGAGTGACATAACTTTGAAATCGGTGTTTATAAAAAAGTGATTTTTGGCCGCTTTCTCCGAATCGGTGTTCTTCAAGCTTTGAAGCTGTACATATTTAAAATAATTAGTACTTGAAGGAAATATTTTTGAGCTTATGTAAGATATAAATGCTTTAAAATGTTATTTCTTCTATCAAATCATGACCAAAATAAATGTTGCCTTTGTTACAATACTGAATATAAATTTCATCTTACTTTTAAACTCTATTATTGTTGCTTTATATTATTGTTACGGTATAAGAGTATAACTTAAATATGTAAAGGTTTAAGAATTAAATGGATATTTCACTACAATCTAAAACATTTTCACAGGTTTTATTAAAATATCTGCGAAAATGCATAAAAAACTCCTAAAATATTTTACTCAAGGTAATAGATTAATCGATGTAAATTACTCGAATAAATGTTTACTCGAAATTAGGAACTTTTATGTGATAGAACATTATTTGACTTAAAATTTTCGATTAATCAAGCAAACATTATACGGGCGAATAAACTACTCAGATGTCAAACGGCTTTTATGTTGTTAGTTTTTTGAGAAAAATATGGTGGGACAAAAATTATTGTTGTAAAAACTGATCGTAACTTTATTTACACTCTTGTTTTTTATTACTGTGTTCTTCTTTCAACAAGTCAATGTTTTGATTCCTTCTCTTTAGCACATCGAACAGCAAACGGCGGCACAATGCAATCAAATTTTCCTATCCATCTTCATTGCCACCATATTATATGGCTAAGTCTCGTTTGCGATATATGCCACCGCCACCAACGATGACAACGCAATTTAACGCGTCTTCATTTGAAGAAACAAAATTTTATAATATGGGAAACATGGAATATATAAGACCACAGATGCTGTACGATCATTACAGTACAAGTTCAAGTATCAAAAAGGAATCATTAAACGACATATGGCACAGTGTTTTGGCATTGCCATTTGATGATCAAAAACTGGGAAGAAGAGAATTGAGCACTTGTGGACGCAGTTGTGCAGCAAGAGCTGGAATATTTAGCAGTGAATCCCAACAACAACAAAAAGAAAATTATTATAATAAAGAGTGAAGAAAAATTTTATAAAACTTTTTGAACTATAAACCGTTTAATAACAATAATAATAATAATAATAATAATAATAATAATAATAATAATAATAATAATAATAATAATAATAAAATAATAATAGTAATAATAATAATAATAATAATAATAATAATAATAATAATAATAATAATAATAATAATAATAAGCTCCTTAGGAACAATACCCAAGGAGACCACAAATGGAATCAGGAAGCTACATCTAGATGAAAAAATATTGGCCGTAATGCAAAAAGCAATCCTTATAAATACGTCTACTATTATGAGGGAAACACTTAACTGATGGATATAAAATATGGATTATATCCCAACTGAGCGTAACCTATGGTCTAAGACCCGGTACGTGAATTCCAGCAAATGCTGAGAATGTAGAATTCTAAAATAATAATAATAATAATAATAATAATAATAATAATAATAATAATAATAATAATAATAATGATAATAATAATAAAAATAATAATTATAATAATAATAATAATAATAATAATGATAATAATAATAATAATAATAATAATAATAATAATAATAATAATAATAATAATAATAATAATAATAATAATAATAATGATAATAATCATAATAATAATAATCATAATAATAATAATAATCACACAATAACAGACGATAGCTGTCGTAGATGGGGATACACACCAGAAACCATCCCCCACCTGCTAAACAGTTGCCCAACATTGCTGCCAAACCACTACAAACAAAGGCACGACAATATTGGGAAAATAATTTATATAAATATAATAAAATAGCTACAGATGGATGAACAAACAACATACTACTACAGATACCAACCAAAACCCATAATTCAGAGCCAACGTTACACAATATACTGGGACAGATCTATATTACTCAATAGACCAGATATTATAATCATAGATTCACAGGATAGAACAGCCCAGATAATAGATTTTGCAGTACCGTATGATACTAATATTCAGGAAACCATAACCACAAAAAGATCCAAATACACACAACTAGCACGTATATTAAAAATACCCAGAATTTAGCCTAAGTAGAAATAATACCAACAGTAATAAGTTCCTTAGGAACAATACCCAAAGAAACCACAACCGGAATAAAGCGGCTAAAGCTTGATGAAAGAATTATAACAGAACTGCAGAAAGCAATCCTAATCAACGCTTCAACTATCAAGAGGGAAACATTGAATTAACGGATATAAAACATGGATTATATCCCCACAGAGCGTAACCTTTGGTCTAAGACCCGGTACGTGAGTTCCAGCATAAGCTGAGAATGTACAATTCTATAATAATAATAATAATAATAATAATAATAATAATAATAATAATAATAATAATAATAATAATAATATGTCGTGCCAAAAATTGAGAATACAGAATTGTAATTCCCAATACGAAAATATCGATATAAAATATATAAAGTTACGGCTATATAAAAGTCTAAAATACGTTTAAGTCAAACAAGTAAGCAGTATTTCAAACTAAAAACATCTAAACGTTACTTTTTGTGGTAGCAAAACATAAAAAACAAACAATTAATCTTCAAAAATTACACTCTACTTTGCAAATGCCGCCTGTTGCTGTTGCACGTCTACTGTTTGCATTAAATCTTACACAATTTTTGTTTAATAATTGATTTAAATGGAATCGGTTTCTTTTGCACGTCTTGTTAATAACAAATATTTGTTTATAACTGTTTTCTAACCAGTATATCGTTACCGTAATATAGAAAGGCCCTAACTCATTATATTTTTGAAATCGATTTTTTTTGTGTTTTTCGATACTTTAGAGATGTTTATCTATCGAAATATGGAGAAAACTCCACTTCAAAAAAATAATGAGCTAGGGCCTTTCTGAAAGGTAACTATATGGAGTCTATGAGTTTGAAAAATAATGAAAATTGTTTTGTTTCTAACACTCAAAAATTATTGAAGCTATTGCATAATATCATAAAATAATTTATTTTTCTTTTACTTATATTCTTTCAGAAATCGTACAACTCAACATTATCGACATAGAGCTTCACCGGATTGTAATACTGTTGCTTCATTTGATAGTTCAACTTCAGGTTCTAGGAATGGTTTGAACAGGTGGGTACTATTTGATTAGTCTGAAAAACTCGCATAAATTAAATTTGAAAATAAAATTTAGTACCGAATAAAAATAGACAAAATTACATGCTACTGTCTATAAAAACCATTATAAAAAGTTAAACGGAGTTTTTTTTGTATTGCACTGTCAAAATTTACCTTTCTTGCGTTTTTGAAAAAATCGAAAAATTAATTTTAGTAAATAACCATTTTATTCAACTGTACCTTAAGTTAAAAATTTCAAATAGATCCATCAATTTAAGGTATTTAAGTGCTATTTTATAAAATTGCTTAAACTTTTTTTCGGAGAAATATTTTATATTTTTTTGAAAAGCTCTTCAAAAATAGGCTACTTTTTAGTTTAAAGGGAATAGAACTACACATTTTTTTTCGAAATTAGCACATATTATATCCTTTAATATTAAGAAAAAATAGCATGCTACAATAGTGCTTCATATTGCGTATATTACACGAAATCATTCGAGCTGATTTTACTCCCCTCATAACTTTGCTCCACTTACTTAATCAGAAAATAATGAAATTTAAAGCATAAGCTTTCCCTACAGAAGTAACCTCATAGGTGAAATGTGTTCTACCGTAAAAGCTTCCGAAGGTGTAAAAAGTGCATATTTTAGTACATATTCACTGACTGACTCACTGACTCATCAATATTATGGGGCACTTCCATTATAGCTAGAAAGCTGAAATTAGGTATACAGGTAGGTCTTGGTGAGTAATTAACTGAAAAAGGGCACTTTTCACCTGGGCGAGTAGGGTGTCCCTTCTTTGTATAGGACACTTTCAGTATAGCTGGTACAAAGATAGGTTCTGATGAGCAATTACGGAAAAATTTTAAAACGGGCACTTTTCGTATGGCATTTCCAGTATAGTTAGAAAGCTGAAACTTGCTACACAGGTAGGTCCTGATGAGCAAATAACGAAACAAATTTGAAAACGGGGACTTTTCATCTGGGGCCACTAGGGTGCCTCTTCTTTGTATGGGACACTTCCAGTATAGATAGAAAGTTGAAATTTGATACGCAGTTAGGTCTTGATGGGAAAGTACTAAGAAAATGTGAAAACGGAAAATTTTCATCTAGGGCGGGGGAGGGAGAAGACCCTAGGCCTCCTTATTTGTATGGGGCACTTATTGTACCAAATAAAATCTTAGAAAAAAGAACTGAGATCCGCACAAAAACATAAATGAGAAAATAAGGCCAACTTCCAAAACTTTCGGCCATAAAAAGTACTAAGATCAAAATAAGGACCAAGTTCTTGATAGGTACAATACCATCTCATTTCTAGGCAACCTGTTAGCTTGGCAATATTTTTTTGCCTTTCTAATATGGGAAAGAATTGTGAGGAAAACGTTGCCAAGATTACAGATTTCCTAGAAATGAGATGGTTTATGAGATGATTGCTATTTTCTAGCCGACAGATGATCGAGTTAAATTTGATATTGTGTAACTTTAACTATATTAAAAGATAAACAAGTTTTTTTTTAAATAAAAAATATTAAACAATTTATCTATACTCCTTAGAGTATGCAAAAACCGGAATTATCGAAAAAACTGGGTTTCGAATTATTCGAAAAATTTATTTTTAAAACACCCGGTTTCGAAGACGGTTTTCTGCAAATAAACCGATTTTTATAAAATATATGTGCAAATTTTACTTTTTTCACTTTTTGCGAAAAATCTATTTGTAATACGGTACATATTCATATCTACTAACTGTACAAATTTCACTCTTTTGCCCCTCTTTCACCACAAAAATCTAGTTCTGACCTTTTCGTGAAGTAAGTTGTTTCAAAGTATTTTAATTACACAATTACAGTGAAATTGCTTTTTGAACAAAACCACAACATTTCTAAGCAGTTCAATGCGCTAAAAATACTATCTTCAGTTTTTCATATCAGGTACAGATTTTGCTAATGGGCATGTCTAATATATCCAGTAGGTACATCAGTACATTTGACACTTGAAAATTGCATTGCCGACTTCGATCAACAAAACACCAAAACATGCATGACACAATTACCTTCAAACTGTCTTAATGTAGTTTACTGATTTTATCAAATGAAGGGAGGTGGGGAAAAACGACTTCAGACCAGTTTTGTAACAAAACGAGCTTTTAGCGCCATTTAGTTGCATGTGGAAGTACTATAATATGACTGAGTCGAAAAATGGCTATAGTGACTTGAGTCCATAGAAATAAGCATATGAACATCCACCCTGCTGGGGAAAAACGACGTGAGTCCGAGCGCGCCATGGTAAGAACGTCTTCAGTCCTTTTATTCCATTTTCATTTTGTGTAAACTACAGTGATCGGCGATTGCATCACCCACCCTGTTCTTCGATTGCATGACCCAATCTGTTCATCGATTGCATCACCCACCCTGTTCTTCGATTGCATGACCCACCCTGTTCTTCGATTGCATGACCCAATCTGTTCATCGATTGCATCACCCAATCTGTTGTTATCAGTCTTATCTTCTCGTGTTTTGTTCTAGTTCATACGTCGTACAGTACCTTTCACTTTCTCTGTATACTTTTTTAATCTTTTAGAGCTATTCACAAATTATTATCGAAAAAAGCGCTTTTTAATGCAAAATTATCAAATTTTTTGTTTGTAAAAACTCATAACAATTTTCAAGCTGCAAAAACTTTACCTTTCAACTTTTATTAAGATCCCGCCCAGTGGTCGAAATTTGACCACTTGATCTATAACCAGGGCTCAAATCGTCACATCCGTGATCGTATCGGCAATCGTACTAAAATTAATTACGTGACACGTCAATCGTATAAACTGTATGGGATTACAGTACGTTCACGTATGTCATAATCCGAAAATGGCGTTTTTACGTGACGATTTGTACGTTCACGGATGTGACGATTTGAGAACAGGTTTTTTTGTAACCGGGGTTTTGAAGCAAAGAAATATATTGTGCATATCTAGAGAAAAATACCTTTTAAACCAAATATTTATGTTTAATCAATTGTTCAATTCACAAGCTCAGTCGTATGTCTTATCGTTTAAAAAAAGACGACACTTGTTTATGTGCTTGTGAACAGATAAATTTGTTGTATCGTTATTTTGTCGTATCTTAAATGTCAATTTAATTAATACCAAGGCAAGGCGAATTAACACCAGGTGGCCTCGAGAGATCAGGTGACTAAGAAAATGTTTCTATATTTGAACTATCAACAGTGTTAATATATCAGTTTTTTGACATTCCAAATATAAATTAGCCGAGCAGAATTTATATTTGGACTATCAAAAACGCCGATACATTAACACAGTTGGCAGTTCAAATATGGTAAACAATTCGTAGTCACCTGATCTCTCGAGGCCACCTGGTATTAATTCACCTTGATTTGATACCATGAAATGAAACCAGGCATGGGAGTTTTAATTTGACGCCAAATAGAATAACTTTTTTCGCGACAAGCAATTTTGATTAAAATAGTTTGACAATTAAATAGAAATGAATCAATTATATATTTATCGTTAAGAAGAGTGTATTTTCTGGTGTTACATATCACATATATAAAAGATTTTTACAAATTAATCTAACAAATGGGAATGTTCCCAGACCTGGCCGCAATACAACTATTTGAAGAACATATAAAATTCAATCTTATAATTATAACGCACTTTTCTATGAAAATTACCAACAACAAAAATACAATATTGTATAATTAGACGATTACACAACACATACGACGTTAATACGAGCTTGTGAATTGAACAAATATTGGTGGACAAGAAGAGACTTAAAAGTGTACGACAAAAAATTGTTTTATTTGGTAAAGATGTTTGAATGAAAACGATGTTTGACTGAAACCGATTTGGGTGATTCTTTTTTGTTGCTGTTGTATTCAGGATCTCAGGACGAGGCTTGTATGAAAGAAAAATTTTTAATGCTTCTAATTAAGTCAAATGACGGTAAAGGAAGTTAAATTTCGGTAAATGCTATTTTTAATATTCGGTTGAAATCTATTACAGCTGGATGATATTTTTGTTGTTGTATTCAGGACCTGAGGACGCGGCAAGTATGAAAAAAACATTTTTTAAAGTAGGTAAAATTTCGAGCTTCCGGTAAATAGTATTTTTAAAATTTGTTTGCAACCTATTAGAGGTTAAACTACTAGACCGATATTTATAAAATTTTCAGTTTGCTACTCATTGTCCATAAAGTTGACCACGCAATAAACTTGTTGATATTAAAGTTAGGACGAGTCAGTAAACCATCGGCACTATTCGTCTTCTCACCAAACTAATAAAAAAAAAACATTACCATGAAAGCATTGAAATTAATTTCGACTCGAAGAACTGTCCAAGCGAAACAATAAATTTTAGAAAATTATTTTCCTTGAAAAACCCCGGTTAATCGACACATAAAAACGAGCATGCCGAATTATTCGAAAACGTAAATTATTTGAAACCGGGTAATTTTCAAACAGCGTACTCTAACGCCGTTTTCTTTTCTAGACAAAATGTAATATTTTTTTAATCTAAATTGATTATTAGGCTAAGGTTCGTAACGTTATATTCAGAAAGAATTGGGTATGATTAATATTCCAAGGAACAAGGGAAAAATTAACATCAACTTAATTTTTCAACGTACATAGCAGAACAGAGTAGCGCCACTTTCGGAAGCCGCTACACTTCCATCGTCAGTGCTCACGTGTATTTGCTATCACCACTTGTCAGGTGGCTCTGTTGAATGTGATTTTAATTCTTATATATACAACTTTTTCGTGAAAATTGAATACGAGAATTAAATCACTCTCAAGCTGATATTAAAGTGTACTTTCCCAGCGTTGCCATTTATTTTTCTTCATTCCCATTTTTCTGATTTTTGTTCTACTCAAGACAAACTTTTTTGGTTTGATTTTATACTTAAGTATATATGAACATGTAAAAATGTGAAAAGCTCAAGCCAGTAGCTAATTGTTCTGCTGTGTACGTTGAAAAATTAAGTTGATGTTAATTTTTCCCTTGTTCCTTGGAATATTAATCATACCCAATTCTTTCTGAATTTAACGTAACGAACCTTAGCCTAGTAATCAATTTAAATTCACAAAGCAAATACGTTCGAAATAAATCATATTAAGTAACATTTTTTAGTTTTTATAAAAAATAGCAATTTAGAATTCCTTTAAAACAAAAATTTTGCTTCGTAATATATGATACAATAATTTCTAATAAATTCGCTTCCTTGAAAAATTTTATATTGCAAATTTTTATTAAATAGTGGAAACAAAGCAAATTTTTTTTAGAAAAGAAAACGCCATAATACTCCAATAATCAATTACAAATCGTTATGGTGATATTTTCAAATGTTTATCTCTTCAAGGTATTACAGACAGGCTTGGGAAAATTTACATGAATCTGCATCTAAAAACAGTTCTCACAATGCACTGCGTCGCAAAGAAACACTTGACCCACCAAGCATGACGCGGTCAAGAGATAATTTAAGGGAGAATATGCAAAGGTCCAGAGAAAATTTGGAACGGTAAGTTATTTTATTGTTTGTTTCGCATTATACATGTAGGATATGAATACGCCTCGCTATTAATTATTAAAAGAACATTAAAATATGAATCGCTATTTAAAACGCAAAATGTGAGAAAAACTCAATTGGAGCTGCTGCGCACACCTTATAAATCACTTACAAGTTCGGTGGAAACACTTCGAAGTAATTTACTTAAATCTAGTTGACTTCAAGCCGGTGGAAACATACTATTAGAATCAGTTAAAAATAATGGTAGGTACACACTTTGCAACGTGTCTATGCAACACGTTTATCATTCAAGTTGCATATTTTGACACATACATAAACCATAAACGAAACATCAGCTCTGTACTGCGTATTCGCATTAAAAATGCGAGAGAAACACACAGCTTGCCTGTTTTTAATGAACTAAACCAGTAAGAACAGTAAACAATGATTCACACTATGCAACCAACATCAATGCAACTAGAAAATATCAACATATTTTGATGTTTTTGAAACAGCGAATGCAACACGAAATAAAACCATAAACACGGCTACACACTATGCAACCAACAATCAAACATGGCTGGTTGCATAAACATGTTGCAAAGTGTTTACCTACCATAAGATTGCTTAGAATTTTATATGTTTATTCCTTTAAAAATTATTGCACGGAATACTTCTTGAATAAAGTACATTCCGTTGCTGTAATAATATATTGAGTGCACAAAAATGGCTTCCATTTGAGTGTAATTTTGTCGATTTTTGCTTCAGGATACCTTATAGTGCGTTTCCATATACGTGATTTAGGCTAAAATATTTGATTTGCGCAAATTAAGTAATTTGCGACATGATTTTCGATATATTTTCATATTGGCAAATTATCTCAAATGAATGAATTTGGTCCAAATTATGTCGAAAATACTCTGGAACTGGATTTATATATGCAGCTCTGCGTAGCTTTTGAAACTACAAACTCAATCCCTGGGTCATCCATCAATTGGTGCACATCATTGAAAGAAAGTGCATCATTTGACTACGAAAATCAAATACCGAAAAATCGAACACCAAATCACTCAGAAGCTCAGCGGAAACACTTCGAAGTAATTTACCTAAATCTACGTAATTTAAAGATAGTGGAAACATACTATTACTGATATTGCCATGATATTGAAAATTGTGTGTTTTTGCTTTAATCTTTAAAACTTTGGAAATTAAAAAAAATCATTTCAATGAATTCCAATGAAAATTTTTTGTATGAAATATGTACATTGCGGGCGGAAGCTCTGAAATATTTAGCAAACCACTTAAAATTCTCAAAAAAAAATTTACATACCTAAGTAGTACAATAATTTTGATAAAAAAACCAAAACACTCATAAAAAGAAAACTATTTTTATTTTTAAGTAATTTTATTTGAACTGAATAGCTTTAATTAATAGCTTTAAATATTGTGACGTACTTTCTCCCAAATTAATATTTTACTATTCAGTTAAATATTAAAGTTTTATTGAAGTACATTGAAATTAATTATGGACATTGAAATTGATTATGATTATTTCATTGAGACTAATGCAAATTGTTAGGGAACCTTTTGGGCTAGAGTTTCCCGGATGATTTGCATTAGCCCCAATGAAATACGCGTAGGAACTATCTAATACCACTCCATAATCAATTTCAATATATTTTAATAAAACTTTAATATTTTACTGAATAGTAAAATATTATATTGGGAAAAAGCACGTTACAATATTAAAATTAACTAAATTCAATAATTCCCAAAAAACCTGTTGAATTGAATAGGTTTAAGTTGAAAGTTATTATTTCGGCTTAAGTTTATTATTTGAAAAAATGTAAAAATTCAAATTATTATTGAGAGTGGAATATTAGAATATGTAAACAGATTAGTAGAACGTAAAAGTACTCTGATTTCGACGGCCGCTAACTACGTCTCATCCGCGTTCATTGTTTATTTTCACCATGTTTGATTTTAGATGGCAGCGTTGAGGAATTTCAAATATTTAACCAATTTGTTTAACGAAAAAGAATACGAGAAATAACAATATTCATTAATTCTCCTATGGTCAGTATGATATTCCACATCTGCTTATTTATTGAAACGCTCTAAAGCTCTTATTTTTGTTGTTGCTTGTTGGGTAGATTTTCCTACCACGATCGAGTTATTTTTGTTGCTCCTCATGTTCAAGCTGGTTTCTTAAGTTACGGTTACACTTGGAAATAATACAGGTCTATGCATTAGTACAAGAAAAACGCCTTCCTACTGTGATTGTCAAAATAACTCTATATATAAAAAAAAATTTAGGTTTTTTTTTATATGAAGTTCGACAAACACAGCATGAAGGGAGCAAAAAGAATCAGCTGGTCTCTTAGACAGACCTGTATTATTGGATCATGCTACAAACCATACAGACGCGACACAAGCCGGAAGATATTACCGACTCAACCGATACAACCAGCATCACAAAAGAAAGTATTAGTGTTTCCTTTTGTTTCGTTTTACTCATACATTTGTAAAATATGCAACACTTTTAATTGGATAAAATGAAACACCAACACGTAATTGTTGTCTCTTTCTAAACTGATTTGTGCAATTTTCAACTCTCACAATTTGCGTGTCTGGTTGGTCGGTGCTGTGGTTTACAACTAGATGTCAGAAAGTAAACACGTATGTATGTAATTTTGCACGGGCCGATCGTAAATCTAATATTTTTACATAACTTTATTTGAACTGATCAGGTTTAATCAAACGTGGTAAAAATAAACGCTGATGAGAATGTATACTTGCCGTAAAAATCAGTAGTACTGATAAGTTCGAGTAATCTAACTACTAGGGTATTCATTTCAATCGACTTTTCGATTGTTCGATTAATCAATTAATCGAAATTGAGGTTTTTAAATTACTCCAGCAATCGAGTAAAACTTTTATTTCGTTCGAGTTATTTGAGTAAGCTTTACTGCTAAAAATGATTCGAGTTAATCGGAAAATGACTGAATTTAATCGGTTTTTTGTACATTTTTGTGGACAAAAATAAAACGAAAAAAGTTTTTTCGTGTTTTTATATATTTTAATAATAAAAACAAAAGAAATCACAACATTTCTACATAAATAGGATCATAAACTGATCCTTTAAAATAGTTTATTTTTCACTATTAAAATGTCGCGCTTTGAGAAAGTTTTGCGCCAGGAAATATTTAATACCATTCCGCGCTGTCCTGTATTCAATACAGAACAAAAATAACCGGAATTGGCATAACATTATTGTTGTTATAAATATAAATAGGGTTACACTTAGGAAATATTACCCAAAAAGCGTAACCACTACTTTTGCTCCGAGCTAGTTTGATTTAACTTGTTTTTTTATATCACAAACGAAATTATGCTGCAAAAAACTATTTTTGTATTAATTTTAATAAATGCGAACCCATATTTAAAAAAATATTGTAATTAAAGGAAATACAATTTTAATTTGTCTGTGGGTTACGTTTTTTTCGGCAAATATTTGCCAAGTGCGACCGTACCTTAAGGCTTTTATAATTCCGAACATTGCATTCGATATTTTACGAAACATCTAGTTAACTAGTTGCTCTCGAAATATCTTCTTTATTTCAAATAATTTTTGTTTTTTTTATATTTTCGAATTTTTTCAAAAGACATTTGAAGTTGGTTTCTTTCTCTTTATTATTGTTGCTACACTATTTACGTAATTTTTTGATCATGCGGACTATTAGTATGAAATAACGGTGGAATTGGATGGCAAATTTCAAATAAATTAAAAAAATTTTCCACTGTTTATTAAGAAATCTACAAAAACTCGTTAAAAAAAGAAAATTTACATAAAATTTTTTTATCGATTTATTCGATTAATCGACCTAAATTAATTTTTACTCGAAATTAAAATTTTTTGTTTGATCGAACATTATTTGACATTAATTATTCGATTAATCGAGCAAACATTATTCGAGTGAATACCCTACACTACATATACTAATATTCCACACTTAATAATAACTTGAATTTACATTAATTCAAATAATGAACTTAAGCCAAAATAATAACATTCAGCGAAAACTATTGTTGTACTACTGAAGCATGTAACTTTTTTTTTAAATTTTAAGTTCGTTTCTAAATATTTCAAGACCCTCTCAATGGAATTGCAATTTTCGAGGAAATGACGAATTTTTTTTTTTAATTTTCAAAGTTTAATGGCTAAAGTAAAAACGCACAACTTACAAAATGGTGGCAACGCTAGAAAGGTAACCTGAACCACATATCAACAAAAGTACACTCAAACGAAAGATATTTGTGTATAGATTAATAACACAGGGCAACAAAATTGATATTTTGGTTTGGTGCAGCAACAACTATACTTGATAAAACAGATATGGGACATGTGATTTTCAAAAGTGGCTTTAGTTTTTTTGTTTGTCAGCTCTAGTTCAAGGCGAATTAATTTTACAGGTGGAGGTAATAATACAACAAACACAATATCAATTCGCCTGGTTGGCCGTATCTGTCAAAAACAGAAGACGAAAATTTATTTGAAATGTACTTTTAACAACTACGATTACGATTCATATGCCTAAAATAAATAGCTTATTTTCTTTATTGCCACATAAAAGTGTCAATTGACAGATACAGCCAACGCGGCGAAATAGTCATATGTGCTTTCAACACGTCCTGTATTATTGGATCATGCTCTAGTTTTTAAAATATCACGGTTTTAATTTTTTAATAACTTCTTTGTTTCTTCCCTTAATTTTTCCAAAGTGGACTTGGTGAAACTGTTTTGTCCTTATACATCTTACTTTAGATGAAAAGCTTAAATATTTTTAATACGCACAAATAGGAAACACATTTTTATAAAAAGAAAATTAGTATATTTAAAATGTCCTGAAATAAGAATAAAATAATAGAAAATTAAGCGCTAAATATCCTTACAATACTACAAAGCTTTAGTGCTACACCACCAAATTTTAGTGCTACCTACATTATTGTACTCAAATGAAAGATATTTTTGTGTAGATTAGTACTATGTTAAGATACATCTGAAAAAACATATTCCACCTAAAAATGAGGCATATTACATAAATATACTGTATAAATATATATAATATAAAAACTGTAAAAATAGCGTTACTTAATATGTGATATTTCAAACTATTCTCTAAATATTTCGCTATATTTTGAACACATTTTTTTGCAACCCTTTGTGTATATAGTAGAGATGGGCGCGTGTCGAATTTTCCAACACGGCACAACCCGAAGACGAATACCGGGATGCCAAACACGTACGAAACACGCACGGCAAACATTTTCAAAACAAGACACGATACAGCACGCACGAAATCAAATTCAAAAACAAACAAAAAATAAATTTTTTTATAGTCAAAGACATATTTTTCTTCTATTTTAACGATTCATGTTCTATTTGTATTTTTATATACATATTTTTGTTGAGAAACAGTAACTTATCAAGATTTTCGCTCAATAATCTTGTGCGGCTTAAGAGTAAGCTTGGCAAGCTTCTGCATTCATACATATTTTAATCTGCAAATGGCTTCGTGTTTTTTCGTGTCAAGCTTGCTCAACACGACACGACCCGAATGAAATCAGATTTTCTGTCACGAGCACATCGTGTTGAGTCGTGCGTGTTCGTGTCACGAAAAAACACGACACGTGCCCATCACTAGTTTATAATGTAAACCTTTTTTTGAGAATTTTTGTAGCCCACAAAAGTTTGACAAAATAAAATCTCAAAAAATGGGACATGTAATAAAAATATACAAACCGCGATTTTTCGAAAACTCGATTTGACTGGAAAATAGCAAGTTTTTATGATAATAAGAGTTCATCAACGCAAACAAACATCGATGCAAATTTCGGGCACCAAAAAGTCTGTTCCGCTCTGTAATCCATAAATTATTTTATGATTTTGAGGACCGGTCCGGAAATATGATGCGAAGAATATAAAAAAATGCTTTAATATATGGATATGTATATAATAGTCAATACATCTGGAAAACTAGAGCTG
This sequence comes from Panzeria rudis, assembly GCA_956483635.1. NCBI lineage: Eukaryota > Metazoa > Arthropoda > Insecta > Diptera > Tachinidae > Panzeria > Panzeria rudis. Next base: position 167,304 of record OY101448.1, read on the forward strand.
ATCTGAAATATGCATGTGATTTCACATTTTGATTTCCGCAGCATTTTCATTGTTGCAGAGTGTAATAAAAATTGATATTATTAATTTATGTACATTAAAATATTTTAGTGTTGGTCGAGACAATTATGGATTGCGGGAAAATTCTGAAATGGTTGTTTCAGATGTTTGTTTAAAAGGTATAGTAAATATATTTTTGCTTTTCTCTTTGGTATAAAAACAATTTTTTGCAATTTGAATAATTGTTACTTGTAAACTACCTTATATGTCTGTATTTCGCTGGAGCTAATGTCAACTCACTCGCACCAACGAAATACAAGCATATAGGCTAGCATAGGGTTGCCATCCGTCCTCTTTTCCCCGGACACCGTCCTCTTTTCCCCGGACACTGTCCTCTTTTTTAAGGCGTCCGGGGTGGTCCTACTTCTTTTTTAAGAATTGTCCGGAGTTGTCCTACTTTTTGCATTTAAGTTTTTGCAGATGCTTAATTATATTCAAGGCATATTTTTCGCCTTAATAACAACTGAAAGCAATTTTTATATAATAACGAGTTACAGCACAAGGTTATCTACCTCTTATAAAATAATACGTAGAACTTAAAACTGAAGACTACAAAGTCAATTAACAAAACTACTCGAAAGGGAGCGTAGATCGAAATCGCAAAAGTTATAGATTTACTTGGTATTGGTTCTTAATGAAAGTTTTGATGGTTTGGTACTGAAACATTATGTTTATCCACAATGGTTGATCCTCGATAAAAAAGCGAATATTTCAATAGCAGTCTACTACTTCTATATCAAAAAATCGTCTTATTGAGTTAGTTTACCTTAATGTAGCTTTATATACTGCAACTATTTATTGCTAACGCGGTCACCCTTACACTTCGTAGAAGTTCTGTTAAGTACACAAAAAGCAGGCTTTGGAACCCTTTTCCAGACTAAGCTGTAATTCTTCTAAAGAAGAAGGGGAGAGATACATAAGAAACTCTAGTACATATAAAGATGCACATCCGCTTATTTTCTGTCGCAATGACATCATATACCCAAACCAGAAAACAATTGTCAGCCGCGCTTTAGTTTTCAAGTGAGTTCTGTCGCATCTGAGAGATCATTTTCTACTGCAGGACTTATTCGAGCAGACTTATTAAATCGTCTTCCTCTGAAAAATTGTAGAATGGTTTGGTGTTTTAATAAAATTGTTATTCATATTGGCGCATAATCATAGTCAAAACAAAGTATACTTTAAGAGTTTATGACCAATATTTTGTAGGACTATGAGTATGCGCCATTGATTTTAAATACTGTTAACTTCTATTGCTGTAACTCAACTTTTGTTTTGTTTATTTTACCTTTAATTTAAATTCACTAAGTGCATCGGTATCGGTTACACTTTTTCTGAGTATCGGTATCGTGCCGGCCAAAAAGCGTATCGATACTTCCCTAAATTAGTTCATTAATTTTTTTCCCTATTAAAGGTTCTGCGTATTTCATCGTCTGTTTATACGCTGAAAGTTCTATTTTTTCGACAATTATTCCATACAAAGATTTTATAAAAAATTTCAAGAAATTGAAGTGATGATATTTCTCCTAACCCTTTTTGATTCTCTACACCTCTTGTCAAAATTTAATGCAACTAATTTCATCGTCTAAATTCAGTCTTACATCGAAACTTTTGCATTGTTGGAACCAAAGTATTGTCGTTGTTATTTCAAATAACACGGCATCACTTATTTTGATAGCCAGATCTGATTTTTTTTATTTATTTATTTATAAAAATATTGTCCTCTTTTTTTGGCGAAATGTCCTCTTTTTTGTGATTGCCGTCCCCTTTTTCTCAAAATGGAAATGGCAACCCTAGGCTAGCATAACCTCCAACAACAAATATAACTTTCTGAAAACATCTAAAATAAATTTCATAAATTTTGTACCTATTTCTGATTTTAAAGAAAAAAAACGTCATCATCATCATCATCACAAAAATGGTTCTTCACGCAATGGCGAATACCGTGATCATTCTACGGGTCGGCGAGAACATCATCGAAACAGCGGAGGACATTATTGACCAACCATGGTCATAACAATTAATGTAGAACAATAACATAAAACTGGCTGCAATATTCACAAACTAAATTTAATTCCATTAGAACAATTCTAATGTTGAAAATCAAAACAACGAAGCTATAAGTACTCTCGTAATTAATGTATTTAATATAAAAATAAATTATTAAATTTACCTTTTAAGACTCCTTTATCCACAAAGAAAATATAGTCAATAGATTTTTTTCTATATACAAACTTACATATATTTTAAAATTAGAGTGTAAGCTCCCAAGTATTGATTTAAATTTCAATTGCAGCAAAAAGAAGCGATAATTAAAAACAAAATAAGATAATTGAATTTTGTACAAAACACATACATACATACATATATAAATGTACACTCGGAAACACCCTCCATTATGAATAACTTGGTTTAGTTTATTAAAAAAGTTTTTTTTTCATAAACATTAATAATTAAGCTAAATCGATTTATTCATAAAAAATCATTTTAAGCCAACATTTGTTCATTAAAGCATAAACTAACAACATTCATCATATAAAGATACATACATATGTACATACATACATATTATCTTAGCCGATTCAAAGTTAGCTTTTATATTTAGTTATGTGATCCAAAATTGTTTTGAAAATTGAATACAATATATTTGCAATGAACTCCGATCGGTTTCGTATTTAAATTTCAAAAAGAAAACTATTTCAATAGGGTTGGTTTGGGTACAGAAACATTTTCTGGAGTCAACTTAAGTGCTTTTGTCGAAAGTTCACAGATATACTATTTTTATACTTTATATACACAGAAATACTATTTTTATTTAGCATATTTAATGCTAGATCTAGCATTTTTCAAACTGATTTTGCATACAAAAAATGCTTTTAGCATTTTTTTGTGTCAAATTATCAGATTACCAATTTAAAAAATGTTTAATATTAGGGAAAAAATATTGGAGAAATTGTTCAGAGGTATAGACAATAAGTGATTTAAATACATAAATATAACATACATGTATGTTTATTCTGGAGATGCTCTGTCTCTTATTGTTGAACGCTAACATAGAATGTGTGTTAAGCTAAAATAATCTGGCAAAAGCAGATTCATAGACAAACAGTCAATTATATTTTCCTTTAGCTATGAAAATAAATATCTTTGGTTATAATAAAATTAACTTAATGTTTTGCTTTTGAATAAACTGTTTTTGTCAGTTTTAATACACATCTTTATTTTAGCAATTACATAATTAAAAGGTTGTTTTGCCTTTGTTTTATCACATATATATTTTTAGCACATTTTTTGGCATATGTTTAGCATATTCTACTATTTTTTTCATAAAGATCTAGCATTTTTTCCTCATCAGATTTTGGCAACACTGGTAGATTGATATTATTAAAATATTACATACATGATAAAAAAAGAAAAAATCAAATATAAAACGAAAGAAATACATTTTGTTTCTATTAAAACGTCCACATAAAAAATAAAATACGATTTCCATTACGAAAACTGCAGATTCAATTAATTTTGTTAGCAAGTTTTGTTTTGTCTCGCACAGTATCAGTATCATCAGCTTTTTTGCTTATTTCTGACATGTCGCTTTTATCATCAAAAATACTAGCGGGATTCGATGTTTGGTGCGTTTTGTATAGCAACTGTTTGCAATTGCAACGCTTTTGTCACTAATCGTGAGCTCTTCTTTTACTCATTTTGAAACACTAAATAAAAATTTACACATCCACTTAAATACCCACATACACATGCACTTCTCTGGGTACATTCAGATTCCAAGGAGATTGCAATACAAAAAAGCTATGTATACCGATTTGGTATAGCGTAGTTGCAAAAGCGTTATAGTGCAAAGTAATGTATTTTGATGTTTGTATACAAAAATACAGAAATTGCATTGAGAATATCCGGCCTGTTTCAGTATTTTTTATCAGAGTGTGCAAAAATTTTTAAAGCACAAGAATTACCGGTAACTCCGCCGTTAATTTCTCGGGATTTGGGTATTGCATCCCGTGAAAAGCTCTTATAGGTGTGTGCAAACATTTGAAAAAATTTTGTGTATAAATCTTTTTTACAATAATACGCATTTTGGATAGATAATATACCTTTTTACTTACTTGCTTCAATGTAAAATTTATTTTTGTTCATTACTCGAATTGAAGGAAGGAAACTTAATTCATAGCATGTTTGTTATAGCTGTTTTAGACTATCTCACAAGCCATTCGACTTTTGTAGAAAATGCAACCCAGATCTACTGAGTTTATGGAAAGTTTTAAAAAAACAATATATCAGGGTAGCATTTTGTGCAGAAGTCGAACAGCTTGTATAATAGTCTAAAAACAGCTTTAGCAGACGAGGGTTGCAAAATGTGCAGATTTATCTGCATTTTGCAGTTTTTCAAGCATTACGCAGTTTTGAAGTTTTTTGCTTAAAAAATAAGTTTTTCTATAAATTGTGCAGATTTTGCAGTTTTTACATTTTAATTTGTTGCACTCAATTTCGTTATTTTAATTCCAATTTCTGAAGCCGTTTTCTACCCCATTTACTTAATATGACAGTACACAGTGGGGCTTTTGCAAAATAAATGGTAACAAATCTGGAACTTCTAAACTGCTGATTGGATTCATTTGAAACTTCTAACATCTATAGAGGACGAGTCAGGCTTTATAACGCTGGCCTTCTGGCTTAAGCACGAGAGGAGTTACATTGGGCCAAAGTTTACCAACTAGAAAAAAAGAAAGAAAAAAATTTTTTGTCTTGACTTTTTTAGTATTTTAGTATTAACGGTTGGATTTTAAATCAAAAGTCCGCATTCGAATCTTGACAAAATTTTAAGTAAAACTGAAGAAAAAGTATTTATAATATATTTATTCTTAAAGTCGGAAAAAGGTTAAAAAATCCAAGTTTTGAAATTTACCTGAAAAAATCATTTTTTTTTTTCAAAAAAGTATCTTCAGTATTTTAAATTTTTTTAAAAACTTTTTTTTTAATACATTCACTCTTTAATTACATATCGCATTTTTTTAATATTTAAAAGTTACAATAAATTTTTACATGCCCTTTTTCAACAATTTAATGATTATTCGTTACAAACTGTTTATAAATTAAAAACAAGAGCAAATAAATTAGGTACATTCTTACGATTATTTTCATCAAGTCCTCTGCCAATATAGAACTGAGAATTATTTTGAAAAGAAAAAGAAGTAATATGAAAAGAAAAATAATATGTATTTGGAAAATTCATCAGTTTGAAAAATGCATTCCCTTATTCTATAACTATGTATATGTCGACGTTACTCTAACCCCACACAATAAAATGGTCACTTCTGTTCTCGTTGTCACAAACAAATGAGTACTATTAACAGCTCCTTACGGTTAAGCTGCTTTTAGAATATTCTACAAGCTGTTCGACTTCTGCACAAAATGCAACCCTGACATAATGTTTTATTGCTTTTTTTAAATTTTCCATAAAATCGAATGGCTTATGAGATAGTGTAAAACAGCTATTACGAGTAGACAAGTGAAAATTGTTTGTTGTTGGGTAAAAAACAAACTATTCGAGTTTGTATGTTATTTACATTGCGGCTCGAAAGTGTTTTTTTTATTTTTATTCGAGTTACAGAGTAGAAAGCCGGCAAACAAGTGACTATTACTGCCATTAGCGACGGAATACATATATGCTGACTTTTGACATACAACTTAAGTATAATTTTAAAACTTTTGAGTATACCAAAAATGCTCAACAATCTGATAATTAAACATAATTATTTCAGTTTGATTAGAATTTTGTATAGATTTTATTTTGTCCTTTTTCGACACATTTAAAAGTCGCAAATTAAGAAAAAAATTTAACAGATAAATTTTAAAACACTAATATTTTTGCAACCAAATATTTTAGGAGTATTGTGACAATAAATTCGGTTCACACAATAGAAATACACGCTCCGGTTGTCAATTATTTGAATTTAGTGTGTCTACAAAACTCATGAAATTTAAATAAAGTGAAAATTTTCCTGTTAACTTAACTCAAATGCCATACATCAGTCAGTAGTGGGCAAAATCTCAATTTGGTTTGCACTCGTGCATAGGCTGCTTTTTCAACACAATCTCACGTCCACTGTGCATGAGACTCATAGCTTATCTGCCCAGTTGGCCAGACTGCCTTGTACGAAATTGTCACCTACGATTCTTGTACGTATTGTCCTCTGTCGATTAAATTTTCTAGTCGACAATTTAAGTGAATCGTCGTTCACAACAATCTAAATGAAAAATTCTTGCATGTTGTCCTATATTAAACACTTTTGACGACAATATGAGGACAATGTCTTTCGTTTTGTCCTCAATCCAACTTTTTTAAGGTCAGAATGAGCTACAATGTCTTACTTTTTGTCTTCAGTAACATTGTGGAGGACAAGATGAGCGAGCGACAATGTCTTAATTGCTGTCCTTAATCCCAGTATGTTGAGGACAATATGAGCGACAATGTCTTACATTTTGTCTTGAGTATCATACGTAGTCATTGACGACATAATAGGCAACATCGTCGCATTTTTAATCATTGACAACAAGACAACCGACGTTTGTACTTATATAATCATGGACGATAAAATAGGTAACAATATCGCCCATGTAGTCACAGTAGTATCTGAGCAAGAATGTGGCTATTTAATCGCACACGATTTTTGCGACACTTATTGGAAAACTTCCTTGATGATTTGTTCCGGCTGTCCGACATTTGTCATCGAGGATATAACATTGTCGTGCACCTGTCATTGATGATGTCTTAAAGACGTGTCCAACTGGGTATTTAGACGCGAAGCACATACACAAACACAAAATGTGATAGTGTATGTGTGGGCACCACTGCTGTATATTCATATGTCTGTAATGGTATAATCTCTACATAAAACCTTTTACATATAATACATATATAAAATAAAAATTTGATATGAAATCCCGAAGTCTCGGGATTTCGGGATCGGGATTTGCAAAATCCCGAATACCGGGATTTTTAAAATTCAATCCCAATTGGCACCCCTAATGCGTAATTTTTGGTGAGTGATCAAATTACCTTCTTGCTTCCAAAGGAATGAAGTGTTTTGCTTTTTAAAATAATAAATTATATCTTTCATTATATATGTAATCAATGATTCCTTTTCCCACTGGGGTATGAACTAAAGTCAAATTTTTGGTTTTCCAGAATTGTAGTATTACATGATTTTTGTGAATATGATACTTCGACAGTTGTCATAATTTTGAATTTGCAATGTTGTCGCAGTATTGGATTACTATGAACGCATTATTGGAAAATTAACGTCATATATTTGTGTATATAGTACTGTGGTGGCACAAAACTTTTGGAAGAGCCGTAATTTTGTATTTATAGTGTTGTGGTGGTACATATTTTTTGCATAAAGTCGCAATTTCTGCTTGGGTACCCTGCAAACACCTTTACCACTAATCTGATTGTCTTTCTGACTGAGTAGTTACACGTTTTTACTTTTGACGTCTGGTTCTCATTCATTTCGTAACACTGGGCTAAACATTTCTCCATACAGTAAAAATGCTAACATAAAAAAACAGGACGATTGATTTTTGTATTAAAATTGAAATCAAAACGTTGGGGTATCAGTTCGTTACAACCGAGAATTCGTTATAACCGAGTTTTACTATAGTGCGAAATACGAAAAATACAGCTGATATAAGACTGCTTTGAATTGGCTTAATATGTTCCATTTGCGGTACATACATATGCAAAAACATATACAGTTATTTCCGCTTAATTGAGTTCCTAAAAATACACGACTTTTGACGCAATTAAACGGGAACCCAATTAAGCAATACTCGGTTAATTGAATCGCCGACGTAATTAAACGAAAATCGCTTAATTGAGCAATATGTGCAATAAAGCGAAACACCCATGCGTAGTTGGAAAATAAAACTCATTTCTTTAGTTACATATTAAGTTGAAAAATTGTTTAGGTTTATTAAAACAAAATAAAAATCAGGTACGTTCATCATACAATGTTTATAAAGGAACAAAAATCACAAAATTCAATATAAAAGGAGATCAAAACTTAAATAAATGTATATGTATGGAAATGTATATTATATTTTATACAAAACTCTTTACATAAGTATGTACTTATGATCAACTAATGTGATTAAAAAAAATCAGTCATCAACATTTGAATTTAAGATTTGTTAAGGCTTTTGCAAGCTCTTCACCTGTTGAAAATTTTCTACTACATATGTAAACAATTCACAAAAATATATGAATTGAAGTTTCCTTTTACACGATGGACAGAAAAAAGCCTTTTACGTGATGAACAAAACCATGACTTTTTTGCCGCAAAATATTTTTTTTACGTTTGTGGAGCAAAAAAAAAATTAAGTAGACGGAATCAATTAAGCGAAACATTTGCTCTTGTTTTTTGCAATGCGGTCTTAATTTGCGAAACAATTAAGCGTGTGACGCAATTAAACGGAACTCAATTAAACGGGTATTTTAACATAGACAGGTATACTGAATGTTTTCGTTCCATGATTTTTAGTGCGGGAAACTCAATTAAGCGGGACTCAATTAAGCCGCAATAACTGTACATATGATGTATGTATGCATCTACATACATACATATGTAAGTATTTGATAATTTTTTCTATGTATATCGACATACACTAAAAATGTGGCAGAATTAATCATTATATCGGTACTCATGTTGTGTTAAAAAAATAATACAAATATTTAATGCTTCGTACACATCCGACATTTTTTTGTTGCCATTTTGTGGCGTCAGTTTTCAAATTAACAACTCAATGCGTCAAAATGATAACATGCTGTAATTTTGTTATTGTGACTGCAATATTGTTGCATTGTTGTGATAACCATACACATTAGACGCGCAAACAGTTTGACACACACCGAATAACATCAGAAGTGACAAATGTTGCCGCTAGTACATACTATCATGTGTGCTTTCGATATCATAAAATGGCATAGTGTGTACGTAGCATAACAGTTTTTTTAATTATGTCATTATTGTAGAGGATGTGAGATATTTATACATACATACATACATAAATACATATATACTATATTTACTTCATTCAACTTTTAAATAAAAATATACATACATACATACATACATGCAAGTGTTTTATCTATTTTAAGTCATATAAGCAATTGATACCTATAAAATTTGTTTTTTGTGTTGTAAATTGTTTACTTATTTGCCTATTTTTAAAATAACGTTCTTTAATCATTCTTTTTCATGTACTTATATGTATATATTTATAAAAAAATTATACATACAGTTACAAGTTTGTATAAGTGTGAATTTTTGTAACAATAATACCAAATAAAAAGAAATAAAAAAAATTTCAATATTAAGTTTAATTATTGCAAAAAGATTACAGAAGACCATGCATACATACATTCATACATATATACATATATACATACATACATACATTCATACATACATACATTCATACATACATACATACATACATACATACATACATACATACATACATACATACATACATACATACATACATACATACATACATACATACATACATACATACATACATACATACATACATACATACATACATACATACATACATACATACATACATACATACATACATACATACATACATACATACATACATACATACATACATACGTACATACATACATACATTCATACATACATACATTCATACATACATACATACATACATACATACATACATACATACATACATACATACATACATACATACATACATACATACATACATACATACATACATACATACATACATACATACATACATACATACATACATACATACATACATACATACATACATACATACATACATACATACATACATACATACATACATACATACATACATACATACATACATACATACATACATACATACATACATACATACATACATACATACATACATACATACATACATACATACATGCATACATACATACATACATACATACATACATACATACATACATACATACATACATACATACATACATACATACATACATACATACATACATACATTAAACAAAGATAAAACTTATTGTTAATGATGCAATTTATTACGCGTTTTTATAGTTGCAGTACTGCCGATTCTTCTACGATCGTAGAAGGGTTCTGGATCTCCGTCCCGCACTCCAATAGCAGTTACTGCTGCAAAACCATTTGCGTTTGAAAGGTTTATGTGGTGGCCTACCTTTAATAAATAATTGCGTATGTTTATCGGTACTTCTTCTTCCGCGTCGATATACATTGGAGCTAGCTGATGGTGAAGCCGTCCATTATTAACAGAATGTTCCAAAGTTTCATTTAATATCAAGTATTTAATGATTGTCTGAAAGTATTTGCAAATCATTTCTCTATAAGTACTTTCATAGTATGAAATTCATACCATGTGATTTTATTTGCAGAATCGAAAAGTTCTTATCTGAGTTGTATACGTACCGCTGCAACTGACGTAGTTATTTTAGTACCACCGGCTGCGCCTACTAACATTTTCACATTGCCGTCTTTATCTAATATTATGGATGGACACATTGAGGACATTGGTCGCTTCCCAGGATTAATGAAGTTAGCTGGTGACGCTGGCACACCAAAAGAATTAATTAGACCAGGCGTTGAAAAATCGTCCATTTCATCATTCAATATGATGCCAGTTCTACGCGAGCGCACTTTTGAACCAAAATAGTTATTAATTGTACTCGTAATGGTGACAGCATCACCATTTTCTGCTAAAACTGCCATATTTGCTGTACCGTGATCTTCTACAATTGTAAAATTTGCCCCATAATACGACATATCATCAAAAGTTTTATCATCATGTATTAGATTACGAATATCGTTAGCAAAATCCTGGCTAATTAGTTTGTCAAAAGTTTCTTTGATGGTATCATACATTTCTGGTTCATTTCCAAGATCTCCCAAATTAGTGCGCTGACCAAAAGCATGTTTATATGACTCGATCACACGGTGCCAGAATATTTCTTGGTCAGTTGCATATAAATCGCTCATAACATTTAATATGAATACTAAAAGTGCACCACTTGATGGCAATGGAGTTGTGTATAATTTATATCCCCCTGTTACGTTTGCTACTACGTGAGCGGCATCATCCCACTTAACCCTTAACAAGTATAAAAAAAATAATACAGTTAATTATTTCGTTTAAGAAATCTATTATTTGACATATTGTCATAATTTTATTTTAAATGAAGTTTATTTGCTGATAGTTAAGCATTGTCTAATGCTTAAAGCAAGAAGAAACATAAAATTTATACCAAAAGAAATAAAAAAATTAAATCAAGTGATAAAAGTGTTGTGTGTGCAAAAAAGATAGATTTTACAGCATTTTCAAATGCAAAAATTACGCTCTTCGATGTGTGTTGAATAACCCCGCTCATGTGAGTTGAATACACAGTGCTTGTTCGTGTGAAGGAGAGTTGTCATTTTTTTTTTGACAAGTCGCCAGTTGAATATCTACGTATAATCTATGGCTTTTGTTTTATTCTGAGTTCGGATCGGCAAAACGGCGTGGTGTAAGTGAAAATGTCTTTGTATGTGTGAAACCGATGATTCAGGATGGAAAATCAAAAAATTTGGACTCGACTTTGATGCGTTATTGGGTTAACTCTTCAAGAACATACAAATTTTTAACGATATTTCAGAGATTTCAGTGGTTCAAGACCTTGGACGAAAAAAAGTACGTTAGAATTAATTGAAAAAAAACGATATATGCATGTTGTCAACAAATAAATATTTACAAGTTTTAATTTTTAAAAACCGTCAAACTTGGGGCAAAAATCGTCAAAGTGGTATTTTTAGGCCCAAAAATGACGATAAATCGTCAAATTCTGCAGATATGGCCCTATCATTGATTAGAAACCGACGAAGCCGCATATTCACCATGATACAATAATACGAGGTAAAACTATAAGCGCAGCTGTAGTTGTGAGTTTATCGGGTATGTTCTGTATTTCATATGGAATTAAAATGTGCGGAATTATCAAAGCATTGTTGTTATATCTATTAATTTGCAACAACCATGCTTTCATAATTCCGCACATTTTAATTCCACATGAAATACAGAACATACCCGTGTGTTTCCCAAATGTCAATTCGCCTTTTCAGAGAAACAAGCCTATGAAAAATTTGTGGCGGCGGCTAACCAAAAAATTTACTACAATCCGCCTGCTACGAATAAATTCTTATATGAATATTTGTACATGAAACATAAAATTTTATGTTGTAAAGAAAATTGTTATATAACATTAAGTAAATTAAAATAATCAATGAATTTTTCACAGCCTAACTACATTTAAGAATCGTAACTAGCCGATATATTTGACAGCGGGTACGACTGCGGCGGCCGACTTTAAGACGATCGACTTGTTTCTCTGTATATATACCAGGCGCAGGCGATGTGTATCCGTGAGCCACGACGTTTGCCGACTACTTTTCGGTTATTTTTAAATTTTACATGTACACCGCCGACAATTTACATGCACACAATACAAACAATCAAAATAAACAACAACAAGAGCACAACAGTCATTTGTACCAATCAACAATGACATTAAACACTAACACACTTAAACAAAAATTTTTCTTCTCATTTATTCCCAGCAGCTAAAGTTACAACTAGTAACGCTTTGGGACAGTCATATTACTAGTTGTAATGGTAGTAGTGAAAAAACGACAGTCATATTACTAGTTGTAATAAGACTAGTAACGTTACTGGTCAAAAAAGAACAATCATATTGCTAGTTGTATCGAGACCAGTAACGATACTAGTCAAAAAAGTACAATCATATTACTAGTTATATCGAGACTAGTAACGATACTAGTCAAAATTTTCAGGTATACGATTTTATATAAAAGCTTTTTTTAGCTATTAAAAAAATAAGTAGTATGTGGCTCAGTAGGTAGAGTACTTGCCTTAAAGTATGAGGAATGTGTGTTCGTACTCCGGTTGAGCCAAAGTTTTTTTAAGAGTTAAAAACTATTAATAAAAAAAAACTAGTAAGCCTATGACAACCTAATGTTAAAGGCGCTACTTCGGTGCAACAAATTTTTTTTCTAAATAATAATATATAATATAAATTCATACATAGAAAGTGTGTTAGTTTGGATTAACGGCAACAAAAAATTGCTCGTTTGTTATTCAGAGTATTTAAAAATAACTTTTTGTAAATAATCACCTTTACTTACTTATAATTTTTTAAATCTTGTTCTGTTATTATGCCTCCTATTTCTTGTATGTCTTCCACAAACATTTTACCAGTCTCACCACCATCATACATTTCGGCAACTCCATTTTCAGCAATTTTTTCTAAAGTATTTCCAAGTGCTGGTCGTTTCATGTAGTCACCTTCTTTATACAACGAGCCATCTTCTTTAACAAATATTTCAGCCATTGAGGTTTCATTTCTAATGTCAGTTTCTTTTGATAACAGAGCAGCAGCCAAGTACTTGGATACCCAATGGCCTTCCTTGCAGAGTTTTATACTGGGTTGAAATAAAACTTTCCACGGCAAACTCCCGTATCGTTGATGTAATTCCCAATACCCAAGTAATTCTCCAGGAACAGCGGCCGCTTTTGCACCTGCAAGCGTTTTTACAACGATTGTATTATATTTAAAAGCTACACAAGACGTGATATAAGCAGCTATTCACATATTACATAACGCTATTTTCAGACCCACTCCCCCTTTCGTGCCTTAAATATCTCAGAGCAATCGTCCTTTTACATTCGAAGGAACAGTTGGTACGGGAAGTTGAAAGTCACGAGAACTTACTCAAACAGATATATTTGGAATGTCATGTTATTTTAAATTGGCCTGAATTTCCCGAATCTTTATTTTTTCCACAGAAAATTACTACCTTGTCTTTCAACGTCATCAAAATAAAATTTATATTCATATTAGTCCGGTCAATTTAGACATAAAAATAGTAGTCAAATAATAAAAAATCCCGGAGAGTCAAATATTGGTGGCGAGTTAGGGTTTACTATTACAAATAAAGTTTTAAAAATACCCATCGATCCTATGTGTGCTACAAAAGTTATTCGGGCCAAAGGTCAAAATTTTAGGTTTTTTGAATTTTTCTCGAAAACAATAAGTTTTATCAAAAAAAACCTCAAACGAAAGTTCTAGATCTTAAAATTCTCTCCATGTTTTTTTCTAAGAGTTGGCATTCCTGAGATATCGCGATTCTAAGAGTTACATTGTACATGATATGCACACATTTCCACGCCACCTGTGAGGTAGTGTACTCGGCTCGTTTTTTTACCGTGTTTTCCCTTGTAGGCCTACTCCACTAACTGTCATGACACTTTTAGGATAATTTAAGAGAACAATACCTGTCAAGTTCTAGATATTACCTTATTATTGATATTGATTATTGATATTGCTATTGATTATTGGGTTAACTATTGTTTTGATTTCTTTAGATATTTTAATCAGATTCATACTCTTGAAAGTCTACTTCAACAGTCATGTCTTCCTCTTCCTCTTGCTGGAAGTTGATAAATTGTTCAAACGTGGAGGAGTCATTGGTCTCTTCATTAAAATCGCAGGAATCTTCCTCTATTGTACTCAGCTGGACATTTGAGCAAGACTGACCTTGGCAATTGGTACACGCTGGAGAACACAGCAACCCGACCTTTTTGCAGCCACATTTGGCACCACAACCTTTTTTGCAATTGCAAAAAATAGTGTTGAGGAGTTTTTCTGGAGCAGGTGGGAGTAAAGTTTGAATCGGTTCCAGAGTATTATCTATCAATTTCCAATCCCAGTCTTCCGGGTTCAGTTGATTACCTAGCCATGTTTGAGCTTGATAGTATACTCGATACAAGTGTTGAATAGCAGATGCCGATGTTTGAGGAAGACATGATAGTGGTACTTGTTTCGCGTATTTTTTACAAAAGCTAAGTATCGGTATTTATCAATGCAAGTAATTTTTCTTGGAGCTCCATAAACCGCAAGAAGAAAGCGAATTCCTTCCGTAATTATTGCTTGAGATGTGGAATCAATTTCTGTAAATACTTTAGCGCAGTCAGTCAAATCTTTTTTTTTCGAATAATTTAAGTACTGACGTTTCGCCCCTTCTGTACATTGCCTTCGAAGTGTCGCAGCCGGTTATCGCATGTAAAACAAAAATATAGTTTTGGCATTTGGGATAAGCAGATAAACTATTTGAAGAATATATTTCTGTTCGCTGTTGAGCCCTTCCACGTGGATAGAGGTGATTCAGTTATGGACTGACAATCTTTTAAATAAATGCTTTCAGAATAGTATAATATGTATAAGAGACACAAATAGGTATTTATATTTGTCTTAAGTGCCTGATTATGTATATACGTGGCTTATATGTGCATATCATGTATAATGTGACTCTTAGAATGACGATATCTCAGGAATGGTAGCTCTTAGGAAAAAAATCATGTAGATTGTTTTTGTAGAGAATTTTAAGGTCTACAACTTTTGTTTGAGGTTTTTTTTTAAATAAAACTTACCGTTTTCGAGAAAAATCAAAAAAACCTCAAATTTTGACCTTTGACCCCGATTAACTTTTGTAGCACACATACACACACAAAAATATAAGAGGTAATATTAACTAAGCGTGCATAGTTCATTTGTTTTTATATGAGAAGAAAAAATAAGTTTTATTGACTATGCCAATAGGTAATTTGCACATTACATTTTACCTTCAGTTTAGTTTAATTCAACTATTGGAAATAGGTATCTTCTTCGAAATTATTTTTCTTTACTGATATTTTTTTCCTTGTCAAATGAAAATATATATATTTTTTTGTAAAAAGGTAAGGAATGATATTTTTAATATTAAATACATATAATATGTACCTATATATTTTTATTTCTTTGTTTCTTAAAGATATAAGTACGCAAATTAATATGGTAGTGTGCGTAAATTATACGAGGATTCTTCGGCAGTTGCAAAATTTGTCCACGGATAAGATGTTATGGAAATATTTTGAAAAGTGAACAAAGACTTTCTTGGCCTTAAGAGGTTTACTATAACTTCGTGTTATTGTGTTTGCTGCTCAGCGAAAACTTCACTTCATTGTTCCAGTGCTTGGTACGCTCTAGTCAGTGCACCAAATATGATGTAGAAGAATGTGCACAGTGGTCTTTGAATAGCTGTTACGAGAAACCGAGACAAGGTTCCAACAGAGAGTTTAGATAAGCATGCCGTAGATTACAATGAATATCCTTCATTGTGCAATTATATCTTAAAAACCTAACCATGAGTGTACTTAGGCTTAAGGAAATTATCTATAAAAAACCAAAAGCGCCATCCCTAACGGTGTTATTTACTGATGGTGGGGCTCTTGATGCAGAAAAAATTAAAAAATGTATTAAGTTGATTTTTGAAAATTGTAAAAATAAAAATGTGATTGCATCCAAATGCAAAATTTCTTTTATTTCTTATAAAAAAATGTAGTAAGGTAAACTAAAATCTTCGATACTTTACCAAAAATTAAAATTTGAATTAACCTTGCTGTCATAGGTAATTTATAAAAAATTTCAAGTAGTTTTAACAAAATTTTTTGTTGGTTTTTCGAACATAGATATCAACTAAATCTTTTGGTTAATCACCTAAAAAACTTTGTAAATGCCATTCTACCCTTTCACTTAGTTAAATTTATACCTTAATTTTAGGAAATTTAACTTATGGTTTTTTTTTGTGTGTAGGATCGATGGGGATTCTTAAAACTTTATTTGTAATGGCAAACCCTATTTCTTTACCAATATTTGGCTCTCCGGGAATTTTTGTTATTTTAAATGTCTATATTGACCGGACTATATACACACAAAAAAATGCATAGGTTATATTTCCTAAAATTATAGTATAATTTTAACTAAGTGAAAGGGTAGAATGGCATCTACAAAGTTTTTTAGTTAAATTACCAAACATTTTAGTTGATGTCAATGTTCGAAAAATCAACTAAAAATTTTGGTAAAACTACTTAAATTTTTTCTTAAATTACCTAAGATAACAAGGTTAATTCAACCTTTTATTTTTGGTAAATTATCAAAAATGTTAGTTTACTTTACTATAATTTTTTGTTAATTATTTTTTACACAAATCACTATTTATGTAATAAAAAACGTATTGTGTGTTATTACATAGTTTTATTTGCATATACATACATACATAAACATAATAATAAAAGTAAAAATGTACAAATATGATGATTACACCGGCACACAAAAAAAACTAAATTGGGCTGTACATTAAACACTATGGGCCACAAATGTCCAAAGATAACAATACGCTAGCGGAGTTCAATATTTGATTAAAATCGTCTTGCGAAAATGCAAACGCAAAATTTCGTAGCTTTTTTATGAAATCCAACAACAAAGTACGCGAAATTTCATAAAAAAGCTACAATATTGCATTTGCACTTTCGCAAGACCATTTGCATCAAACACTGAACTCCGTTACTATCATAAAATGCGATTTGAAAAATGTACGAACATTAGGACGTAGTCGATAATCTGGCATATAAGTAAATACAAATATCATCTGAGCATGTAAAAGCGCAATGGATTAATGCATCAATTAATCCTTTCACGGCCTAGTAATGAGCCGAGCAGAACAACCTACATAGACTAAAGCCACAAATTGATGCATTTTGTCGAACGGAGTTGACGATTTCTTCACCGAAGGATCTAGTGGATCTGCGGGCACTGCGCAGACTCCCATAAACACTTTCTTTTCATGTTCCAGCATTGAGGGTATATTTCGGTATTCATTTGAAATTCTATTGACAGCCTCCTGTCTGAAAAGGTCAAGAGCTCGCAGAAGGCACAAAATATGGGGCACAGTAGTATGGCATGCGGCGATGTGGGATTACGAAAAATAAGATAACCCAATTCTTTAAAACCGACTACAAAACTATCCCTCGATGCTCGATCGGGATCATCAGACCAAGTGAAATGTTTTGTTACACACAAAACAATATAAAAAGTATAGATAAGAATTCTGTGATTTGGCCAAAATCATATTATGTACATACATCTGCAAGATAATAAATATATTAATTTATGTGGATGCATATGTTTATTTAAATAGTTATTTATAAAAAAATTTTTATATATGTACCTTTTTCCTAAAAAAATTCTAAGCTATATTTTCACATGACAAAATAAAAAAAGTTCAATGAAAATTCGAAGAAAGCACTGTTCATACAAATTGCTAATTTTGTAATTTTTATATTTTGTTGCTCAATCGCTTGCAATGTATAAAATTAGGTCATTCATAGAATTTATTTATTGTAACATAATACTTTGTTTAAGTAATGATTTTATTCTTTGTTGTTCATTTGCATTTAATATTTTTGTTTGTTCTATGTCAATAACCGCATAAACAGTCAAGTTAGCAATTTATTTCCTCAACATACATGAATATATGTCATTGTTAAATTAGCAGTTTAATACAATTTTATTTCCGAGTATCTACTAAGCACTTTTACTTTAATTGTTTTAATATAAAAGAAAGTAAAATAAAGTTTATGATTGAGTTCTTTTTAAGACAGAAACATTAGTAGTTTTATTAAGAGCTCTACCTCTAGGTTACAAGTGCTTAAGAGGAAAATAAAAACCAACTAATTCTTCAGGCTACACGTGCTTGCAAGAAAACCACATACCATTACAAATATTTTTGGTGACCCCGACGTGATTTTGCAACCAAGCGCAGGATTTCAATATTTTGAAAAAGCATATTAACTCGATAAACAATGGTTTCTTTCGAAGAGTTGGTCAACAACCAGAAAGAAATAGGAGAACGGATTGAAACGATTATCCGGAACTTCAAAAAGGATTCCGCTACAAGAACGAATTCGATAGAATACTTTCAAGAGAGACTTCGAAGGCTGGACGGAGAATTTGCAGAATCCGAATCCAACGATAATACAATTCGTCTGATGGAAAACATTCAGCTTGACCACAAGTATTTCGCTTATGACTATTACAACGCAATTATGAAGGCCGTCGAACAATACAGAGAGATATTCGAATCATCTATGCTGAAGATTTCACAGTCTTCAGCCACAACCCAAGGCTCACTCCCACAACAAGACCAAGCCGCATGTTCAAACGTGACATCAGCGGACACCGATAAGCTGTTGAAGCTTATTCGTAGACAAGCAGCAATAATGGCATCTCTTGAACGTTTATTAAAAACAGATTTAACAAATGAGGACGTGCCAATCGCCACAAAGTTATGGCAAAACATTGAAGACCTCCATCTCCAAATATCTGAAGTTAGTGGTGAACCTGGGAAGCAAGGTTACAAGATGGAGCAATTTATCAAGTTAGAAAATGATGTACGAAAAGCATTAAGATCCGTTAACAACTGTATAACTACTCAACCGAGTTCTGGACATAATAATAGTCAGCCCGATTCAATTCCAATACCTAAAATAACATTACCAAAATTTGACGGCAATTATTTAAAGTGGCAAGAATTCCACGACTTATTTTCTTCACTGGTAATAGGTCAATTCCAAAGGTTCAAAAAATCTGTTATCTAAAAACTCGTTTAGTGGGAGAAGCGGCAAATCTAATAAAACACTTCACTGCCACTGGGGAAAATTTCGATGCTGCGTGGTCAACTATAATAAATCGCTACCACAACAAGAGGCTATTAGTTAGCAAATTAATTCAAGAACTGGTAGATATACCAAACAAAATGCCAAACGATACTTATAAGGGCCT
The DNA here is from genome assembly GCA_956483635.1 of Panzeria rudis. Taxonomy (NCBI): domain Eukaryota; kingdom Metazoa; phylum Arthropoda; class Insecta; order Diptera; family Tachinidae; genus Panzeria; species Panzeria rudis. The sequence continues at coordinate 187,186 of OY101448.1, forward strand.
ACATGACAAAACAAAGGAGTGTCTATTAGCACTTCAAAATCTTGGTATGGACACATCAACGTGGGATCCTTTGGTGATCCATTTGCTTCTTAAACGACTGGATCAGGTCACACGACTACGTTACGAACAAACTCTCGTACAGCCACGAGAAGTGCCAACTATCAAAGACTTTCTAAATTTTTTGGAGAGAAATTTTCAATCAGTGGAAGCAATAACTGATAAAGACAAACCTTCAACTGCGAAGTCAAAGGTGTGCACTTCCATCACAGCAGAAGGCCAACGCAGCGACTCCTGTATTATGTGCAAGAAAGCTGGGCACCCATTATTCATATGTAAAGGGTTCCTCCAGCTGTCACCCGCAGCTCGACTGCAGTTCATTCAAAAACAAAAATACTGCGTTAATTGTTTAAAGCCTGGCCACATAGCAAAAAACTGTATGAGAAGAAACTGCACGAGGTTCGCCAAAAAACACAATACACTTCTACATCTGGATCAGTCAACTCAGACTGTCAACAATCTAGCATCAACCAAAAATATATCACAAGTACAGATAACTAAGGAGTGTTCATCAACAGACAAGGTGGGTTTTCCGATTAATCAGGAAGCCACATCACTTGCTACATCTAAACACTCCAATACCAATAACTACGTACTTCTTAGTACGGCAATGATCCTGGTTAGATCGAACGAAAAGGAAGTACGATGCAGAGCACTTCTCGATTCGGGATCACAACACAACCTTGTCAGCGAACGATTAGTGAGACGTCTCGGAATCTCACCCAAGCCAGCTTCAATATCTATAAGCAGTATTGGATCAAACAGCACTAGAGTTCAACATCGAGTAAACATCGCCTTACAGTCCCGAATTAGCAACTTCAATACTCGGGTGGAGGCAGCAGTCCTCCCACACATAATTTCACCTCAGCCATCGCAATTTATCAATATTGACCATTTGTCAATTCCCAAAAATATTTTGCTAGCTGATCCAAAGTCATGTGGAGTATGTACCGGCGACGAAGACACTTTGGAAGAAGTCATTGCTCAACTCTGGGAAATTGAAACCATAAAATCAGCTGACAAAGGAATGTCGACCTCAGAGAAACAGTGCGAAGACCACTTCACACAAACCCACACAATCGAAAAAAATGGGAGATACATGGTGAGATTGCCATTCTGCACCGATCCCAACACAATAGGAGATTCACACGGAATCGCATTCAACAGATTTCCGGCATTAGAAAGACGACTAGCAAAGGCTCCAGAAGTCAAAACACAATACATAACCTTCATGAAAGAATATGAAGCATTGAGTCAAATAAACATAAATGACTCAAATAAACATAAATACCGCATCAATGCCAAAATACTTCATTGCACACCACTGCGTTCTTAAGCCTGATAGTCTAATAACCAAATTACGTGTCGTTTTTGATGCCTCTACAAAAACGGCTGGTGGTTTATCTCTGAACGATTCAATGTTCACAGGCCCGACAGTTCAAAGTGAACTATTTTCGATCTTACTTCGTTTCCGAATGCCACGCTTCGTTTTTGCAACAGATATTGAAAAGATGTATCGTCAAATAGTAATACACCCAGACGATAGAAAATTCCAAATCATTATATGGAGAGAAGACCCAACCATGGCAGTAAAATATTATCAACTGAATACTGTTACCTATGGAACACGTGCTGCCCCATATTTGGCAACGAAATGTTTGGAGACGATAGCAAAAAGGAACATGACACGATATCCATGTGGATCTAAATTTTTGCTTGAAAACTTCTACGTGGATGATGGGATAGGTGGAGATGACAGCTTAAACACAGCCATAGCGATCCAAAAGGAATTAAATCACATACTTAGCCAGCATGGCTTTAAACTACAAAAATGGACTGCAAACCACCCACAGCTACTTCAAAACGCTGGGCAGCTGCAACAAGAAGTTAATTTTGATTTCAATAGTGAAAATAACCATACGGTAAAAACATTACGCTTATCATGGATGCCGAAACGTGACAAATTTTGTGTTAAGGTAGTACTCAATGAAATGCAGGAAGTCACCAAGCGTACAGTTAGCTCAGATTTACCCAGACTATTTGATCCGTTAGGATTACTTTCACCAATTGTAGTCTCTGCTAAAATTGTTATTCAAGAACTTTGGCAAACGAAATTTGACTGGGATGATGCATTACCAACAAATCTTCATACAAGGTGGGCGACATACCGTAATGAACTAGAACAGTTGAACAATCTAGAAATTCCACGACATATCTTTGAAGGAAATATCTCATCAAACACACAAATGCATGCCTTTGCTGATGCATCAGAAAAAGCATATGATGCAGCTATTTACATAAGATCAGTTATCAGAAACGATCAAGTAATGGTGAGACTACTCTGCGCCAAATCACGGGTAGCACCATTAAAACGCCAGACCCTGCCACGTCTCGAACTTTGCGCAGCCCTATTATGCGCTCAACTAACAGTGAGGGTAAAGAGGGATTTGAAACTCGAGAATACGCTCACATATCTATGGACTGACTCAGAAATCGTTCTAGCTTGGATAAATTCGGAATCATCATCCTACCATACATTTGTGGCTAATCGAATCGCTGCCATACAGGAATTGTCCATCGCTGAACAGTGGAGACATGTTAAATCAAAAGAAAACCCGGCGGATATTATATCACGAGGCCTCTCCCCATCAAAACTATCAACATGCACTCTATGGTTCTACGGACCAATGTTTCTACACGGAAAAAAAGAAATTTGGCCTGAAATATACACAAAGGCCCGTGTTATAAGCGACGATACCGACATGGAACTGAAAAAGGTATCTGCAGTCACTACATCAACTAACACTCCAAGTGACACCTCAGATGTAATTTACCAAATACGACACAACGGGTCTTTCAGAACACTACAACGGGTGGTAGGTTACATGCTCAGATTCATCAACAAGGCGAGAAGACGCACAAAACAATACGAATTAATGCTATCAGTTAAAGAACTTGATGGTTATCGTTGAGACAATGCAAAAATCAGACTTCGATGAAGATTTGAAAAGTTTAATAAAATATAAGGAAGTGAGTAAAAACAGTCCATATAAGAATCTTGCTCCGTTTATGGATACTAACGGTATTATAAGAGTCGAAAGGCCGGTTACAGTCATCATCACTCCCGTATGACGCCAGACACCCAATGCTAATTCCATACAATGATCCGATATCGAAAGTACTTCTGCAAGAAGTGCACGAACAAAATCGGCACTGTGGACCACAAGCACTTTTGGCGCATATGAGGCAAAGATATTGGCAAGTCAAGGGAAAGTCAGCAGCTCGATCAATTGTGAAACATTGCGTAAAATGTACTCGAGCCAAACCACAATTACTTAATCAAATTATGGGTAACTTGCCAACTACAAGAGTCACTCCAGCTAGAGCGTTCATAAATTCCGGTGTTGATTTTTGTGGACCTTTCTGGATTCATCACAAAATAAGAGGAAAACGTCCACATAAGGCCTACGTAGCAGTGTTTTGTTGTTTTGCAACCAAGGCGGTACACTTGGAATTAGTCAGCGATTTAACAACAGAAGCTTTTATAGGTGCATTAAAACGGTTTAGTAGCAGAAGAGGTCATTGTAAAAATCTGTACTGTGACAACGCAACAAACTTCGTTGGTGCAAAAAATGAGCTTAATGAACGGAGATGATGGCTTGGTCCGAGTGGTTGACATCAAAACGTCAAACGGTATTTTCAGAAGAGCTATTACTCGCTTAGCACCATTGCCAATCGACAATACGGAACCAAATGAAATAGTTCACCAGAAAGACTCTAAAGGTCATCGAATCTCTTACAACTCAACATGAGCAAATTAAAATACCTAAGAAAAAGAGACGGACTTCTCTAAACACTAGTATTTTCAACATCATGGTTTCTATTTTCCTAATGGCATTAGTATTAGGAGCACAAATACATAATAAACGGTTTGGAAGTCATTTGGGCATACATTTTGAAGGAATCGGTTCAGCGGCAATTTCATCTACAGAATGGCAACTGGTGATATATTACGATTTAAAAGAGTTTTGGTCTGAAGCCGCATTATTCGCAGAAGGGACAAGGACATTAGACCACTTGTGTAAAGATATGCTAGATAAATCAACATGTACAAACCTAGTAAAATATTTTGAGCACACGGAAGCTGAACTATCCATAGACAGCACTTTACTCTCAGGAAGAATACATAAGAGGGCAGCACTAGACCTGGTTGGGGATATCGCACATTCACTATTTGGAGTATTGGATTCCGAATATGCGAACGAAATGGCACATACAATTTCACAAGTCAAGGAAAATGAAGAACATTTGTTGAATCTTTTAAAAAATCAGACATCAATAATAGATTCAACAATTAACATTATGAAGGCCGACCAAGAAGAAGAAGTTTTACCAAATTGATCTCCAAATAGCAGAAGTGCACAACATGATACGGGATAATAGAGAAGAGTATCATCAAGAAAGAATTTACCGTGTTTTTTCGTCACTATGTATCCAGTTAAGTATTACGGCAGCAAATTTGCAGCGTACACAGTCGTCAATACTTGATATTTTGACAAACACTCACCACGGCATCATAAGTCCATTATTATTAGCTCCTCACCAATTACAGCAAGAAGTAAAAAAAATTAAGTATCATTTACCTGAATCGCTAGAATTACCTGTGAAAAATGAAGATACTTTACAACTATACAAACTATACACAGTAATTTTCAGTATTACATTACCACTAATAGAACGCGATCGATTTGAAATATTTAACATATTCCAGTGCCAAATTGGATCAACAAAACCCTTGTTTCAATAAAGCCGTGTGCAGCTCTTCTGATCATCAACATTGTTCGAAATCAGCATTTTACGATTAGTAACACTGACTTCAAATCATGGTCACTTCTTACAGAAGATATGTATCTCTGCTCCAAACATGTTCTTGCGAAATAAATTTATTTTATAACAAAACTCATTCAGATTGCCCAGTACAGCAAATAAAAGACATTCCCGCTTGGATACCTCTCCGCCATAAAAACAAATGGATTTACGCAGTTGCAGGTACATCTCATGCGACGGCAGTATGCAAGCAAGAAATTACACAAATAACACTTGACGGATCTGGTTTGCTTGCTCTGGAACCAGAGTGCATCCTTAAATATAAATTCATGACGATGCAGGCACAGCAAGCAATTTCTACTTCACTTACGACTTCATACACTAATCTTTGGGAACCAAGCGAACAGAGCCACAGGGAGCATTTGAAACCATTGCTGAATGAAATACATATAAGCGAGTATGTATCACAAGTTAAAAATTTAACAACTCTACAAACCTCATTAGCTGCACAAGAAATACTGAAACTACCAAACAAAATTGCAACTAACAATTACCATCACATGGCAATTGGTTACACAGCATTGATCATCACGCTCTGAATTTCAATTTACTTACTACTCAAACGAAAATCCCATCAACAACTGGCTAACTCAGCTCCAACTCCAGCACCTCGTATGCAGAAAGCAGATACTGACTTCACTGTACACATATAAGAATCAACACAGCCTCTTTTCATACTACAAAGAATGCCAGCTCAGCACATTAAAAATAACAAATCTTATTGTCTTAGGTCTTACTATGCTATTGTAACTTTATTTTAAGTTTTTTTTTCGTTTCTTTTTTTTAGCTTCACTCAACGCGGGGAGCACGTTCATACAAATTGTTAATTTTGTAATTTTTATATTTTGTTGCTCAATCGCTTGCAATGTATAAAATTAGGTCATTCATAGAATTTATTTATTGTAACTTAATACTTTGTTTAAGTAATGATTTTATTCTTTGTTGTTCATTTGCATTTAATATTTTTGTTTGTTCTATGTCAATATCCGCATAAACAGTCAAGTTAGCAATTTATTTCCTCAACATACATGAATATATGTCATTGTTAAATTAGCAGTTTAATACAATTTTATTTCCTAGTATCTACTAAGCACTTTTACTTTAATTGTTTTAATATAAAAGAAAGTAAAATAAAGTTTATGATTGAGTTCTTTTTAAGACAGAAACATTAATAGTTTTATTAAGAGATCTACCTCTAGGTTACAAGTGCTTAAGAGGAAAATAAAAACCAACTAATTCTTCAGGATACACGTGCTTGCAAGAAAACCACATACCATTACAAACAGGCACCGTGTTCTAATAGCTAAAATAACTTGGATTTTAGGTAAAATGTATTGTACAAATTGCCTAGTGGCATAGTTAATGAAACCTAAGTTTTTTATTTTCATATCAAAAAAAGATTATCTATGTAGGCTTAGTTGATATTACCTCTTATATTTTTTGTGTGTATAGAAAAGATTTTATAGCTAAAGCCACAAACTTCAAAAATTCGTTTTTATTATTTTTTTAATTGGGGTGAGCCGGGAATGACGCTTCCAAAAACTATTTAAATAACCTTAAGTATTAGGACTGCAACATCGTTCTTAAAAACATCGATGTTTGAAAACATCGATGTATCCATGATAAACATCGATGTTAAGAAACATCGATAAAAACGATACATCGATGTTTTTATTTACTCATCATTAAATGATTTAATATGTATCAGCGTTGTTAACTTTTAAATTTCAAAAAGCACTGAAACCAGGATTAAAACGCGTAATGTTTCGAAAAAACACTAAATTAAAAATTTTTTGTTTTATTTAAAAATTGTTAATATGCATTAGATCATTTCATAAATTACAATACATAATTTTTGATGCGTTAAAGAACATACATATTGATTGTGCTGCGAAAACGGCCAATCCCCTATGTAAAATGGAGCGAGATTGCCCTTTTTTACGCAACACCATCGATATAATAGAGTAATAACAGAAATAAAGAAGAACAAGAAAGCTGGAAGAACCAAAGGCAAAGCCGGTATGGAATTACAAAATAGTCCTTGCCCTAGTTACCTTGCGTTGAATTTGTAAACAAAAAACAGCTGACTAAATAGCATACTGAAAAACATAGGTAAAAATATAGTATTGTCATAAATTATTTTCATATAAAAAATATCAACAACATTTTTATGACAGTCATAAATTTTTACGCAATACTACAAATAGGACGCAATAAAACACTTTGTGAATTGGCTAATTGTCTTTATTTGATTTGGTTTAATTTATTTAGCCAATTCACAAAGTCTTTTAAAGTGATAAGTAATAAAGTACTATTTAAGGCTGAATAGCACTACTGTGAACGGCCTGTTGTATTACCATATGAAAATTGTCATAATCGTTAAAAGCAAAATAAAATAATAGCTCTGTTTGTTTGCTGTTACATTAAAATACAGTAAATGCGTATTTACTGAATAAACTGAAAAGTTTACTCTCAAAAAAACTGTTGCCCATAAAATACGTAACCGGAAAAATTGTTCAAATTAATAACATTAGGGAAACAACTGATGTCAAATAAATGTAGAGTTGAAAAGCATTGACTCTTTTGACTACTGCTCGACGCAAAGAAGGGTATTGGGTTTATCAGCCTATGTATGTACACACAGAAAAATTTCCATGTAAAACCGTCGATAACCAGGTTAATTTAACATTTTTCGGTAGTGATTTTGCTTCATAGGTGTTTCATGTTAAATCACCATGATTTACAATAATCTTGAAAACAAATTTTCTTTTTGAATTAACTATATTTCATGTTGATTTAATATTCCAGTACAGTTAAATCAAAATGAAGTTGATACTGAAATAATACGAAAAATCATATTGAATCAAAGTAATTTCGAGTTGAAACGACGTGAATTTGATAGTGGAACAACACGAAGAATCATGTTGAATCAAAGTTATTTCAAGTTGAAACAACGTGAATTTGATATTGGAACAACACGAAGAATCATGTTGAATTAAAGTTATATCAAGCTGAAATAACATGACTTTAATGTAGCTGTTTTATTATTTATTTTACTTACGTGATATTCATTATAAAACTTTGCGTTGTAGCTGACTGCCCCAGCCAAGATTTGTACTCGTGCCACCAGCATAATAGTCCACGCGCTAACCACTGCAGCCACAACAGCTTCAAACTTTTCTTTACTTATACACTGAATAAATACCATCGTATGTAAAATGCATTTCATTTTAATTCAACATGATTTAAATGATTATTTAACACAAAACTTATTTGAAATTAAAGTTATAGTCAAGTCGATTAATAATTTTCCGTTTAAAATTAATATGAAATAATGGTAATTTTAAACAAGCAGCAGTAAATTTTCGCTGGTAATTCGATTTTTGTATATTGAAAATAAAAACTTGCATTGAATTTGTAAACAAAAAACAGCTGACTAAATAGCACACTAAAAAACATAGGTAACAAAATGGTATTGTCATATTATATTTTAATATGAAAAATAACAACAACATTTTTATGACAGTCATAAAATTTTACGACATACTACAAATAGGACGCAATAGTACACTTTGTGAATTGGCTAATTATTTCATTTAATTTTTGATATCGTCAACGCTGGCAACCTGATAATAATATGAGGGACCTAAATTGAACAAATTAACATTTGATTCAGAGAATTTTGGGTTTGAATTGAAAAACTAATTTTTTCTGTGTATAAGTTCTCTTTTAAAGTTGCTACCTGTTTCATACATAAGTGAACGGTTCATACTTATACGGAAATTTCCTAAAATTTCCATGAAATTGATGTCCTTCCATTTCTCCTACTCCGTCTACGAGAAAAATTATTGAGAGTGTCGTTTAATCACTATATCAGAACAAGGTGGAATATTTTGTATAAGTATGTATCAATGATTGCAGTGCCCTAATCGTTGAGTGATTTTCCGTAGAATTAGTGAAAACATTTTGGACAATTTACTGGAAATTTTAAGCTCATAAAAGCTGTAAAAATGTTCAGTTGTCACGATTTAAATCGATTATAAGTCGACGATATTATTGAAAAAATGAAGTGGATCTTTTGAGAGAATGAAATGAATTTGGACAGAATGTGGCTCAGTCTATGTAAATGTTGGCACAGCTGAACGATTAGAATCCTCCCAGAAATTTGGCAAGAAATATAAGAAATATTACGGCATATTATTTATAAAATCATTTGGGGGCCTTTAAATGAAATTTTTAACTAAATAATTACGATAATAGTCGTTAGTTACTCTTTATACGATCTCTTAGTGTGTAAACTTTTATTTACCTGAATTCACTTGAAAATTCTTGAATAATTTTTTTTTTGGAATTATGATATTAATTTTTATTTAAAAAGAATGTTTATATTAATAAAACAATGAAATTTTTGCCAATTTTCATTTCATATAACTATTTAATTTAGAAAAACAATTTTTCCCAGAAATCCCGGGAATTTCCGGGAACTCAATTTTTCTATTTCCGTTTACAGGGAAGTGAAAAAGTCCGGCAAATCCCAAAACCTAATCATAAGTAAAAATCATGAAAATTTGTCTGGAGGACGAGCGGGATAGGGAAGAAAGAGGGGTAGAAAAATATCACGATTTCTGTTTCTTTTTTTATAATCTTCTTCAGTTCGATTTGAAATTTCTATCATTTTCTATCTCTCTCTCTCTCTCTCTCTCTCTCTGTGATTGTGTTATGGTTTTTGTTGTTATGAATAAATGGATATAGCAAATGTAGGGAGTATTTGATAAACAAAAACATGCAAATAAAAATCATCGTATAAATGCATGAGGTTTTTATTAGATGTTTTCAAAGATAAATAAAAAAAATTCATGGTTTTTTATTCACCGTGTCAACTGGGTGTTATTTATTAAAAACTAAAAACACTGCGTATCCTAGGCTCCTTGAAAAATGGCCCCAAACTTAAAAATGAAAAATGGCACCAAACTGAAAAATGTCCCCAAAATAGTAAAAATGACCCCAAAATTTTTTTTCCTGTTTGCAATAGAAAATATTTGGGGCATTTTTCATTTTTCAGTTTGGGGCCATTTTTCCTCAAGTTGGGTAAAATGGTAAAAATGGCCCAAACTGAAAAATGAAAGATGGACCCAAAATGTTTGCGTTCAAAACAACAACAAAATTTTTTGGGGCCATTTTTTCCCATTTTGGGGCCATTTTTCATTTTTTATTTATTTATTTGGGGCCATATTTCCTATTTTGGGGCAATTTTTCATTTTTTAATTTAGGGCAATTTTGCTTATTTCGGGACCATTTTTCGTACAACGAGCTGAGGAAATGTTATCGGTCGGGCTTAAGGGTTTTTTCCTCTAGGTATATCGAAAAACGGCTTCGCTGAATAAAAATTTTTTCATGGCAGGCCTTTCGCCGGGCTTAAGGGCTTTTTCCTCTAGGTATAGCGAAAAGCGGCTTCGCTGAGTAAAGACTATTATATAGCTGACCTTCGGCCGGTGTTAAGGGTTTTTTCCTCTAGCTATATCGAAAAGTGGCTTCGCTGAATAAATATTTTTTGGGTTTAAAGGTTTTTCCTCTAGGTATATAGAAAAGCGGCTTCGCTGAGTAAAGATTCTTGCATAGCCGGTCTTCGGCCGGGCTTAAGGATTTTTTCCTTTCGGTATATCGAAAAGTTACTTCGCTGAGTAAAGATCTCTGCAAAACCCGACCTTAGGCCGCGCTTAAGGGTTTTTTCCTCTAGGTATATCCAAAACGGCTTCGCTGAATAAAGCTTTTTGCATAGCCAGCCTTTGGCCGGTCTTCATTGAGTAAGGATTTTTGCATAGCCGCTTTTCAATATATCGAGAGAGAAAAACTCTTAAGCCCATCATTACTAAGCCAAGCCGCCTTTCGTTATACGTAGAGGAAGAAACACAATACAATACAATAATCTTTATTCAGCGAAGCCGTTCTTCGAGCGAATAAAATCCTTCGTCAAGACTGCCTGTAGGCAGATTATAATGGCAATAGCAAAAAATATGGGGCCATTTTTCCTATTTTGGGGCCATTTTCATTTTGTATTTTCTAATTTGGGGCAATTTTTAGTTTTTAAGTTACATTTTTAAGTTTTTCAAGTTTCAAGTTTAAGTCATAAAATGAAAAATGTCCCCAAATTTGAAAATGAAAAATGACCTCAAAATATAGAAAAAATTGCCCCAATTAAAAAAATAAAAAATGGCCCCAAAATTTTGTGTTGTTGTTTTCAGTACAAAAGTTTGGGGCCAATTTTAATTTTTTGTTTGCAGCCATTTTTCATGGAGCCGCGTACCTATGCAGACTTTGACAAAATACATGCCTTGAAATACAAATTACAAAATACATTTTTGAATCTGTTTAAAATCATAAAATATGTTCAGGGCAAGTTTTTAAAATACAAATCACATTATTTTAATTATGTATGTGTATTTAAAATAAATAAACAAATAGTGAAAAAAATTTTAGATAATTTTTTATTTAAATGCTCTAACTCTATATGGGTGCGGCACTGCCCACTTCTCTAATCACTATGTTGTATTATTACGGAAATTCAGTATGTACCTATAAGTATCTGAAAGATTATTTATTTCAAATGGGCGTTGGTCTTATTGCCACTTTCCCACTTTTTTCATCATAATTTTTTATTGTGGCGGTATGTCAATGTCTTTATAAAATTTCTCAAGAATCTACTAAATATAAGTAACTAAAAAGAAGATTTACTTTTTATGGGTGTCCCCCTCCCCACTCTTATTGGAAATTATTATATAAGTTCCAATATAACTTCTTTCTTTGTATATGTTTCTTATCCTACTAGCTTTGTATATTTTGTAGTTCTTATTTATTCTTTGAGAGTTTGTATATATGCATACGAAATTAAAAGCTGGCGTGAGCGCCAACAAAATGAGGGCATATAAATTGGCTTAACCCACAACGAATAAAAATTTTTGTTTCATCCAAATATTATGAAGGTTTATTGGTCGAAGAAAAATCAAACAGCAATGGCCTAAATATGAATTTTATGAATAAATCATATAAGGCCTCTTTTATATAGAATTTCATTTCCTACAAAACTGCTAAATATAAAAATAAATATAAAATAAACATAGATACTTTGCTATTATCGCTTAATAGTTCACGTCAGCGGTACCGTTGGTGCTACTAAAGTGGCAATTTGCCACTTTTTCGACTGCTTGGATACTATTTTGCTACTTTTACAAAATGCACCCAAATGTGATAGTTTTTGTGATTCTTGCCACTTTTTTGACATTTTTACTAAATGAAGAGATACTTTAGATACTTTTTCTTACGCACTGAACTAAGTGGTGTTTTTTTGCAAAATCAGTCTTACATTACACTGCTTTACAGGCAAAATGTATAAAGTTTCTAATGGATTTTTTAGGGTGATTAAAATATGCTTAACACGAGAAAAGTAAAGAAAAATTTTTAATTTCGGCAATTTCCAGATAACGGTACATTTGTGTTTTATCGATGTATACTTCCCAGAGTCAAAAGCTGGTTCGATTGAAATGATCTATATATTATTTGAAAAGCTTCAAAATTACGCATCGAATAGTGGATAATTGGCTTTGATCGGATATAAAATTACTGAAGTTGTTGGTGGTAAAATTTAACAAAATTTCTTGCTGTCTCTTCGGAAGCTGTACCACAAATAATAGCAAAATCCATAGTTGTAAACTTCTATTGAAGTCTATTCGATAAAAAAAAATTTTAATTGGATAAAAACTGAAAATGGTATAATAAAAAACAAAACACAAACATTTAAATTTACTAAAAAATGCACTATGTAGTAAAAATCAAAATAAAACAAAACTATTAAATAGAAGATTTGCTAGTTAATTGAAATGCTAGTTTTTGTTTTTTTCTTCTAGCATTTTTAATTTTTATCCGATTTTGGTCCATTACTGCTTAAAATTTTTAAAATCGAATACACAATTCAATAATGGTATTTAGCTAGGAGTTTTTGTATTTCTGGTACAAAACAGCTTCCGAATAGACAACACTTGGTGAAAAACGATATATATTAAAAAAAATTAAATTTGATCCCCTATAACTAAATCATTTTTTATCCTATCAAAGTCACTTATCCACTATTCGACGCGTAATTTTGTATCCTTTCAAAGAATAGCACTTTAATTAAACCAGCCTTGGAATGTGGATAGTGCTTTAACGGGAAGTATACATCGAAAACGCAAACGTACCGTTATATAGACAATGGCCGAAATAAAAAATGTTTATTTTATTTTTCTCGTACTTAGCATATCATACTTACCTTAAAATAAAAATTTATAAAGCAGTGTTATGTATTACGCATTCTGCAGTCGCCAAACCACGTAGCTTAAGTACCAACATTTTCTTTATTTTCGCTGCATTATTTCAGCTGCTGAGTTGTCTGTCTCCTTTCATGTTCTTTCCATAGTTAGTCTCATTGACTGCCAGTTTTTGTAATAGAAAACGAAAATTTCTTGTGAGAATTTATGTTAAAAACAACAATAATATACGATAGTTTGTTTTTGTTGGCAATATAAAATCTTACAAAAAAATGTTGTTTTATATTACAAAAATTACTCACACAATTCTGAATTTCAATAATTTTTTTTTCAAATTTGATCATGAGTAAGACCTACTTTAGCATAACATTTAATTTTAACTCTTTCAGCTTGAAATAGAGATTTTCGCCGACCCCCATTTAAATTTCAAATTGTTTTATCGGCTTAGAAAGATCAAAAATGTATTAAAAACTAATAATTCGCGGGGAAGTTATACTATAAACTATTCTGATTAGGCACTGCTCTTGGACAAATATTGCTTTGCAGCAATTATATGATAATGGTACAATATTTCCGTTAAATTTTTTCCCCAGATTTCACGTAATGCATATTATTTATTAATAAGTCCAATTTTATTAGTAGTTTGAGCAATAGTTTTTGATAAAACTGCCAAAAAGTATTGCTAAAATGTTAAACCTAATCAGATGAGCGGCAGTTTATGTTTGCTAACCTTTATTTTTAAAAATTAAATAACTTTTTTTCATATATTTCTTGTTATTAAAGTTGCCTCTTTTTTCTCAGAAATCCCCTTTTTGTGTCCCTTTTATTTTCAAAATCCCCTTTTTGTGTCCCTTTTATTTTCAAAATCCCCTTTTGTGCCCCTTTTTGAAAATTTTCAACGGTAACGCTGGTTCACGTTACTATCACTTACCCTTTATTGAAGTTTGACCTAGGAACATGTCTTTATGAGCAGCTGCAGGTGCGGATTCACGAGCATTTATTGTTTCTATTTTTCTCGTTTTCCTTGTGTAAACAGTAGCCATAAAACCACCGCCAATTCCCATACTATGAGTTAACATAATTCCTTCACATATCATTGTTGCAATAGCAGCATCGACGGCGGAGCCACCGTCATATAACATTTCACTTTATATCAAAACCAAATTGATATGTTATTAGAATACCTAAAAAACATTTGTGAAATATACGCACCTTCCAATTTCTGCGCATCCTCTGCCATTTGATACAATTGCACCCACAATTCGCGGTTTAGCATTTCCTTTAAGACCAAATATTATACCTAATATTATTGCTAATACTACAATCGCTGATATTGTAATCCATATTGTTAACTTTTTATTTACAATAAATCTAAAATATTCAACGAATTTGTTTTAAAATTATTTATTTATTTTTAATTTGTTATTGCCTTACTCTGCAGTTACACGTTCATGAAATTGCTTTAAAGTTGATCACACGTATTGCTTATTAAAACTACTTTAAATTGACGCTGTGACGTAGACTGCAAGCAACTTGATGTTCAATTTGTTTTCAAGATGCCGTCGTCAAGGAATCAACAACGAAACAGTAAAACTCGGTCATAACGAATTCTCGGTTGTAATGATCTAAGTCTAAAGTGCCGACGTTTTGGTTGCCATTTTCATACAAAAATAGTTCGTTATAGCGAATTCGTAGTTAACGAGCCCTCGTTTGTATCGAACTACGTTTATTACGAACTTGTCATAGAGCGGTTTTCTTGCTGTTTGCACAAAGTTCGTTATAACCGAGTCTTACTGTAATTTACTTACAATAATTGTGATCAGCTGTTTAAATTGAACGAAAAATTTAAAGAAAACTTGAAAGAAAAATTGAAAGCAAGTTGGTAGTCAATTTCAACATGTTTGAGTATGTTAGTAAAAAAGTGAAACTTGAAACAAAACTTGAAGCAAAACTTGAACGTGTAACCTCCAAGTTAATTCATAAAAAAATTTTCTGACTTATAACAGATTAATAAAACTAATTTTCATACAAAAATTTGTTTTATAAGTCTGTTATTAATAAAAAAAAATTTTGTGAATTAGATTGTATACCTATGTGTATTAGATACATTTGAAATAAAAAATTAAATTAAGTGCATCATTTTGAAAATCTTTTAAAACATATTTGCAAAATAAGAAAATTTCAGTTTAAGTAATATTTTTGAACTTTGAGTATCTAGTAGGGCTGAGCAAAAATATAGATACATATATAGATATTTTCTTAAAAATATATCGATATATGAATATTGTTAATATTAACTTTGGTTTTGTTTACATACAGTTTTTACAAAATTAACGAAACAATCTTCACCAACAGAATATTACTAACTAAATCATTCGTTTTATTTACATATCGTCACAGAAAATGCAAAAGGCCCTAACTAACATTTTAAAAGTTTAACAGGAGAAGCATACAACTTGCTTGCGTGCAAAAATATATTGACAATTAACGCAAAAATTTACAATAAATATATAAATTAGTGGGTTCTTTGTTACTTGTATTGTAAGATTTTGCACTAATTGTCAATATAGTTTTCATTTGAACAAGTTTTATGCTTCTCCTGTAAAACTTTTAAAATGTTAGATAGCGCTTTTTGTATTTTCTGTGACGATATAATCTTTTGTGTGTTCGAGAAATTATCTTTTTTGGGTATAATTTTTTTGATTTACGTTCCATAAAATATTGTTGAAACAGTAAGAATGTTGGAAATTAACTCTTTTCATCTTAATTATTTATAAGAAAAGTACTTTTTGTGTTTTATTTAAAAAATTTTTTTGGACTATGCATGAATAATCATACTTGAAAAATATAGATATATATCGAAATATATTTTAAAATATATCGATATCGTTATATATCAATATTTTTTCACTTGTCCATCCCTAGTATCTAGGCGCAGGGAAGTGCTGTCCGCCTGTCTATCTGTGTGGGTATAATTTTGTACCACGGTTAGCATATAAAATATCTCAGAAAAAGCGAAAGTATCCACATTTATTCATATTGTGTGTAAATGGATACTGCGAATTAGGGAGAACTTTTATGTAAAGAACTTTATAGGTTTTATTATTAGGGACTGAAACCAAACCCGAACCCAAACGGGTTCAGGTTCGCTGTTTATAAAGACTTTGAGCCCGAACCCGTTGAACCCAAAAATTCAGCAAGGTTCGGGCTCAAAAATATAAAGAAAATAATTATTTAATAGAAGAATAATAAAAAACATTACATTTCTTGCATGTAAAAAAAATTAAAACAAAATGAAAAAAAAATAACGGCCAAAGCAAATTCATACCAGGTGGCAGCACCCCGAAAGCTGACTATTTTTTTGCAATTTTTAAAAGTGCCGAATGGTTGCCAACATTTTTTGCTTTTCTTCTTTTGGGTATTTCTAATAATTTCTTATTTGAAGTATATTTTCTTATGTCAATGCGGTACCTACGCTGCAAAGTTGAAAAAAGGTTTTTTGAAAGCTAAATAAGTTAAATTTAATTAAATTAAAAAAAGAATATACGAACCTGTTCGGTAAACCGAATCCGAGTAAATTTCTCGGCATCCAAAAATAAATAATGCCCCCATTGATGTATTTTAAATCGTATATAGTAAATTAATTTCAGATATTTTAAGCTCTAAAAAATATGAAATTGCAAAGAGTATGAAAAAAGTTAGCTATTAGTGGATTTAATTTTTCTAATTCGAGCGTTTTTAAATCGACTCGATTTACAGAACAGGCAGGATAGTTTTTAAACGTATAAACGTGATTTATGTATCTTACTATTGCGCGCGCTTAAATTTTGGTTTAAGCCCGAACCCGAACCCGAAACCGAACCCTGAACCGAAACCGAACCTTAACTTTTTATTTTCATTAACCTGAACCCATTTTTTTCATGGTTTCAGTCCCTGATTATTATACATACATATGTATATATTTTACACACATTTCATAGTCATAAACAGAACTTCAACCCACGAAAGGCCAAGCTCATCTAGTTCCATATGTATATAGCCAGCAAAAACTTTGCTTACTGGTAGGCAAAAAATTATATGAGGATTTAAGTCGTAACTACTTACAATTTGACTTGATAACTACTTATTTTTGTTTGAGAAGTCCAAAAATAAGGGGTACCTTTACATATGTATTTACAATGTCGCAGCAATTAGCTAGTTACTATTTGGATTATTTGAAGCTAAATAATAAGTAGTCAAATAAACAAATTAAAATTAAAAAACATTTATACATATTATATTTTAAATGGAATTTATTTGCTGGAGTTTAAGCAATTGTCTATATGCAGCATTTCGTTGGTGCTTTACCAACTCATCAGTAGACTTCAAACACAATTTTAAACAGTTACAAACCCTTTACTTTTAAAACTATTTGAGAATTTACAAATAACTACACAAATGATTTTCAAAAAATAAGCATAGTAGGCCTTAAAACTTATGCAAAACCCAGCAAATAATTTTTTATTCGATATGAATCTATTTTATTTCTCTACACCTTCATAAAGGTTTAACTTAGATTTTATTTTTCATTTTGCCTTATAGGTACTCTTATTGTTATCCGATGGATTTCTAATTGTATGAAGGTGTAGTGAAATAAAATAGATTCATATCGAATAAAATATTATTTGCTGGGTTTTGCATAAGTTTCAAGGCCTACTATGCTTATTTTTTGAAAATCATTTATGTAGTTATTTGTAAATTCTCAAATGGTTTTAAAAGTTTGTACATAAAATAAAGGGTTTGTAACTGTTTAAAATTGTGTTTGAAGTCTACTGACGAGTTGGTAAAGCACCAACGAAATGCTGCATATAGACAATTGCTTAAACTCCAGCAAATAAATTTCGTTTAAAATAGAATTGTGACAATGTGTCAAATAAATTTCATAAAGGAAAAACACATTATATTTTATTTATATCTTTAATTTTTTT
Source organism: Panzeria rudis (assembly GCA_956483635.1). NCBI lineage: Eukaryota > Metazoa > Arthropoda > Insecta > Diptera > Tachinidae > Panzeria > Panzeria rudis. The sequence continues at coordinate 205,397 of OY101448.1, forward strand.
TTTACCCAGCTGGTATACGAACCTGTGCACGTTCAGTATTTGAAGACAAGTACTTTACCCACTTAGCTATGGTTGGCTTATAAGTTTAAGCGACAAAAATTAGTTTTCATATACATACGAACACATTTTGACTTAAAAATTGGTTGCCTACTTATTTTATTAATACATATCAACAAATTGTAACTACTTTCAGATACTTACTTTATTAAAAACTAGTTAGTAGTTCTAATTTGAAGCATAGTAATAATATAAATAAGTACCACTTATCAATTTGAATCCCATTAATAAACTACTACCGGTTACAAAACTACAAAAGTTTTTGCTGGGCACTTATGTAGTAACAACAAACTATTCTTCTATTAATATGCAATTATAAATACATACATATGTACATACCTACATATGTGTCTAATTTTTAAGTGTTTAGCTATTTTTATTTGTATAGAACTAATTTGCACTCTAATAACTTACTTCATTTCTTATTAAACCCAGATACTCGTATTTTAGTTTATAATTACATTCAAAATTATATTTAACTTAACTTTTATTATTTATTTAAAAACGGGCTAAATGATATTTAAAAACACCCATTCACTAGAAATTCCAACACCTTACTAAAACAATAAGTGGTTTTTAAGAGACTTTAGTTTTACTCAGATAAATGAAACTCAGTGCTTTAAAAGTAACTCTTTTTATTTTTAATTACGGTACAAACAATGTAATAATTAGGGAAGCCCATCCCGAAATCCCGATCCCGAAAATCCCGGGATTCGTCTCAAAAATCCCGGGAATCCCGAAATATTTAAACTATGTTTTTTAAGTGAAATTCTTATACAAAAAAGTCGTAGTAAAAAGTAACTATTGTAAAACTAATTTATGTACTATTTAAATTTATTATGGCTGTCAAAGGGTATCCTCTTCCCCACTTCCCTGATCGGTGGTGATAAACGAACTTCTCCATATTCTTATTCAAAGTGGGCATGAAGTGACCGGAACGGCGATGACTCGGTGGTTATGCTAAATGGAAAATTCGGCTGTGTTCTCGTAGATGTCATGAATGATGCTTTGTGCGCTATTTCACAGTTGGGAGAAAACTTGATTTTGGTATAGTATCGTTAAATGGGTACAATATCCCTTATTCTATGGATGTCAAGTATCTATGTGATTTTTTTATAGAAGGCTGATTTAAAATTCGTAGGAAGAATTATGTACACAGGGAGCCTCTAGAGTTGTGCTGGATGCTCTTGGAGCAAGGCTTTTTAAAATTATAGTCAGACCGAGTATAAAGTACGGCCGAGAACTCGGTAGGTTGTAAAGACTACCAAACTATGCTAGGTCCAGATCTTGGCATATCTTCTTGCTACCGGTGTAATCGGGATATGCCTATCCTTGGCCATTCAGACCTTAACTTCAACGCCTATTCAGATCTTCATGAGAACCTCTGCAGCAGTGGCTGTTTACAGGATGAGTCTTGGAAACGCTGTTAATTGTGTTGGCAACGAGCATTCAGCGGTCTTGAGGACAATATCTTGTAGATAACTATAAGATATGCTGAATGACAGCATAAACTGTGAACTAAGTTTGGCAAGAGATTGTCACCTTTCCACTTAGGCCGCTCAGGGCTACGTCTGAGGATGTTTGTCCTCCTGTAGAATCCAGAAACTTACGGTAGCTTACGGATAGATCCAAAGCCGATAACGGGATTGCTGCTGGAGTATTTGAACCAAATGTTAAAATGTCTGTTTCCATGGGCAAATGTCCTAGGCTATTTCAGGCGAAAGTTAGAACTATTGCAACATGTGCTGTCATTATTTTAAATAAATGTCCTAAGGGCTCAAATAAAGCTACTTTTTCCATAGCCAAGCGGTTCTAAAACATCTCCTTTCATGGAAATTCGAGCTTGTGCTCTGACTATCTACAAAAGCTATAAAGAGGTAACTCAATTTTTGTTTACTGAACAGCTGGTCATAGGGTACATCTAACCGGATCGCTGCTACTTTCCTTTACAGGCTCAGAGCATTTTTGTGGCATCATTTGGTCAACGGATAACGCAGTAATAAGGGGAAATTAAGTTTCGACCGCTAAGAGAGCAATAGAATTAAATACTGTTATATATACTTTATATTCTATATTTCAACTTCAATGAATTAACTTTTCTAATCAATTTTAATTTTGTGACGTGCATTTTCCCCAATTTATATTTTACTATTGAGAAAATATTAAAATTTGCATTAAAAATACATTGAAATTATATTTTCTTTGCTAATTTTTTATAGTTGCTATTATGAAGACACATAGCGAAAATATTTTACTTTACAAATTGAGTGTTTTTTTAAAAACTAAAAATCACGAAATCCCGTGATCCCGGGAATTTAAATTCTGAAATCCCGAATCCTGGGATTTACAAAAACCAGTCCCGTTTGGCATACCTAGTAATAATACATTCACACAATCTCATAATATACATATGTATGTACATTAAGTTGGGTCGTAGCACCCTGAAAGTAAACTTTGACATTTTCTAAGAATATTCTCGAAGTATTTCGTGTTTTGGGATAACCGTTAGTGATCTGGGCCATTTTTAATAAATTTCTACTTTTTAGTGAATATATATATATATATATATATATATATATATATATATATATATATATATATATATATATATATATATATATATATATATATATATATATATATATATATATATATATATATATATATATATATATATATATATATATATATATATATATATATATATATATATATATATATATATATATATATATATATATATGTATATATATATATATATATATATATATATATATATATATATATATATATATATATATATATATATATATATATATATATATATATATATATATATATATATATATATATATATATATATATATATATATATATATATATATATATATATATATATATATATATATATATATATATATATATATATATATATATATATATATATATATATATATATATATATATATATATATATATATATATATATATATATATATATATATATATATATATATATATATATATATATATATATATATATATATATATATATATATATATATATATATATATATATATATATTGTGATATTCCTCATAAAAATGTCAAAGTTCATATGTAGGGAGCCACTAAATACATTGTATGTTTCGGCCCATCTTAATGTATATACTATGTACATGTGTATATATTTAATTATTCATTTACAGTCCTGTTATCAAAGTTTTATCAGGGGTTTGTGGACTCTTCAATTAATCTCTGATAATTAAACTCTTTCTTTTCACAACACAGACTTACAGCGAAATTCCGTTTTGAACAAAACTACAATTTTTCTATTCAGTTTGATGCGCTAATGTGTACTCAGTTCATTCCTATTACTTACAAGTTTTTTATGCTCATATCTAATCTTTCCATTATGTACACCAGTCTACTTAACCTTAACTCGAAAACAGTATGTGCGATTTCGACAAAAAAAAAAACAGCAAGAGATGCATGATAAAATTACCTATAAACTATCTTAATACAATTAGGTAAACAAATCAGTGGTTTCTTAAGGCCGTGTCAGATACAACTTTGTCGCTTTGCGTGACGTTTCTAACTTTGATAGAAAAGTGTAAAGCAAAAGGTGTATGACACAATGAAAACTTTGACAACACTCGCGCATTGATCGTTTACCAAGAAAGTGGTTGATAATTTTGCTATTTATATATATATTTTTTATAAAAATAAAAGTCAATTATGTTATTTTACGATTTATTATAAATAAATAAATGCCACATACATATTTACCTCTTATTAAAACAGATTCAAACGCGCAATATGTTTCGTTTGGCAATATAATAAAAGAAAATTATTCCAGCTGATTGTCTAAGCAAGCAAAAAGATGAGAGTTGCCGAACTTTTCGATTCACGCTGCGTTAAAAGTGCTTTATGTAGCATGTTTCGTATAAGTATGTACATTTCATCTTAGATGTCAAAGCGAATCTGTAACGCAACGCGAAGCAAAAGTTTTATCTGACATGGCCTTTAGTCATTCACAAACTTGTATCGAAAAATATGACATACAGTTCTTGAGTTGAGGTGAAATGTACTGATGTGCCTAGTGGAAATATCAGATACGCCCATAAAATAAAAAAGAACGCATGGGACCACCGAATAGGAACGAAGTTTCTGTCGCCTTCGGTCTACCGAATTTCGATCGCTTTGTCAGACGCCCCTCATCTTGTTTGCCCTGACCCCAACCAAAAATGAAAATTATAATTTAGAAACAAAATGTTCATCTACCTTTATAACACTAAGTAAATGAAGATAGTAACTTCAACCCCTGGATGAAAAAAGAAGACAATTCGACAACAAAAAAAAAACACTATCGCCTGGGAGATACTTAGGCGATACTTCTCAAGAATTTAGCCGAGCACTTGGTGTATAGCCAAGACACCTTCAATTAGCAAGGAGACCAACAATTAGCCAAGACATAAACTTGGTCTAAGGATTCTAAAAACTAGAAAAAATCTCCCCAAAATCGCAGAATTTCCCCGGATTCCCAAAAACTAGGACAACACTTTCCCCAAAAATCCCGGAAAACAACGGCAGCACCGAAAACCGCGAAAATACCAAAGCGACAATGCAGAGTTTTTGAGGAATTCAACCCTCGCGCCGGCCTGTTGGCTTCGCTTTGAATTGTCGTTACCAGTATTCGGTACACATATTTTTTCATTTAAAAAAGATTTGTTTGTCCTCCAGCATAGAAACCATTCATACATATGCTGCATATCTTATGCACAACGTGCCATACGGAGTTTCTTTCAAAAACAAATCTGTAAGTGATGGACAAAAACTGGGTACTATGCTCTAGAGGATCAAACTGATTCGAAAAAATTATTTTTTTGTTAAAACCCACCAATTTGTAAGTCTGTGTAATTAAGGCGCGTATTAATTGCTGAATAATATAATACGAGTGCTTTAAAAGATCTATATATTTATAACACATACCTACATACATACATATGTATGTATATTAGTGATGTTACGAATATCAATTTTTAGTATTCGCGAATACGAATATCTGAAACAATATTTGCCGAAGTCGAATACGAATACGAATATTCAATCTAAATAGTTAGTACCACTTAATATTTCAAATGTAATTAAAAAAAATCTACCCTTTGCGTCAATAACAATAAATTGAGAAAAAACGGTCACAATACTATAGGTATTTAACATTATTATGATATTCCGATGACGGAATTTGAAATTATTAACTTAGCACCTGAATGCCACTTTTTAAATTTTTGGTGGAAAGTATATAAGGGAATATAAGCGCTTCTTTTACCTATACCCAGGCAATATTCAGTGACACCAGCGGCGAGTCTTCAGAGCGAGCGAGTGGTGCGGAGCTTATTTACACACCGCTCAATAGACTTGATGAAAAAAGACTTAAAAACTTTTATTTTTTAAGTTCAACATTCCTCTACTGAGCTTTGAGTTTTACTTTAACATGATTAACAAATTAATTTAACAGGACTTTACTTTTTAAATACCATGTCGTTGTGAAATATATTTTGTTTATTTTTTCTTTACTAAAAGAAGATTATTGTTTTGCGTTATAGACAAATTTTTTTTAGTAAAAATTAATATTTTTTGTTTAATTTTCAGTATTTCTTATGTAATATTTTTTGGAACGTATTCACAAAATATTCGTGAAATATTCGCTTGAATTTGGCGAACACGAATACGAATATCATGAAAGAGGCGAATATTCGGCGATTCGAATACGAATATTCGTAACATCACTATTGTATATTGTATTGGATGTGCATAAGTGTTATTTTTGCCGTTTCAGTTGAGTCGGTAGAAAAAATACGAAGTGCATCAAAAAAAAATTTGTAAAGTATAAACCGACCAGTTCGTTTGCATTTAATAGGCCAATAAGACCAAAAATTAGATATGATCAATCATATTATTAAATATTTTTAACACATATACTCTACAAAGTATACCATTCCATTATTTCGTTGCTATATGTGTTAGTGAGTCGGTGAAATATCTATGAATGAATTTGGTTTGGCCATTAATCGATTAAAATTTAAAAATTTTAATTAAACGATTCTTATTTTTTTGCAATTTTATTAAAAGTCTTATAATAAAATATTCAAACTAACTAAAACAACAAAATTACGTATTTTTGAAGAGATTAGTTAAATTATGTAATCTAAAACTTTATCAAATTACTTTTTGAAAAATTAGTTGAAGGTATATTTTGTATATACTCCACAAAGCATGGGTGAATTCGTATATGCAGTAAATTTGTGCAACAGCTCTGCAAACCATTACAACAGTAATAAAAATGCTACCGTTGTTGCTCCAATCTTTAAAAAAAAGTATTACCCAGGGTGTGTTTTCGAGCGCAGAACTTTGATTATTGCACAATTACTGAATTTATGAAAGCACCCTATGTTATTAGATTATAGTTTTTTTATGTGTTAGTGAATCGATTCAATAGTTATGAAAGAGTTTATATTTTCCGATTAATAGATTAAAGCTTTAAAGATTATTCGAATAGTTGATTAGTTTTTCTTAATAATAAATTTTTTAAGTGCATAAACTGTTTAAATGTTGAAATATTATAGTAAACTAATATATAAATTTTACTTGGAAAGTCAAATATTTCGCATTATTTTCAGCATTTCTACACAGAAAAAAATAAGTTTCGTTTTTGATAATAAAAATCCCGGTATTCAATCATTTTTTTTTCAAATTTCCTGTGATAAAGAATTCCTCTATGTTGATAACAAAATTATTTCAAAATAAAAGTATATATATAAATTAAAAAAATTTTGACATGGCTGGAATACGAACCCGGGCTTTCCGGACGTAAAGCATACAATCTATAGCTGAGCCATATCCCATTTATTTTTTTATGGGATAAAACGTGTTTTAAGTACTTATGTATAAAAAGAAAAGAAATAACCGGTATGGAAAAGAAATACTTACAACGAAATATTTTATTATGTTAAAGATAAATGTTATTGAAATTCATATTTTTTTAATAACATGGTTTTATTGAATATAATTCTTGTCTATTTTTTTCTGTGTATAACAGAATGAAAGCTGTTTCAAAATTAAATTAGAAGATTTTCAAAGATAAAAGCTTATTTAATACCCTGTTCAGACATACGCCTTAGTTGCGCAATTTAGGAAATTTACGCAATTAAGGCCTTAATTGAGCTCAATTTACCATACAATGCTTCAATTAATAATTGAGCAATTAGTACTTAATTATTTCATAAATTGAGTAATACCCTGTTCAGACACACGCCTTAATTGCGCAATTTACCATACAAGGCTTCAATTAATATATTGAGCAATTAGTACTTAATTGTTTCATAAATTGAGTAAAGTTCGAAATGCAACCCTTTGTGACAAATATGTTTACTGCGAAGTATGTTCAGTGAGAAGCAAAAATTGTGTACAGTGGCAAGCCCATGGTGTAAAAAGTATACAGATGGCAGTATAATGTCAGATGATTATATTTTGCTCTGGTAATTTTGTGCATAGCCTACGTCAAACACGTGTATTTTTTTGACAACCATTATCTAGTTTTTGTTTTATTGTTGCATTCGTTGCCTTTATGCGCCACCTGTATACTTATTACACCATTGGCAAATCAAATGCTAATTGAGTAAGCTTAATTTACTATGTGTGAAGACTAATTTTAATTGCGTAATGAAAATTAAAATGTCTTAATAAAAATCCATGTCTGAACAGAGTATAAACTTCGAAATGCAACGCTTTGTGACAAGTACGTTTACTGCGAACTATGTTCAGTGAGAAGCAAAAATTGTATACAGTGGCAACCCCATGGTGTAATAAATATACATACCATGGTAGAATTACACTACAGGTAGTAGCGAAGCTACAACAACCCAACAACAGCAAAAACAACACGGCTTTTTATTGTTGTTTATGTTCGAGGTTGTCAAAAAGCACAAAAGAAAATTTGAAAAAAAATTTATACGTCCACATGTGTGTGTTTACTTCGCCATGTTTTTTTCAGTAGTGTGGGTGTGTGTTGGTATAACATAAACAACTTTTGACAGAGTCGAACTCAAAAAAAAAAAGTTCGTTAACGCTTCACCACTACCTGTATTATTCTACCATGATGCATACCTCGTTAATACGCAGAGCTTATATGTAGGGATGTAACGAATACCGATATCGATACCGATATATCGGCGATACTTCAGATTTTCCGATACATCGGTATCGGCGATATTTTACTGTCGATACGACGATACTTTTAAAAAAAATTTCAGAGTTTTTTTCAGACAAATTATTTATCTTTTGTTAATTTTACCATGAAGTTAATTCATTTCGTTATTTTTTAAATCTTATTAATATCAATTTTAAAAATTAATAATATTTTATGCTGTTATTTTGTAAAATAAATTATTTATTTTTTTAATTTTACCATGAATTTAAATTCAATTCGTTGTTTTTTAAATATTATTCCAGCAAAAAAAGACACTCCAAAGAAGTCATGAAAATGTAGAATTCGCGATTCGGAAATTATTTATTTTTTGTTAATTTTACCATGAATTCAAATTCATTTCGTTGTTTTTTAAATCTTATTCCAGCAAAAAAAAAACACACACACACTCCAAAGAAATCATGAAAATGTAGAATTCGCGATCCGGAAGTTTTACGAATTTGGACAATTTCTAATTAGTTTTACATATCCTTGCCATTGCAAGAAGTTCTGTTTTTCGATTACCAATCACCCAATTGGAAGCGATGCTAGGACAAATTTCTTTTCCGTGTTCTATAATGATTTTTCCTCTAGGAAAAACTAGGAAAAAGGATAAAAAATTACTCATTTTCACAATTTTTTTTAATGCGAATTTAAATTGAAAACTGTATTTTCATGTAAATTTAAGTGAATAAATATAAACTTTTAGAAGACTTTAAATAATTAAGCTATTAAGTTATTTAGAAGAATATTAGTTGATAAATTTTTTAAAAAGCATAGAGATTATTTTTTAAAATTATAAAGGAATTAAAAATTTTTTCTTGCTTTTCTGCTAATTATCTGCATATTTTTAATACAGATATTTTGGAAGCAAAGAAAATGCAGCTCCTTAAAAATTACTTCCAATTTTTATACTGGTTTAATATCATTTTTAAATATTAATAATCTCTTACACTGTAATTTTGTATAACAAAAAAATTGCACTTGAGTTTTGTTAATCTAAACTTGAACTCAATTTCAATATTCGTATCGGTATCGGAATCGGTATCGGCGATATTTATTTTTAAATATCGGTATCGGTATCGGATCGGCAAAACGGCGTATCGTTACATCCATACTTATATGCAAATAAGAACATAATATGCTGCCAAATACTTTTTTATTGTAACGTATTAAATCACTGAATATTCATCTATTTGTTAATTTATTTATCTATTTGTTATTTTTTATTAACAAACATATGTAAAGGTGGCAACCCAAACTTCTTATTTGCAAATAGCGCGGTAATCAGTAATTGTTTTCGTGAGTTAGTAAGTTACAATAAAGAAACATGCTTGGCAGCACTACATTTTTATTTGCAAATAACACGTCCGTATAAATGTAGTAACGGATGGCAATATAACGTCAGATGATTATTTTTTGCTCTGGTAATTTTGTGCATAAGCTACGCCACGTTTTTGTCTCACTTAAAGATCCATGTCTGAACAGGGTATAAGAATATAAATAAAATAAATATTTAAAATGAATGCCTGTTTAATTGTTAAGAACTTCAAAGTTGTTTACTTTTTGGCAATTTTTGCGGCGTATGAGCCAAAGGGTCCTTAGATTCGAATTCGGTAAATAGCGAAGTAGTGTTAAAAATGGCTAAAAAAAAATACAGTTCTCCTCGAGTTACTTGAAATTTTGAGTGCGTACGAGCCAAACGGAGCAAAGATTCGACTCAGCGCGTCGAAATACTTGTAGGTAGGTGGATCTGGTTTTTTTTTTTGTTTTCTTTCCGGTGTTATTAATTTAAAAAAAAAAACAAATATATATATGTATATATATATATATATATATATATATATATATATATATATATATATATATATATATATATATATATATATATATATATACATATATATATATAAATATAAATATATATATATATATATATATATATATATATATATATATATATATATATATATATATATATATATATATATATATATATATATATATATATATATATATATATATATATATATATATATATATATATATATATATATATATATATATATATATATATATATATATATATATATATATATATATATATATATATATATATATATATATATATATATATATATATATATATATATATATATATATATATATATATATATATATATATATATATATATATATATATATATATATATATATATATATATATATATATATATATATATATATATATATATATATATATATATATATATATATATATATATATATGCGAATAAAAGATACCCTATTTTCTGACATATCAATTTTTATTATTGATAGATAATTAACTAAAATTGTTTTGCTCAATATTTTGGATTGGATATTGAGTTTAATACAGGGTGTTTTTTTTAGAGGTATAGAAATTCGAATTGAAATAAAACACAAGAAAATCGTTTTAATGTCCATCAATTTGGCTTTATTGGAAGGATAATTTTATGCCATTAATGTTTAAATATGATTTCGGGCATGTGGCCGCCGCGGCTGGCTCGAATAAAGCCAATTCTACAGGTCCAATTTTCAACCACTTTTTCGAGCATATGGGGCCGTATGTTGGCAATAACGCCACGAATGTTGGCTTCCAAGTCCCCTAACGTTTCTGGTTTGTTGGCGTAGACGAGCGACTTCACATATCCCCAAAGAAAATAATCCAATGGTGTCAAATCACACGATCTTGGTGGCCAATTGACAGGTCCATTCCGCGAAATTATGCGCTCATCGAATGTTTCCTTCAATAAATCGATTGTGACGTGCGCTGTGTGGCATGTAGCGCCGTCTTGTTGGAACCACAACTCATCCACATTCATGCCATCCAATTCGGGATCAAAATAGTCGGTTATCATGGCTCTATACCGGTCTCCATTAACGGTAACTGACTCTCCAGCATTATTTCGGAAAAAGTATGGCCCAATGACTCCACCAGCCCATAGAGCACACCAAACAGTCAGTTTTTGTGGATGTAATGGCGTCTCAAGGGTCTCATGTGGATTCTCTTCACTCCAAATGCGGCAAAACGATCCATGGTTAACCGAATTAATTGCTCTGATGGACGATTATGTCGACCATAAAATGGACGGAGCTTGCGGTAAACTTCGCGAACTGAACCATTATTTTCGAAATAAATTTACACGATTTGCAAGCGTTGTTCTTTTGTCAACCTGTTCATGATGAAATGGCAAACCAAACTAAATATTAATCACTTGACAGCTGACAAAATGGCCGCCAGTTAAAAAAGTGATGCCAACTTAAAGTTCTATACCTCAATAAAAAACACCCAATATTTGCCAAAACATATCCGAAAATAAGCGAAATCGAAGGGTTAGGTTCACAAACTGACTAATGGGCTAACAACTTGTATTGAGAAAATGTGTCTTGTTATACTACGGGAAAAAAGTTTATACAATTCAGTCGCTAAAAACTTTTAGTTAAAGAGTTCTATTTAACTTATAACTTACGGCGCAAACACGAGATTTTATGAGACTTGTCAGACAACTTTTATAATATCAAAGTGAAGGCGTATACGCGTTTACAGCTTATAATCTCTCATTCCGAAACTTTAAACTAGGTATTATTCACTGATATTCACGGTTGACCTTGCATTACACTTAGTATGGCAGACCGCTGAAGGCTCTCTGCCCTCTATCTCAGAAACGGTTGGATGTATTAAGAAATGTTTAATACAAAATTTTTCGCAAATTTTATCCTCTACAACTTTTATAATAAATGTTAACATCATTGGAGCTATAGAAGCCCAGATAATCGCAAAAACTGATTTTTGTGACCTTTGACCTTAAATAACTTACGGTTTAGACACGAGATTTTATGAAACTTTTGAGACAACTTTTAGAACGCCAAAGTAAAGGCGTATAAGAGTTTACAGCTTATTATTATTCATTCCTCAGTTGGCCCCTTTTTCTCCTTATTGGTCTGGGCTCAAATTAACAAGTTAGCTTTATGAATTCGTTAATGGGTAATATGGATAATAATAGTATTTGCTTTTTACTTAAAAATCTGTTTTGAAACAGAAAATTCTGGAAATTATTGAATATAAAACTAAGAATTTTCGGTTGTAAAACAAATTTTTAAGTAAAAAGCATATAACTTTTTTATTCATACTACCAAATTTTTTTATTTTTGTAATAAAATTTTCTATTTTGAAAAATAAAAGCTTTTTTACGGCATATTTTTCACATTTTAAGAGCATTTTTGTCTTTTTCAGAATTTTTCATATGCTTTCTTAGACCATATTTTTGGTTGCCCTGGATATTACAAATACTAGGAGGGTTCCCAGTTAGCATGTTTTCTAATTAAATTCTAATCTTTTTCAACTCATCGGCGCGATTAAAAACCAGAATATGCGCTCTTTTTCTGACCATAAATGATACTTTTGTTGGGAGAAAATGGTACCCTACCCGTGACTCTTCTGGAAGAGTCATTTAAATATTATTCGTTCTTTCATCAGTTGAGAGTCTTCTTCGTGTCATATTTAAAGCCTTTTTGTAATCATTTTCGAGTCCTCTTGTGGATTAAGAGGATGATGGATGGATGTATTGTAAATGCGCTTACGTCATGTTGAATATTTATTATTTGGTATTAATGACTAATTTTAGATATGTACTTACTGTTTGTATTTTAAATCTACTGGGAATCGAACCAAGCTCCTTTCCGTTTGCAGTTTCACGTACCAACCACTCAGCTAAAGCACTGTATACTACAACGGTAGCACAAAGTTAATATAAACTTACTCCTAACCAGTCAGTATTTTATGAAATTAGTGATCATTTTCAAGTCTTTTATGACTCTTCTGTTGGCCCAGCCGCAACTCTTCAGAAAGAGTCCTTTATGGCTCGCGTTTCTAATCAATTACGGCTCATTTTCGAGACTTACATAAGTAAGCTTTCTAGCATCTGCATGATCAATTTGTGATTACGCACATTCTGTACATGTTGTTGTTTCTTTTCAAACAAGTAGTTTTGTAATCATTTGTGGGAGTCATTTTCGAGTCTTTTTTTAGGCACACAGCTGATTAATCAGTTTTTGATCATTTAAGATGGTCTTAAAAGATTCAGTTTGGCGATTTTCGCAAAAACAATCTTCCAAATGCTACCTTAACTAACTCCAATTCTCAATTTCTTACGTATGCGTGCATAGGCTGCTTCCCAGTTAGCATTTTTTCAAAATTTTAATCAAGTTCTAGTCTTTTTCAACTCTTCTGCGCGATTAAAAAACAGAATATGCGCTCATTTTCTGATCATAAATGAAAATTTTGAGTTTTGATCCGTTGCGAGTCTTCTACAGGTCATATTTAAACCCTTTTGTAATCATTTTCGAGACATTTTTGAATCATGTTTAAGTCATATTTGTAATTATTGCTAGTAACTATGTATTCTATGTGGATTGAGAGTAGGCTTGCCACTCGTACTTTATAATAAAGTAGTGTACGTTATTTTGGGTAATTGTACTCTATACTTTATGAGAATAATAAAGTACGCGAAAATACTTTATTTTGCATGATTTGATTTATCTAGAATTCAAAATATATTCAGCTTGTATTAGTCAGTCAAGTTATATACATCACTTTAATCGAACCAGCTTTTGACTCTGGGAAGTATACATCGAAAAACCACAAAATTACAGTTATCTGGAAATGGCCGAAACGAAAAGTTTTTCTTTACTTTTTCCGTGTTAAGCATATCCCAATCACTCTGAAAAATGCATTAGATACTTTATACATTTTGCTTGTAAAGCAGTGTAATGTTGTCGGCTTGCCTGAAACTAGTCTTGAACGTAAGACCTCAGGGTTTGTATTCAAACGCCATTCAACCGAAAAAAAATTAACTGTTGTCTTCACCGGAACTGACTATCCTTAAAGTACCTGAATAATTGGTTTAATTTTAAAAACACGAACTTGTTACATATATACAATTAGCAATAAAAATTTAAAAAGCAATGTTGAATTTGATAATGTTGTTAACATAATCGAAAATTTAAATCTGAAAAAACTCATTATAAAAACGTATGATCTTTATGAAGAAATTGCGGTATTAAACAAACTTTATGATCAGATATACGGTTCTGAAGGTTTTGCGGAATTGTGTTTAGAAACGATTATTATTTGATAAAACTTGCGAAAAGCAATAAAATATGTTTTCAAATATCACAACAAAGAGAAATAAATTGTACTTTATTTTCATACTGTGTACTTGTTTTCTTAACCAATAATAACCAATGTACTTTAATTGGCAAAAAAAGCTGGCAGCCCTAATTGAGAGGATGATGGATGGATGTATTCCAAATTAGAGCTGTCAAAACCGGTCTTCGAATTATTCGAAACCCCGGTTTTTGTCTATTTTCCCTGTTTTTCTAAACCGGTTCATAAAATGGCACGGTTTTCGTGTTATTCGAAAACCCGGGTTTTCTGTGTTGAAGTATTCGCCATTTTCGAATATTTTTCGTTTTTAGATGCATCACATTTAAACGTTTTTTCACTACCAATATTTAAATTTATTTGCAATATTTAAAAAAGTTTATTAAAAAGGCCAAAGCTCATGGCTGAAAATGTGCTAAAAGACTATCATGTAAAGGAATACAGCCGAACTTCCCTGTAACGAACTTCGATATGGCGTTTTCTCTGTAAAGAACCTTTTATTAAGATGCTCAGGTATGTGATGGAAATAGGTTTTGAAAACAAAGCAATTTTAAAAGCACTTTTCATGCAATTTTTATAATTTTTTTGATAAAATTCCTTTTAATAAAAAAATATTTTTATAACCATTATGATAAAACTCTTTTTAATAAAGAAATGTTATTAGAGCACACCTTTTAAGATGGCTTCGTTTTCTAAATCGATTTCCATCACATACATACCTCACTATTTCCTTTTCATATGCTACATAATCCCCATATAACGGATTCCTCAATAGCAAATATTTACATTTAATATAATATGCTATGAGTATGTACATATATATTTAAAGATGATAACTTCTCTATGAGAAGTTCGACTGGATCAACTTACTCACTCTTAAATCATTTCAGAAATGTGCATAAAATAACAATTGAAGCTGAGCATAGCCCTTCCACGTTTTGTCGGTAAACTCAACAATAAAAAATGGGAAACAGTTACCCCTATCATGAATGGCGTCGTCGACCTCACATTAACACGACACCAAAAATTGTCACGTGTCTACACTTTGTCGACAACAATTGACTACTATTAACATGCACACAACCAAACACAATTAAAATATCTAAACCTTGATCTTCAATACTAATTTTTTAAATGTATGTCTTCACATATGTATGTATGTACCTATGTTTTACATAATATACTAATGCACCTTTTAATAATGTTTTAAATTTTGAACTTAATCTAGTTTAATGTTGAGACTTAAATGTGTGCCAATTAGGGTTTGCATGTATATATTTGTTAATTATGAAAAACCGAAAAACCCGGTTATTCGAACCGCTTTTAGAAAAAAAAACCGGAAACCAGTTTCTGAAAAAGTGGGGTTTGTCAACCATTCGAAACCCGGTTTTTGGAAAATGTTGAATAGTTGACAACTCTAATTCCAAATGCGCTAACGTCATATTGAATACTTATTATTTGGTATTTTTAATCACTGATTTTATATTTTTACTCACTGTATGTTATTTTAATTCTACTAGAAATCGGACCAAGCTCCTTTACGTTTGCAGTCCTACGCACCAACCACTCAGCTAATGCACTGTATACAACAACTATAGCACAAACTTAAATTAAACTTACTCCTAACTAATCAGTATTTTATGATAACATTGATCATTTTCGAGTCTTTTATGACTCTTCTGGTAGCCTAGCCGCGACTCTTCTGAAAGAGTATTTTATGACTCTAATCAATTACGACTCATTTTCGACATTTAAAACAATCAGATTTCGAGCATCTGCATGATCAATTTATAATTGCGCACATTGTAAAAATGTTGTTGTTACTTTTAAGCACGTCGTTTTCTAATCATATGTGAGAATCATTTTCGAGTCTTTTCTTAAGCGCACAACTAACTGATTAATTAATTTTTGATCATCAAAGATAGTCTTAAACGAATCAGTTTGGTGATTTTTGCTAAAACAATCTTCCAAATGATAGCTGGCTTTTACGACGTCGGCACACGTACACTGTGTGTGAAACTCACAGTGTATCAATTTAGCTGCAAGGCAGACGCACAAACATTTAAGAGCTGCTATGTGTTTGGGAATCGCTGCTTTAGTTCACTGATGAAACAGACTTGACTTATATGTACTAGGGTATTCAATTAATCGGGGCTTTGTTTTAATAGGTTAATCGCTCAATTAATCGGTGATTTGGATTAATCGGTCATCAATCGGTAAATTTTAGATTATTCGGTTAACCGCTTAATACACATTTTCCATACATTATTTAATTTAAATGAACAAAAATACACAAATTGTTTATCATTTGAGACTTTACTACTAAAAATCCAATAACATAACAAAGAAGAAGAGTTCATAAATCTTATATGAGTGATTCTCATTCTAATACCCGTATTCTAATAAATTGTATTATTTTTTTTTTCATACCACTTTGTCAAGTTTCTTGTTATATATTTTTAAATAAAATTTTCATGGTATTCTGTTGCCCATATGACAAGAAACGGCTTAAAAAGCTTTCAACACACTATGGTTAGATTTTATTATGTCAAATAGAAAATTATATTTATTTATTCAAAAAAATAATTATAAAAAAAGAAATGGATGTAAACGTAAAGAAACGTTCGAAATAATCATATTAATAAAACAATTAGCTACTGGCTTGAGCTTTTCACATGTTTACATGTTCATATATACTTAAGTATAAAATCAAACCAAAAAAGTTTGTCTTGAGTAGAACAAAAAATCAGAAAAATGGGAATGAAGAAAAATAAACCGATGGCAACGCTGGGAAAGTGCACTTTAATATCAGCTTGAGAGTGATTTAATTCTCGTATTCAATTTTCGCGAAAAAGTTGTATATGTAAGAATTAAAATCACATTCAACAGAGCCACCTGACAAGTGGTGATAGCAAATACACGTGAGCACTGACGATGGAAGTGTAGCGGCTTCCGAAAGTGGCGCTACTCTGTTCTGCTGTGTACGTTGAAAAATTAAGTTGATGTTAATTTTTCCATTGTTCCTTGGAATATTAATCATACCCAATTGTTTCTGAATATAACGTTACGAACCTTAGCCTAATAATCAATTTAGATTCGTAAAGAAAAGTAATTTTATTAAATTTTTGTGATATTTTGTTTTAATGAGTACGTTTTGCAGAAAATTTAAAATACGAAAGGACAACCCAAGAGCAGTTTGAATGCTACCTAAATTTTTGTGCTAATCATCCAGAACTGATTGCCAATAAAATAAATCCAAAGAATCCTACTTTGGAATTATGGGAAGAGCTGGCACTTAATTTAAATTCGACGAGAGGACCAACACGTACTTCAAAAAAATGGAAAGAAATGCATAAACTTCTGAATATTACGTTAGTTTAATTTATTTGTTTTTTAGAGCTTAAGCATGTGGAAAAATCAGGTTAGATATAGAGCTCGAAAAGCAAAAGCGGAAATTTTGGCAGCGGGAGTAGTCCCGCAACGTAAATATTCAAATGTTTTTGAGGAACGAGCAATCAAAATTGTTGGTTCCACTGCTGCTGACGGATTACCTGAATTGGGAACCTTAAATTCATTGGTAATGTGCATAAGTAATTTTAAGATATTATAATATAATAAAAAAATTTTAGGACTCCAAGATTATAGATATTAAACCATTCAGTGTGCAACAACACCGAGCTCTATCAGAATTTCCATCTATGTCATCAATAACATCGCCTAAGTCGCAAACTATATCTCCAATTAAAGAAACCAAACTCCAATATTCAATCAATTTCTTTAAGTGAAGATGATGAAGCAATATTGCCAACCAAAGATGAATCCAAAAAGAGAAATAATAATGCAGAAAATAGCATTAAAGAGATGTTAGATTGTAAAATCAAAGATATACACAGAAAAAACAAAATTTAATTTTCTGTAAAGGAATTAAATGAAATAGTAAATATTTTGTCTAGGAACGGACCTAAAAGCATATTTGTAAATATAGACGAAAATAGCTACAAATTGTAAACAAAACAATTTACAAAATCAAACAAAAAGATTTACTGGATTTTCTAAAAAGTATCTAACAATATTCTTTTCTGAATTTATAAAACAATTCGTCTAAACATACTAACAAATATAAAACAAAATAGTTTACATAATCAAACAAAAATATTTACTGGATTATTTGTAATATATCAAACAAAAGTTTTGTCTGGGTTATATCATCATCATTCATTTAGGATTTATGAAATTTCACTTTGTTAAATGTCAAGGTAGATCAACACCAGGTAGTCGCAAGAGAATTCGCCGTGGATAATTTACATTTGGGCTGTCAAAAAAGCTGATACATTAACACTGCTGACAGGCCAAATGTGTAAACATTTACGTAAACAGCTGTGTTCTTGCGGCCACCTAGTATGAATTCGCCTTGGTTAAATGTGTTCAAGTATGAATGTTTATCTAAAGACTCTAAAAAATTAATGAGAATTTATTCAGCGACATTAAGGAATTGATTCACTCAAAAATCATCAGTAAACATTCTTGGTACAATTGCATTCCTTTTTCTATCATAGTTGTTGTTATTATTTGTGTGTATGTCGTCAACGGGGCTGTTTTTTACGACATAGTTTTTCTAGTTGTTTTTGGTGTTTGCGTCCTAAATAAGAGTCAAACAAACAATTCATTGATTATGTAAAGAACATTTACTGAAAATGAAATTTATTTTTAGACAAACTTTTGTTTGAAATATTTTTGTGATAATTTTTTGTTGGTACGTTTAATGGAAAAAATGGAGAACAATCAATCCAAAATAGTAAATACATTAACAATTATTAGTGATGGAATTAGTTTTATTTCAAAATGTATAGAAAAACTTGCTTATAATATGGATTTAAAAACTAACAATTAAAATAATGAAAAGAGCATTTGCAGATATTTGCAAATTATTAGCGGAAATCACTCTTGGTAGCATATTTGCACCTCTAGGATATAAACTATCATTTTCTGCTACAAAGAATGAGTGTCTTCTTGAAACATGTAGGAAATACATACTACACAAGAGCTTTTACTATTATTCACTGGATTTATTGAAAAAGTAAACAAGCTGACCTACTATTAGTTTGTATTTTATTTTCATGTGTATGTTGTATACACTCTCAGAGAGTCTCTCTGAATAATTTTGATAATTGCATATATGCTAGACAAGTTTCCTACAATTTTTAGTATTGCATATCTGCTACTGTGTAGGAAGAAATGCAAGTTTCTTATATTTTGTTCTTGTTGTGTTGCATATAGTAGCATATATCCTAGACTTGCAAGAGCTGCAAAGTTTGCAATAGCAGTTTCCTACGAAGAGTGATTTCCCCTATTATTTTTCTAAATTTCTTTATCTTGTTATTATTACGATTTACCTATGTACATAGTGATTTGCTTTGAAGATTTTAATGATATATTTGATCATGTTAGTACATACATATATAAATACATACATATCAAATATACATATATATCAAAATAAGCATCAAATAATGTTTAATTGAATAAATTATTACAATATTATTACAGTAAGGTTTCCACATACACATTTCGTATGCGTTGAGCCTCTCTGAATTCAGTATTAATGGTTCGCGTGTCATTGGTTGGAATATCAACTTCACAATCTACATATTCCAAATCTGTACAGTCAACATTATTTTTTATTAAAATATTGTGTAAAATAGTGCACGCATATGTTATATTTCCTGCCTTTTCATGGCTATACTGAAGTATTCTGTGTTTGAGAGTAAACCTCGGAACCTAGCCTTTAAAACTCCAAATGCTCGCTCAATTACATTTCGGGCTTTTGCATGCAATTTATTGAACTTGCGCTCTTTTTCATTAATTGGTTCACCTATTAGAGTCAAAAAGTAGTCATTGATTACATATATAATGAAAGATATGACGTATTATTTTAAAAAGCGAAACAATGCATTCCTTTGGAAGCGAGAAGGTAATTTGATCACACAAAAAAATTACACATTCATTACCACGTACTTTACCACATCTTACGAAGAAGGAATATATTGTTCCTGCTCGTAACAACTGTTCGTGTTTTTCTCGTTTGTACTTAGATAAATATTTGTATATTATTATATTACGAATTAAAAAATTGGATTATAGGGTTCATTCGCTTGACAGATTAAAATAATTCATTACTTTCCTAGGACATGTTTGTTCTGTGTTAACAATAATGAATTCTGCATGACTCTCGACAAATCGACTTTTGAGCGTGAAAAGCTTTCATTAAAGTTATGCGTACTGGTGAAGTGGTCCAAATACCAGAATCATGACATGATCCGGGTTATCTTGCATTTGCGTGGGTAAATAGCAAACGATGATCGCACACCTAGAAATTTATCAATAATTAAAGAATAATAATTAATGTACACAGTATAATTATTATTACAGCTTCAACATTAATGTTACTATTGTGGTGCCACAATAGTAACATGTGTGCAATCTATTGGCCCTATTTCAGCTTTTATTGCAAATTCCCTGAAAAATCTTAAAGAATATTTGGATATAACTAATGTACTTTCATAAAATAAATAATTATATGTTTTTTACCCTAATTTAGTTTTAGCTATTTCTTCATCTGTTCGTGGAAATGTAATTTCATCCTTTTTGTGTTCTATTATCAATCCGCTAATATAAGCGATTGACCTAGAAATGGACAATTGGCTCATGGCAGTTTGGTAATTAGGACCTACACACTTTTACTATGATCCATGAGAGAAGTTTAATGCACTCAAAAATCTTATAAATAAAGAGATACCAGTTCTTTGCTCATCAAATGGCTGCAACTAATCAATAACAATTTTGCACAATGTCGTTGGGAAGCGATTTATTTTTAAGAACGTTGTTTCATTTAATGAAAAGGTATTCGAATAATCTCTAAGACCTCTCAAATTGTGCCTTCGTCGAAATTTTTTTCTACGATCATCATCGAACGTTATATTTTTGATTAATCGCGCACTTTTTAATGTCTCACAAGTAAAAAGTAAATTAACAAGAACAATAAATAAATTTTTATTTTGCTATGTGCTTTTTATAAGATGAAAAATTTTAATACCAAAAATATAAAAATAGCCTTTCACCTCAGCTTTGTTATAATTTTTTCATTGTCACAGGGGTTAGAATACGGGTATAAATCATGAATTAAAAAATATGGATTACGCATTGCGCATGTCCGTTAACTTGTGTGTGCTGGTGTGACGTCAAAATGACGTTGAAATCGAAATGTTAACAAATTTGCTCAATACAAATTACAAGTGTTTGTGTGATGATGGCGTTTGTGCTTATCTGCTGATGTGACGAAGATGCGCAGAAATAAAATGTTTTCAAAAGCTGATGGCATAATCTATATTCTTTGATTCATGGGTATAAATGTATATTTTGTGTATGTGTTTTTTTGTTTTCTTTTTTTTTTGTTCTTTGTTAGTTTTTTTTACCAATGCAACTAAAGCCCTGTAAAGACGGTTGTCAGCAGAGTACGAAAAAACGCATCGCAGCGCCGCTCTTTTTGCTCTTTACACAAAGAGCATAGCCAATTTATTACTGCGCTTACGCCGCGCCAATATTTTCGCGTTGCGCATAAAAGAGCAAACACAAAAAGAGCAATTTTTCGTTGCGCTTTTTGTTTGCGCAATGCGCAAAAAGAGCCAAACGTGCAGCAAATGCACATGACGCATTTACAGTAGTAAAAAATTTAAGAAAAGCGATGGGCGTTATTTCCATGGATGTTATAACATGACATCGTAGTTTTTTTTTATATCACCGTATAACACTTCCGGTTTAGGGGCTGGACCGGAAATTGGGTCGGTAGTGCAGTTCATATTTTCGGTTCCTACCTGGACCGGAAGTTGGGTCGGTAATGTGGTTCATATTTCCGGTCCGGAAGCTTGACCCGTCTAGAAGCATCATATTTATATGGGATCAAGAATAAAAAAGTCCAAAGGTCTTAAAATTGCGTCACTACGAAAGATGTATGTATTTTGCAGCACTTAATAAACTCAAACTAACCACTGTTGGCATAAAAAAGAGCATGCGCAATGCGCCGCTCAATATGCGCAATGCGCAGCGCAAAGCGATAGAAAAAAAATAAATGCGCATTGCGCAAAGAGCGGCGCTAATAAATCAAATGTGCTTGCGCTGCGCTAACCAATTGCTCCGCTCCTTGCGCTTGTGCGCATTTTTAATACGCTTGTAAGAAATGCCCAATGCGTAATGAGCAAAGGGGCGCAAATCCGAACTCTGGTTGTCAGATCTCTCAATGTGCTGACGATGTACTGACACTAAAAAAATTGTCAGCAATAGATAAGTATATTGTTAGTTCACACGATTGTATCAAAGTTGTTAGAAAAGCTTACGATTTATTGGCAGACAATTGTCTTACAATTGATTTATCTGACAATATTGTCAGTAAAAAAATTGGCAGTACACACGATTGCATCATTTAATAGAAATTATCAATTATTTATCATATGTGCTTGTGATAACTTTAAAAGTGAAAATATAAATTAGTATTAAACATAAAGCAGCGATTTCAACTATTTTAGCTATATAGTTTCTTTTATTTTCCTTTTTCCCTAAGTAAAAGATGTGTGCAGTGCTGCCAATAACAAGAAGCCGCTGACAATGTCAGATGCAGAAACTTCGAAAATCTAACAATTAAAATATGTCTGACAATGGCAACGCGATGTGTTCACACGATTGTGAGATGTCTGACAATTTTTTGTGAGCAGTTCGTATTAAAATCGACTGACAATTCCTTTTCTGCCAACGTTGTAAGACAAAAATTTTCAGTTCACGCGATTGTAAGAACTTTTTAGCACATTTTACATAAAATATTGTAAGATCTGAAAATCGTCTGTCCATAGCTTAATTGAAATATGAGAAGTTAGGCAGGCTTCCCATTATAGTAGATCCTGAATGATTTTTGCAAAAATATACCACAAAAAGTGTGTATGTATAGGGTTTGAGAGCACTATAAGTGTACTATCAAATATATATATATATATATATATATATATATATATATATATATATATATATATATATATATATATATATATATATATATATATATATATATATATATATATATATATATATATATATATATATATATATATATATATATATATATATATATATATATATATACTAAATATATATATATATATATATATATATATATATATATATATATGTATATATATATATATATATATATATATATATATATATATATATATATATATATATATATATATATATATATATATATATATATATATATATATATATATATATATATATATATATATATATATATATATATATATATATATATATATATATATATATATATATATATATATATATATATAT
>OY101448.1:829520-1037020 GCA_956483635.1 Panzeria rudis
GACATAAGGCAAATTTAAGGCGAATGTTTCATCCAAGGCGAATTCATAACAGGTGGCGTTATCAGCACAGATGATTGTTTAAGGAACTGCTAAACTTTCCTTCTATATTTTTTTATTTAAATAAATTGAAAATTTTTAATGTAAATTTGATTATTTGTTTTGAGACTGCTTGAACAAAATATTTGCTTTGTTGTATCAATTCGACGATGATTATACCTTATTGATGTACCTTGGTTTCATCTTTCTTTCTTTATGTGTCTGCTGTTTCATAATTCATGGCGAACTGAAAATAGTGTTGCCATTACCGAATTTGCCTTGAAACGTATCCAATACAAAAAACCATATACCGAAAATGTTCTTAGACTATAACCTAACGCATGCAAAAACCTAATTCACACACCTTTGAAGAAAATATATTTTTTTAGTACACATTACATTTTTTAGCCCAATGGAAATTTTTTCTTGATCCCTATTCTAAAGTCCATTTTTTTATTTACATAATATTTTTTACTTTCTTTCACAATTTCTTAAACTTATTTCTTAACAGTATTAATTATAATGCTATCAAAACAAAACAAAAAAATTTTGCCTTCTAACTAAATATTATAAATACACAACAAAAGTCACCAGATGCGCACAAGCCATATTGTTTGTGGCAGCTCTGTCAATTTTACTTGTTATGAATTCGCCTTGATGAAATGTTTCTTTAGGAATTTGCCTTGTAACAAGTGAGATACTGAGCTAACTGAGCTACTGAGCTAACTAAGTGAAATAGTTTAGTAAAGTGAGCTGAGCGGAAAAGAGTGCTCACTCAAAAGAGCTGATAAGCTCAACTCTAGAATACAGAACTGCCCTATTAAAACAATTTTATATTATTTTATTGATTTTGAAGTATTTTTGTTTTAATCGAATAAAATCAAATATTTGCCAGAAAATACGGCTGAATTATGAAAAATAGGAAACTTTTAAAATTTTAGCACTATTTTTTAGCATTTTAAATTTTGGTTTACCATTTTTTAACATTATTATTTACCCGATTTAGCTGCAAAATATTTTTAGATATGGCCACACTGGTGTGTAGTAAAATTGTGAGTAGAAAAACAATTATTTTTTCTTGGTTTTAATTTACTTGTACCAGCATACAAAATAAAAGTAATAAATATTAAAAAGGTGAAGCAGACGTACAACAGTCAATTGCTTAAAAATCAATTTACCTAAGAAGCCAATATTCAAATATAATTGTAGGCCCAGTTGTGCAAACCGACCATCCAAACATTTAGTTCAATAAACACATTCCCAGAGACAACCCACAGGCGCAAAAATTATACAAAACATTGTTAAGTGCCTTCTGGTAACAGCAAAGCGATTTCAATAACAACACACGATAACATTTAACAACAACAACTCGTTTCTTGTCGTTTTGCTAAAACTATAACAAGAGGCATTTAGGAATACTACTAAGTAAGTCGGAAATTAAACACACGAAGCACGTTCGAACAAAATTTTAGCACAAGATCTTAAGGAGCATCAGAACGTTACGGTTGCGCAAACTAAACGCAACTTCATCGCGGAGTAACATTGCGTATACAAATTAGTATTTAAAAATAAGTGAAAATCTATCACTAGTGTTAAATATAAGGTTAGAATCAAAATGAAAAAATCCTTTTTTAAATATTTATACATAGTGCATGTTTGTGCAAGTACGAGTGCAGTTTAAATTCTACTATTGCATATGTACATACTTACTTATGTATGTCTGTACATAGTTGCATGTAAATTATTACATACGAATTGAACAGTCAAAATATACCTACTTTGTTTAAAATAATATACTTTTCAAAGCCAAATACCATTGAATTTTTAATGCATTCTTAAGCGTTAAAATGAGTGTGTGTGTGTGTGTGTGTGTGGCTTGAACAAAAATTGCAATTTCTGATTGGAATACTAATGATCTTCGCTTTGAATCATACGTATTTATTTGAATATCGAAGTAGCCATTCACCATCACATTTATTGGACCACATACGAAAATGACTTTAAGTTAATCGAATAAATTGTGTCATTTTTGAGTGTGTTTTCTTTTAACTTAGTTACATATAATTACTACAACTATGGGTGTTTTTAAAGAAGTCTCACTTTGTTTATCTTAGAAGAAAGTAGAGCATTTACTTAGTGCAACATACATTTCGCACCGTATGTGCATTAATTCACGTTTTTATTTGTACCATTTTCCTATGATACGA
The DNA here is from genome assembly GCA_956483635.1 of Panzeria rudis. Taxonomy (NCBI): domain Eukaryota; kingdom Metazoa; phylum Arthropoda; class Insecta; order Diptera; family Tachinidae; genus Panzeria; species Panzeria rudis. Next base: position 831,764 of record OY101448.1, read on the forward strand.
TGTTAGTCCAAACTTTCTTTATTTCTTAGTCACTATAAAAATTTTTAAATTCATTCACGTTTCCGTTTTACCAAAAATATAAGGACTGAAAGTAAAAGTAACTACATACATACATATTAGGGTGGGTCGATTGTTATTGTCAACAGGCGTCTTGCAGAAACGATATCTACGCTAAATTCTAAGAAAATTACCTTAAGAAACTAAGGGTCTAAAATCAAAACCTAACTCCCGCCGAGAGAGATCAAACTTCAAGGTTTTCATTGGGTAAAAACATTTAAAAACAAACAATAAAAGTAAAATGTGATGAAATTTTGTACGAATGATGTGTCTTGCATAACTACCTTTAGTGCAAAATCTTGCTCACTATAATTTCTGGTTCGCGAAATATAGCGATTTCAAAATCAGAAAATTTAACAGAAATGTTCTCAAGTCGTTATATTTCGCGAACCAGAATGTGCAGAGAGTCAAGATTTTGCATTAATAGTAATTATTCCAAAGATATCATTCGTACAAAATTTTATCAAAATCGGAAGGGGTAAAGTTCAAAATTTTACGTTTGTTGTTTGGCTATATGTATGTATATGTTTTTGCCCAACGAAAAACAGGAGTTTTGATGTCTCTCGGCGGGAGCTAGGTTTTGATTTTAGACTGTTAGTTTCTTTCGTTAATTTTCTTAGAATTTTGTGTAGAGTTCGTTTTTTCTAGACGGCTTTCGCGTTTTTTCTCACCCGAACAAATTGATCAACCCTAATACATATGTATTTTTAAAATGTTAATTAATTCTCGTATGTATTACAAAATTATTGAACTATTATTGGTATTGTTTACATAAATATTTAAAATTGTCTTAGGTAATAACGCTATATAGAAATTTATGGACATATGCATGAAACGGCTAAAAAAGTCATTGGCGTAGATAGGAATTTTTCATGGAGGAAGTAAAACATACATATATTTGTAACATATGGAGCAGACATTCCACGCCAAATCGGTCGGTTTGGAAAAAAAACAAATTTTTGTTGATTTGCGCGACTTTGCGATATTTTTAGTTCGCCTCAAAAGAGCCCTCGTGGTAAATTTTGAGATTTTTTGATTACGGGTTCAAAAGATATTAAATTTAAAATATATAATGGTCTAAATTGGATATTAATTTTTTTAGATGTTCTTTACAGAAAAAATATAATTTTTTTTTTCGTTTTTGATTTTGGATTTGAAATATTAAATCGGGTTTTTAAAATATAGTGTTTCTTATCATTTACAGAACTTTTTTCAAATTTCCAAAAATGGAAAAAAATTGTATTTATGGAGGTCCCTGCAGGACCGGGCTTAAACGTTGTTGAGTGGATAGAAGTTAAAAATTATAAAGTTAAAAAAATCGAAGGACACACTCTTTTCAAAAACACAATTTAAAATTGCAAATCCAAAAATCAAAAAAAATATTTTTTTTTTCTGTAAAAAAAACATCTAAAAACAAATCTAGTTTGGACCATTATTAAGAAAGTTGTAAGCAATAAACTAAAAAAAGTGACTTTTTGAAAATATGCACGTATGTATGTACAATAGGGTGGGTTAAATTGTATAGCCGGCAAAACACATAAAAATCGTATAGCTGAAACGAAATCTACGGTAAATTCCAAGAAACTTTTCCGTAGCAACCAAAGTTCTTAAATAAATTCCCACCCTGCGTCAAACGGCATGAAGATTGAATGAAGTCACAATTGCGAAATACGATTTTACATTTAAACGAAATTAGCACATGGCCACCACTTAGGCTGAAAATTTGCAAGCTCATTTTAATTTTGAAAACGGTTTGGAGTACTACATGTTTACTTACAAAAGCGCTTTTGAAGCGCTGAAAATCATCAACATTTTCAGCACTAAAACTGAAAATAAATTTAAAAAATGGTTCAATGTGGATTGGCGGCATTAACGCCATTTTGAATTTATGTTATTTCGCAACTTTATTAACTTGAGCAGTCTACACTTAACATTAACTTGAAGTTAATGTTAAAGTTACCAATTTTATGTTAGGTGTAGACCGCAAATTAAAATCAATATATAACTTTTGATGTGTGAGAGATAATAATCTTTTTTGTATGATTGAATTAGTTTCTGAGATATCCATAATTATATTTGTAGAAAAATACATGCCCGAAATATTCTAAAACATCAAATTATATAAATCAAACAACTAAGTGACTACTTGAGTTCAAAAAGGAAACGTGTTTTCGGAAAATGTTTCGCATTTCGTTTAAAATAGCAGAAGTATTATTATGGACACAATAGCAATGTCTGTCGATTCTTCCAATACGAGAAGGGATGTGTACGCAATATCTTCTGAGCCAAGTTCGTTTTTTTTTTCAAATATTAGTGCCTTTGGTTTGCAAAGTGAATTTAGTGAACTGAATTTGCCAGGTAATAATGATGTTTTAAAATTATATTATTTTTCAAGTGATTGTGAGAAATCATACTTAGAAAAACATTTAATTCTCAAACTCTAAGAAAATAATATCATAATAACTACAAAACAACGCCAGTATGTGCTTTACAAACAGTCAAGGATATTCTTTTATCAACAGTGTATTTTTATATTATTCTGCTCAAACGTTCTTGAAGTTTTTGGCGATAACTAAAAATATATTAAAAATACTTCGTTTTGAACGCATATATATACGCGATAGGAAAGAACGCCATTCTAACTATTTCTTTTTTTAAAGATGAGAGTCAGCCTCGTGTTATTTTCATATTTTTATCTCGTGAAAAGACTGTGATGGTCTCGAAGCATCTGATGTAAGTTCAACCTTCCGTAGAACCAAATATTTTTCTTTGAATTTTAAATTATTGCATGCTTTAGAATTCCTTTCTAAAATAAATATAATTATATAATCGAGAGATTAAATTGACAACGAAACGAATTTAATAATTTTGGATCAAAACCATACAGTTCAACTTAATTCATTATTAAAAAATAATTTATTTAGCAAAAAAATATTCAAAGCATATAAAAAATAACAAGCAGGAAAAGTGTATATTAGTGATATGTGATTAGTCGATTGTTTCAAAATATTGATTAACCAAAGTCTGATTAATCGATTATTTCATTGATCCAAAAAAATTCATTATTCAAATTGATGCGTATGCCCGTCCGATTTTCGAACCAAACTGCAAGCAAACCCTTTCAAACAAAAAAGAATTTTGTAAATTGGTTCACAAATGATACAGTCATGCGTGTACGAACATAAAAAAGTTACAACAATACTCCCGCATTGATAACATCCTCCTTTCTTGAAGTCGCCTGAAGAAGTTCGAAAATGTCTTTCTCTTTGTAAAAAAAATTTGCGTTTTAAAGAAGTTTTTTTCTTTGCGATTAACCAAAGGAAATGAATACATAAAAAATATTTGTTTCTTTTTTTTTGAGTAAATAAATTATTGGCTTCTAGTGTTGATAAATAGCAGCAACAAATGTTTTTAAATTTTTGTAAAAACTAGCAAAAACTGGACCTATAACAATTTATGAATATTCATACAACAGTTCGATGCTAGAATGAAAAATATTTAGAAAAAAAGAAAACAATTTTAAATCTCAAATCTTTCGTTAGAGTCGAACTGTTTTTAATTATAGTTCAATGACTAATTTTAATCGGGTTCATTCAACATATGTAGCATTATTTTTGAAGCGGACAACCCAAAAAATTTTTTGCCAGAAATTCCTTGATATTTGGCATAATTATAGTTCTGGTAGTTATAAATGTGTATGCAAAAAAAAATTTTTTTTGTATGATGTTTACTTGTCGAGCTATGGGGTGCGAAAGTGCTGCCGTTTTTGAAAAAAAAATTATTATTGTTTCTAGAAAACTAGAAAAAATTAAAAAAAAATGAAAATAAGTGGTTCTTATAGAAAATCGTCTGGTCTTTTAAAAAAATGTATATAATAAAAAAAAAATGAAATGACCAATAGATACTAACATTTTTCTAACTTAGACTCTCATTAAACTGTAAAAGTTTGATAATGGGATCTCCATAAGATTAAAAGTTATGCAAATTTCTTTACATTGACAGCACCTTTTGGTCATTGTTATAGAGAATCGGCATAAGATATCGTGTAAACCTTACGTTTAATGTATTAGGTGTGTTCAGCACTTTTGTGTAAAATTCCACGAGAAATAATTTCATGGAACATGTTAACAAAACACAAAATCGAGATACGCCTTTTTTTATATTAAGCCACCGATATAATGTTTTATAATAACTTATGGCCATGTTAAAAAAATTAGCTTGGATTCGTAATGGGTTTTAAAAATTTTTTTATAAAAATTTCAGATTATATTATTGCAGTACGACAGTTAAATTTTGGCCATAAATAGAATATTGATTAAGTGGTTTTATAAAATTATTAGAGTCAGACCGAATATTCGGTTTCGGATTCGGCCAAAATTGTGGTTTCTCCTGATATTCGGTTTAGGCCACCTTTTTGGCCGAATACCGAAACCGAAACTTTTTATTCTCTATAAATAAGGAAGTTAATTGAAATAGTATTTTCCAAATTTAAAATATGTCACCACCATGAATCTGTTTTTTCCCGTCCAATATCTTTGCAAATTGAGTGAAAATTTTACTTAGTTTTGTAAGGCGCAACATATTCAACTGTTTGTAGCCAAAATAATAGCATAAACTAGGGATGGTAAACGATTTCAATTCCAATCGAAAATCTATTTTATGTTATGTTAAATCGATTTTCGCAATCGAATTTACTTCTGCAATTTTCACTGAAATTGATTATGTTTTTTTAAATAGATTTTTTTTAAAAATAATTTCAAAATATGAAAAAAGCTCATTTTCAATCTTCACGATAAATTCAATACTATCGAGAAAAATTCTTTATTGTGTATATGATCGACGAAACTCGGGCATAAACAAAAAAACTTAATTTTTAGTTATTCCGACACAACTTTTTGATTGGTGCTCTTGTAACGTTACCAATAGTGTGATAAAACACTCCTCAATGTATGTATACCGAACCCAATATTCCAGTTCTATTCATCATTTAAGCTAATTTCATGCCAAGTTTTTTTTAATCATATGCTCGTAAATGTTTAAGTTTCAGTGGAATGAAATATATTAAACAGTATGTATATATTAAGCTGTATGCATGTAGAAATACTCTTGGTCCCTTTTTCACAGTGTACAGTTAAAAGTTAACGTATACTTTTACGGAAAGTTTTGTATGCCGAATTTGCCGTTAAAGACCACGTTAGCTTTTAATCACATTGTGAAAAGGGCCGTTAATAAAATAAATGAATTTTCAGTTCTGTTAAGTTTTTAAAATGTCAATATCAGTTAATGCTAAAAAAGTTTCGGCAAGTTTCGGATTCGGCCGAATATTCGGCTTTTTGCCGAATATTAGGTTCGGTTCGGGTTTGGCCTCAGAAAAAACTGGTTTCGGTCGGACTCTAAAAATTATGCATTTGGGGTTTTCGGCACTACTGATTTCAAATCTGAAATTTAAATTTTAAAATTCAAGATGGTGGATCCAATATGGCGGTCAAAATTTTTAGGAAATAAATTTTTTAATTTAAAAAAAGTCAAAAGAAACTCTGGGTATTCCTGATAGATATTTTTAAATAAATGTTTGAAATTCAAAATGGTGAAATTAATATGGCGGCTATAATATTGATACTTTTTTAAGAGATCATCATTATTCTTTAATTACTTTAAGGCTAGACGAGTGACAGAGGTTAAAGATCAGCCATATGTATGTTTTAGAGTCGCCGGTCAACATTTTTAAAAACCATCCTTTTAAATAAAAAAAGTCAAATGAAACTGTGGGAGCACCTGATATTTTACAAACAGATATTTGGAATTTAAAATGGTGAAATCAATACGGCGGCGATAATATTGATACTTTTTTAAGAGATGATTTTCTAATTGCTTTAAGACTATAAGCAACAGAGGGTAGATATCAGCCATATGGAGGGTTTTAGATTCGCTGATTACGAATTTAGAAATTATATTTAAAAGTTTAAGGTGGCGGATCCAATATGGCGCCGAAATTTGTATCCTTTATCAACCTTTAAGTTTAAAAAAAAGGAAGCTATGGGAACCCGTGATAGATATTTTATAAACAGATATTTGGAATTTAAAATAGTGAATTCAATATGGCGGTTATAATATTGATACTTTTTAAAGAGATCATCATTTTATAATCACTTTAAGCAGCAGAGGTTAGACATCAGCCATATGGAGATTTTTAGAGTCGCGGATTTCGAATCTGAAATTTAAATTTAAAAAAGTTTGTGGATCCAATATCATGGTTAAAATTTAAAAAAATCAACATTTTAATGTTTTAAAAAGACAAAGGAAACTATGGGATCCTGTGATAGGTATTTTACAAACGGAACAATAATTTTTAAGAATTCTAAATTATCTGAGCTCACCTTCTTAATGTCAATCTTTAACTTTTTTAATATATATTTCACACCAACGTCAAACGGCAAGTTCTCATCCGATATAGCTTTAAAAACTTCGCGATTTGTAAAACGTACCGTATCAGAAGACGTAATACTTCTGTCTGTTTAAGAAGTAAAACTGATTTAAATAGCTATATGTTTAAATTTGTTGCATTGTATTTTAACTTACTAATCTCTTGTTAAAGCCTAAAGCTCACGGGTAGTTTTTGGGTTAATTGTCGATATCTCGAATGTTTATGAACGGTCGCAAACGGTCGCAAAAATATAAGTAGTATACATATTAAAGAGTTATTTGGCGTAACAAATATTTCAATATCGATCGCACTTTGATGTTACAAAAAGTCGGACATAAAAAAAAGCTCCATTTTGATCACATCTGAAGAGTTTCATCTAATTGTTGTATATATTTTTAATAATTCTCAGCTCAATTCTTTTTATTATTATTTGAATTATCAAGGTCAGCTTTAGCCCAAAATCGCCCAAAAATAGAAATGAAAAATCGCCCAAAATTTTAAAACGAAAAATTGCCAAAAAAAATTAAAAATCGCCCAAAATTTAAAAAAGAAAAATCACAAAAAAAAATAAAAAATCGTCCAAAATAAATGAAATATCGGCGAAAATTAAAAAACACAAAAAAAAATATTAAAAATTATAGTAATTTAATTTTTATATTAAAAAAAAAAAAGATAACTTACAGAAAAGCATAAATAGTCTTCGTTTCTTACTGAATTGCAATAAAAGTATGAATAAAAGGCAATATTTTCCATCAGCCAAAAATTATAGTATGGCTCTCCAAGGGAAATTTAAGACGTCAAAGAAACCGCAGCTCAAAATTTTGCATATCACATAGAGTCTAAAGTCCTTCCGTCCGCCAAAAGCGAGTTTCAAATTAAATATTCCACAGGCAAGCAATCTAAAAAATTGTCGTAAGCGAAGCCGAGATTTGATAAACTATGGAGTTTAAAATTCTTCCACCCGGTCGAAGGCCGTCTACACGAAAAGTCGTCAAAAGCACGTCAAAAGCATTCCGAAGGCTACTAATATTGAAAATTGTCGTAAACCAAGCCGAGATTTGACATACCATAGAGTGTAAAATCCTTCCGCCCGGCCGAAGGCTGGCTACACGAAAAGTACTCGAAAGCACGTATCGAATTAAGCATTCCGGAGGCAACTTATATTGAAAATTGTCGTAAGCGAAGCAAAGACTTGATTGCACCTGCGCGAAGGCTTTTAAACTCTATGGTATGTCAAATATCCGCTTCGTTTTTGAAAATTTTTTATATTAGTGAGCCTTGGAATATTTAACTTGATAAACGCTTTCGACGATTTTCCGTATAGCGGCGGAAGGATTTTAAACTCTATGGTATGTTAAATCTCGGTTTTGCTTACAACAATTTTCAATATTAGTAGCCTTCGGAATGCTTAATTTGGAACGTGCTTTCGACGACTTTCCGTGGTATGTCAAATATCGGCTTCTCTTACGACAATTTTCTAAACCAGTTTTACTGCTATAGAAGCCAAATAATGGTGGAGATGGAACACATTGGAGAAACTTTCAATTATTTTCTACAATATATATTTTAAATTCTATATTTGATTTTGATGATTGCTAGAATTTTTGGGTGTAAAATTTTGGTCGTTTTTCATTTTTATTTTTGGGCGATTTGTCATGGAAACATTTTTCATATGAAAAATCGGCCAAAATTTCAAAATGAAAAATCAGAAAAAAAAGAAAAAATCGCCCAAAATTTTGGGCGATTTTTCATATGAAATCTCAACCAAAATTTTTATGGAAAAATTTTGGCCACAATCACAAAATATTTTAGGGGACTGAAGCTTAAGTAGTTGACCTCTCTAAGGCAGAGCAAATAAATTTTGCATTTTCCTGAAATGTACTTTTGGCCAAAATATTTGATCCCTGGCCCATCGTGCATCCTTATGAACCAAACAGGATGTTTCCTTAAAATTGTATTGAAAAAACATCATTACTGAATATAAACTTGCAATCCGGCAACAAATCCAAAAAGTCACTTAACGACAATAGTGAACAATTAATTAATCTGTGCAACAAACTGGTTTAAAAAAGTAGACAAGGTTTTATCAGCACTTCAAATTTTGTAATGTACATACTTTAATACTAGGATTGTAGCGAATATCAGTTTAGCGAATGCGAATGAGATTAATTAATTATATGAAAAGGGATTACCTCCAGGCTAGTTTATGGTCAACTATTTTTGTTTCCAAAAAGTAAATAAAAACTTTAAATCATTTTTATTACAACTTACCCAACGTTTCGTTTGTTATTGCACAAATACAAAATTTTTTCTAATTTAATAATCAAATAAGAATAAATACATTTAAGTCATATACTTAGAAATAAAATTTTGAATATACGATTACATATCGACGGCCTATATTCAAAACCCTCTATATTAAAAATCACAACTTTTCAGGAGAGCACAAAAACTGTTTATTTCGTTCATTGATGGGTTATTTTAAAATCTTTGCTCTATAATATATTTTAAATCTAGGATTTAATACTAAGTGATATTTATTTTCAAAATTTTGCATTATTGGCAGTTTTATGAAGAAATAGAGGGTTTTGTTATTCGAAAATACTCAATACGGTATAAGATAGAGGATTTTGTATAGTAAAAAAGTGAAAAAAGTAATTAAGTAAATTTTCAACAAATAATATGTTTAAGTTTTATTGCGACCTCTAAATTAAAGAACAAAAACGTTTACTATACATTGCGATTTCCGCGATGTTAGCAGTTTTTTCTGAAATGTTGTTATTCTTTTCAATATTAGTGATTTCTTCAATATACATAGTTAGCAATTTTTCGTGAACATGCGGCCTTGACGGTCTCTAATCAATGTTAGGACGTGTTTTCGATGTTGCAAGCTCTCGCGAATTTTTTCAATGCTCGTGATAGGAGCGACTTTTTGCAAGTTGTTAGGCTCTTTACAGTTTACACGATTTTTAAATCATATTAGACTTTGTTATCATGCCGCTGTTAGCAAGTTTTTTTTATGGCTTGTTTAAAGTTATGCAATTTTTCGCGATAGGCGTAATTTTTCACAGTTTATAGTTTTCTTAAATTTTTGGCGTATTTGATCAATTGTAACATTTTAATCTTTCATATATAAGCAAGTTTTTGCGAATTTTAGTATTTTCCCGAGGTCTTGACATTCTTTACAGTTTGAGCAAGTTTTAATAATACGAGATTATCAAAAAAAAGTCAAATGATTTCAATTTAAATTGAGTTTATTTAAATAATATTTTATGAGATACAAAGTTATGCATTAAACACATTCACCACAGCAGGCTACACGGATACACGACTTTAAATGTTGCTAGCTACATTTGTCGCCCTGTAGCCAGCTAGTTAATTTTTTGAAAGCGGAAGTACATATTTCAGTGGTGCTACTTCCAAATGTTTCACTTGTATAAAAATAAAATCACTTATTGAAAATATACTTAGATCACGCAAAATGTAACACCAAATAAATTTATTTGTTTAATTCCCTTGATTGTTATTGTACTTTTAATACTTAAAATTTTTGTTGTTATCTTTGTTAAATAGAATATTGACTAAGTCAAGAATACCAGCATCGTTGAAAACTTAAAAAAAATCATGAGGTAGTGGCCTATTTTAACCTTAAAAATTTTTAAGTACATTTTTTGGGATCTATTCGATACAACGGTACATAACCATGTATCCACTTTTATGGAGCCGCTTCCATGCTTTTATTTGGTGTATTTTTGAAACCTGCCACCGATGAAGTACGTAAGTTATGGTACTTTAAAAATTAGTTTATTTTTAGAATCTCATTTTTATAGTGCCATAATTTACGAATTACATCGATGGGAGCTTCCAATTACATATCAAATTAAAGCTTTGAAGGTTCTATATAAAACTAAATACATGCTTAAGTGCCTTTGTATCGGGAAGCTTTTAAGATAACGGTTCTTTTACGTAAAGTCGTATAAATAACATTTTAAATTCCATTTAGCTCGCAATGGGTTAATATATTTGAAAATTATGTATACCAGCGCAAAGCTGTTTCAGAGCTCTTTGAAATGATACCTTTATCGTTTATATCTGTTCTATATTGTAAGAGTTATGACCAATAAAAAATTCGAGTTTTGAACCCCGTAACTCCAGAAACAAGAGCGGCCGCCGAAAGACAAATTATACCAAAATTTTTAGGTTAAAAAGTGCTATTACCGCGTATTATTTTTAATTTTTAAAAATTTTGGTATTCTTGACTTGTACTAATTTGTCCATTCTCGTGGAAAAGTGCATAAACGATACTTAAACCGAAAAACATACATGATTCCAGACATGTACATGAACTTTACACAATATTATAGAAATACAATTACTTAGTTTGACATGTTTATAAATATATAAATTTATTTATTTAAAAACTCGATACATATATCGCGACCTCAGTATTGGCTTAGCCCATATGCCAAAAAGTCGGAATAGAGAAAAACAACAAAGAAGATTTACATAAAGTTTTCTCAAAATATATCCGATAGAATTTTTTTGTATTCTCACCACTGCTTCCGGCATATGTTTGGAAGAAAAATGTACATTTTTGTGAACTTTCATCAATCCGATTAGAAATTAACATATTTTTACTGAAAGTAAAATATCTTGTTTTGTGCTTCAGTAGCCACTTTTTTATTTTATTTCTAAAAAGTAGCTTTTGTTGCTCCATGTGTATATAACTGCTGTGTATTGAGTAACTTGTTATTGAGATGAAATTTTCTACTTTTTACTGAAAATAAGCGTATAACTTTATAGTTTACATGGCTTTTAAACCGTATTAGACTTTTGTTATCAAGCCGCTGTTAACACGTTTTTGCGAATTTTCGTCATTTTCGCAATTTTTTTCGAATTCGTGCCATTCCTTACAGTTTTGGAGATTTTTAATCAAAATTAAGGCTTGTTTAAAGTTTTGCAAATATTTCGCGGTTTTTCGCTATTTTCGCCATGGCTTAATTTTTTCGAAGTTTATAGTATTCTTACATTATTTGGCGCATTTAATCAATCGTAACATTATAATCTATCATATATAAGCAAGTTTTTGCGAATTTTCGTACTTTTCGCGATGTTTCCCGAAGGCTTGACATTCCTTAGCCTGAACACACGCCGCAGAAGATAAAACGTTTTTGTCTTTTAAGTCAAACGTGTGTGTTTGATTGTATGATTATATCGCACACCAAAAAAAAATTTGGTGTGTGTTGTCTCACAAGAACTAATGTACTGTTGTCGTATTAGTCAAAGAACTGTTTTGTCTTATATTAGTGTGGGTTCAGCCTTACAGTTTGAGCAAGTTTTAATCATACGAGGTTATAAAAAAAAATCAGATAATTTCAATTTAGATTGAGTTTATTCAAATAATATTTTATGAGACAGAGGAAATTGCCTTCGTAAAAGTAAACTGCGTAAGATAGAGAAATAAAAAATGACGATAAAATCGCAAAAATAAATATTTTTACTCCCAAATTTATAGCATAGATGCGGTTTATTTTACGCAATACTTTGCCATCAAAAAGAGATTTTCCTCAGAATCGAATATAGAGGATTTCAAATATACGCCGTCGATATGAATTACTGAAACCCAAAAACTATATAAAATAACTTAAAAATATGGTGTAAAAACATCGAACAATAACTCGAAGAATGGAATAAAACCTGTGAATATGTATCGTTTCTCACGTACAAGAGCAAAGTTTTAATGAAATCGCTTAATGTTTAATTTTCTAGCTTTTGTTTAATGCCAAGACAAGTCAGAACAATATAGTACCCGCATCGGCAAATGGAACCAAACGAATCCCGTGCTTAAGTTCTTTTGTTTATATATCTCCTTTATTAATAAATAAAAATGCTCATAACTAACATACAAAGCATTATTTTTTACCAGAAAAATTAATTTGCTATTCTTTTCCACCAAAAAAAATTTGCTAACTTTAATAAAATTTGATTTATCTTTAATTTTATTATGCGCTTTAAATATTCGCATCCATTGTAGCGAATACACATGCGAATATCAAAAACAAATCGCAAATGCGAAAAGCGAACAATTATATACGCAGTTATATGATTAAGAGGTTTGTAACTGTTCAAATTTGTGGTTGAAGTCTACTGACGATTTGGTAAAGCTCCAATGAAATGCATATAGACAATGCTTAGCTATATGCAAATAAACTTCATTTAAAAATAAAATCATGACAATATGTCAAATAATGAATTTCTTAGAAGTTTAATTTGGATTTTACTTTTCATTTTACCTTATAAATACTTTTATAAAATTGTATAAAAGGGTCACTAAAATGTACTAGTGAATCTTTGGTTCAAATGTCTCCATAAAGTCGTAAAAGAACTACCTCGCCAATAGTACTAAAGTCTGCTGGCAGATTTTCATTGACAAGCCTGTATATATATATATATATATATATATATATATATATATATATATATATATATATATATATATATATATATATATATATATATATATATATATATATATATATATATATATATATATATATATATATATATATATATATATATATATATATATATATATATATATATATATATATATATATATATATAATTCAATAGGCGATTACCTTGGATGGGGTAAACCTGGTCACTAGTACTATTGACAATGTCACTAGTAAATCACTACAACTTCACTATCGGCATCGAGCGAGGAAACATAAATATTGTAGACTAGAGCCCCTAAGATTTACTAGTGAATCTTTGGTTCCGATGTCTCCATGTGGTCCAAAAAGAACTACTTAGTAAGTAATGCTTCAATGACAAGCTAATGTTAAATGTCAATAGATGATTACATTGGCTGGGATACACCTTGTCAGTAGTACTACTGACAATGTCACTAGTAAAACACTACAATTTCACTATTCGCATTTCTTGCTGGGTACATACATATGCACATAGACGAGTCTACATGCATATTCGAATTAGCTAAACTTTTTTGACCGAAGTAAAATTAGACAATAATTAACATTGAAAGTTTCTTTGCTGTTTATGAATAAGGAAATATTGACAGATTGTATTTAGAATCGATTTTTATGGTACCGAAATTCACCACAATTGCAATCCTTTCTTTATTTATATCATTTATATTTTTAACATATTTCACACGGTTGTCAGCAGCAGAAAGAACATCATTTGTTTAAATGGAGATAAATTAGCCAATGAAAGTAAATTCTTGCTAAACCACCTTTAACATTCACAAATTAATTCAAACCAATTGAATAGATTTATAGCTCTGGTTGTCTTATAACGTTGGTCGCAATAATTTCAATTGTGCTGAAACTATTTGTTTCTTTTATAATTAATTTAATTTTTTACGTGATTATTTTTTATTTCTTTGTCATCCAAGACAATATTGTTTCGTTTTTAGAAAATAAAACTTTTATGTATCAATAATACCTGACTGGTATCTTTATTTTTTGCCTTGAATATCGATTTGGTTTTCTGTTTAGAAATTATATTAATCTAAATTAAATCTATTGTACACTTAAGTGTCATGTATTGAATCAACTTAAACTTAAATCAATTACTGACTATGACTATAGAGTAATATTGGGGTGATATTTTAAAATCAATTTGGCACTTCATTTTGAAATTAATTTAACTTTACTTTTGATTATTTTGAATGACTATTTCGATTTTGAATATGAGCTGTGCATTTATAAATATTATTTAAATGTTATTATAATCATAATTAATATCGTCTTTTAAAATATGCTTCGAATAAATAGTTATAAAAAATAAAGTTCTTATTTTAGTAATATAATGTATTTTAGTGTTATAAATTATAACGTATAATGTATGTTATTATGTATGCATGTTATTATAACTTATAATGACTTAGATGTTATGTACTTCCTTAAATCGTCATTGTCATGCTAAAAATATAGAAACGTAGTATACATTCATATGTGTTTGTATGTACGTACAGTGGGGAGCAAAGGTGTCAAGATGTTTATAACATATTAGTTAGAAGCGAAATAACTCCTATAAACTATTGAATATTATAGAAAAAGTCAACGGAAAAACGTTTTTGGATATTGAAGTTAAACTCAAGATATTTGGTATATACAGGAAAATGCCAATATTAACAATTTTGCACCATTAGTTTCTTAACCAGATTACAATAAAAATGAGCATTAAAGAATTGTATTATTTTAAATGAAGTTTATTTGCTGATGGCTAAGCATTGTCTATCTGCATTTCATTGGTGCTTTACCAAATCGTCAGTAGACTTCCACCACAACTTTGAACAGTTACAAACCTTTTACCTTATTCACAGACTTTTAAAAACCATTTGAGAATTTACAAATGATAATATTTTTGAAAGTCACAAGAGAATAAAATAAGCGTAGTAGGCTTAGAAACTTACACAAAACCCAGCAAATAATTTATATTCGCACAGTAAAAAAATTTGGGTTAATTTCATATAGAACAATAACAAAAAAAAATTAAATTTATTCCAACATAGTATATATAAGGAGACTGAATGAAAGCCAGTGAGAGAGATCTGCTTTTACTCTCCTTTTTAGAGCATTAACATAATATTAATATTTATTAAATAATATTCTTTCTTGGTATTAGTTTCAAAGTAAATATTATACATATAAGTAATATGATAGAAGAATTAATATAATTGCCTATTGTACTATTTTTACCCCGAAGAAAGTGTTATTTTAAATATAAACAAAAATTGAATTAATACCACCAGGAATGGATTGTATTCTTAAATGGGTGTCATTTGCAATACCCTTCTGAATAAATTCTATGCTAGGCCGGTGTTGCTTATAACCTAGAAGGACTAAAATTAACCCCCTTTTTCTGAAATTTCACTGCTGAAAATAAAACAAATTAGGTATAATGGATTTCTTGACTTTATTTATTTTTTCATGTTTAAATAAATATAAAATGACTACTGTGTAAACTTAAGTTAAATAAATGAATATACTAGCGATATTTCTCTTTTTTTTTCAAAAAATTACCTCTTCAAAAGTTATACAGCCCAAATATGAATAACAATTTTCCGGGAGTTATTTCCTATTCCCTGCTTCCTTATTCTAAATAAAGTCTTCCCGGGAACATTTTTCCTTTTCCCATTCCTCCACACAGAAAAATTTCCATGTAAAATCGTCAAAAACCAGGTTAATTTAACATTTTTCGATAGTGATTTTGCATCATAGGCGTTTCATTTTAATTCAACATGATTTACAATAATTTTGAAGGAAAATTTATCATTTTGAATTAACTATATCTCATGCTGATTTAATATTGCAGTACAGTTAAACAATATTTACTTCAAATTGTTATTCCATTTGCATTGAGCTCCTACACTCTGGATCACAAATTTTAACAATAAAATTATCCACCACTTTTAGTTTTCACATGCATATCGAACTTTTAATGCGCAATTTCTTTTTGTTAATGCTTTTTCGTACTTTGAAACCGCATGGTGCTAACTCAAATCGATTACTTTAATACCTTCAATGATATTAATTGTAATAAACTGAGAGAGAGTCCTAATTCTTTTCAGGTGTTGTTTGTAAACTTGATGAAATAAGTTTATTTTAAGAGAGAATTTTAATTGAGTGTTGTGTTTTCTTCCGACGGGGTTTGTTTGAAATTGAAACTATTTTCCGTCATCCCACGTCAAATTTGGCTGATAAACAGACCGGTTTCGACTATGTGCCATCTTCAGTGTTCTATTGAACACTTTTAATTGAATTTAATTTTAATTCTTTTTAGGCATTACAATAAAACTCAAACAAAGATACATTTTTAATGCTTGTTTCGGTATTACATGCAAGCGACTAGGAATTATTTCTTTTAATGAAAAAATTCATTTCAGCTTTTGGTATTATTTCTATTCCCAGAAATCATTAAAAACATCTCACACTTTTGTTTTTGGTTTTAAATGTAAATTGTTTCGGAATTAATTTTAAATTTAATTCCAAAATGGTCTATAATGAAAGCCGCTGAATTTTAAAATTAATCCAAAATTTTTTACTGTGCGATATGAATCTATTTTACTTTTCTACACCTTTATACAATTAGAAATCCATTAGATAATAATAAAAGTATTTATAAAGCAAAATGGAAAATAAAATTCAAATGAAACCTTTAAGAAATTTATTATTTGAAATAGTGTCATAGTTTTATTTTAAACTTCATTTAAAATAAAATTATGACAATATGTCAAATAATAAATTTCTTAATTGTATTATTTATTAAAACTTATTTAATCCATTTTATAAATTATCAAAACAAACGTTTTTGTTTTTTAAACAAGTAATACTTTTTACCATTTAATTTTTTTGAGTTTTGTAATATACAAATTGGGAAAAATCCAAAAAATATCCAATGTAATAAAAATGCAAATCACTGGGATGATAAAAAATAATGCATGATTGTGTAAAAATGTAGAATATATCATTGAATAATGATTAAGGTAATAACAAAGACGAATTGTAATAGGGAAACGCGACAGAAATCAGCATTATCGAATAGAAAAGTGAAGGCTAAACTTAAGCTTTTCCAACATCATAAAAATTACATTGTTCCAGAGTGGAAGGGAGTCATATAGTCGGACGATATTTAAATGAATCGTTTTTAGTCGGATGGTAAAGTACAACATTTCCGTCGAACATATGAAATATTGACGAATTTTATAAACACGGTGATACTTTTGTTCCCTACTGTACATACATATATAGCTATTTGTCATATTAACATCCGCATGAAATAATATTTTAAATATCGGAAAAAAATATAATAAAACAAGAAATAAGTACATTTGAAATAATCACAGTTTGCATTTGCAAATATTTTATTAAAGCAATTTAATTGTTGGAAATTTTAATTTCGAAAAATTTTCCACTATTCTTCATAAAAATTTTAAACTTTTAGAAAGATTTCCCTGTTTTACTAAAAACAAATTTGCAATATATCTATGTAGTACCATGTATACCTATGGGTATATATCTACAGGATGCGGCTAAAGTAAGTTTTTTAAATAAATATTGAATGGAATGAAAACAACAAAAAATTTAATGATAAAAATAAAATTTATTTTATGTTATTTTTTTACATTAATTATGAAAAATAATAAAAAATGTGCTCTTTTTATAGCATTTTTCATAACTTTGTTGAGTGTTTCTTGTGGTATACTATCAATTTCTTCTTGAATGTTGTCCTTTAGTTGCTGCAAGGTTTGGGGCTTATTCACAAACTTAGATCTTACACAATAAAAGCAGTGTTACACCATGGAGTAGTTCATACACCATAAAATCTTTTGTATGGACGTTGGTATTAATTATCGAACGATTATTTTAAAGGAATAGAAAAATAATATTAGTTCTTTGCGCAATTGTATAGTTTTCCATTTTTATATATTCTCCAAAGTTTAATTCCCGATATATAGATCACTGAATAATATACAAAGAAAAGCCTAGCATGAAGGTAAGAATTGGTCCAACCTATATTTTATTACTTATGGGTTGATTATGTAAAAAAAATTTGTTCATATACGTTTCATATTTGTATGAACAATACGAAAGTTTGTTTCAGACGTATAGAAGCGTTTTAATTTACAAAATTGGGGAGAAAGTCACTTATTTAAAATACAATCTACTAAGCTGTGAGTGGTTACCTATAATGGTCAAGTCGTGACGTGAAGTTTCCAATAAAAGAAATGCTTTAAAAATTTTCGAATTTTAATTAATACAGGTAACATTATTTGTATCATGTATGTACTTATGTATGTATGTATGTATGTATGTTTGTTGTGTTATTTAGCGGTGACACATGCAAACGAAATCTTTATTTTAGCTTCTTATGTATGTATATATCTAATAATATTCCAAAAGAAATTAGACTGATTGCTCCAAAAATGTTTAGACATTTATGCCAGACGCGCCAGTATTTAGCTCTAATATATGAATCACACTTATACGTAGGGGAAATATTGAAGAATATCAAAATGATTTTGATTTTCATAACAAACGCACATAAATACATATATTGCAGCTGAATATTGACGCGCCTGGCACCCGCTTAAAGAAAATGTATATGCTAGGCAAAATACGGGCAGAGTGTGAGAAACGGGTACCCCCATACAAAGTAAATATTAATTTTCCTATATCTGCAGAGCTACAAATAGTAAGGCTCTGTTAATTCCAAGGCAAATTCATACCAGGTAATCTCCCTAATAAAACAAGTACAACATGTAACAAAAACCACAAGCATTTCGTTTTTGTAAAAGCATTGTTCGTACTCAAACTCACAAAGCAAATAGTGTATTTTGACATCCGACCAAGAAGAAAATGCTAAAAAAAAAAGTTACCAGCTGTGTTTACAAGTTCACCTGTAGTGAACTCGCCTTGGTTAATTCGATGTGGCTAATCTGTAGAGCAAAGCTAAAGTGTCAACGAAGTTTTGGGAAATACTGGTACCCCCATACAAAGTAGCTATTAATTTTAGTATATCTGCACAACTACAATAGGGAAGCTATCTAAATTTGATGTGGGTAACTCTTACAACAATCCTACTCAGCCGAGTGTGGCCTCTAAAGTTAAAGATGTTGCAGGATAGGGTATTTGGGTGCAACTAAAGTTTTTTAATATATCTTGTCTCATGTTGCGATGGTATCTGACATACCAGAGTATGCTGTAGTCGTACGTAGAATTTTATTTTGTCAACTTTGAATTTTCTCTACATTTGATGCCGAGGCGGTGCCCCATAACTGGATACGATAGGACCATATTGGTTTTAGAATAGAGTTGTATAACAGAAGTTTACAATTTAGGCTTAGTATAGAATTGCTTCCAATAGGCTTAAATATTTGAGCCGCTTTTAATTTCATTTGGCTCACCTTTGCATCTATGTGGGATTTCCATCTTAGACGATGATCAAGATGAACACCGAGATATTTAACCTCAGTGTGTTGGGGTATAAATTGGTTATTAATTTGTATAGGCGGCAGAGCTGCGAAATATTGCAATCAATTTGATTGCAATCACATGATTTCATGTTAACGATTGTTAGTTTTTGATTGCAATCAAAATCGTAAATTTGATTTCATTATTTCAATTTGAAATCATGAAATCATTTCAATAAAAGTGATTGCAATCAATTTTTTGAAATTAATTTCTACATTATTTGATTGCAATCAATCC
This sequence comes from Panzeria rudis, assembly GCA_956483635.1. NCBI lineage: Eukaryota > Metazoa > Arthropoda > Insecta > Diptera > Tachinidae > Panzeria > Panzeria rudis. The sequence continues at coordinate 851,486 of OY101448.1, forward strand.
AGTGATTGCAATCAAAATGAAATCAGAATCAAAATCATTGTTCTCTTCAAATGATACTCATTTCACTAGAAATGAAGCTTACTCTGATATTAAAAAAAACCTGTATGAAATGGCTAACTAACCTACGTTTTGGTACGTTTTTTATACAATTTTGTTGTAGTGATTTCAAGGAAATTGACTGAAGTCAAATGATTTCAACAAAATTTGATTGCAATCAAATTGATTGCAATCAATGATTTCAAAAAAAAAAATTATTTCAAAAGATTGCAATCTTGACATGATTTCAGTTTGAAATCTGAATTCATTTTGAAATCAAAGAATGAAATCAATTTGGTTGAAATCATTTTGATTGAAATCAAAATTGATTGCAATTTTTTACAGCTCTGATAGGCGGGCATGTTTCTCTGCCCAATGTAAAAATAATATGTAGACATTTTTGTTCGTTTTCGCCATTTTTCCAAGTGAGGTCTTGCAGTTTTCGTTAAGCCTCTTGAGGGTTTTTGTGGTATGCGTATGTTGCTGTTTATCGGCAAGTCAGAGGCATATATCAAATGTAATATAGGACCACGGATGCTGCCTTTAGAAACTGCGGCTTCAATCGGCTGCGGAGGGCTTAGAAAATTACCTTCCTTAGTGGCTAATTTTTTCTCAGTTAAGTAGCTTTCTAAAAGCTTAAGACTGTTTGCGGGTAGGTTTACGTTTAGTTTATGTATTAAACATACGTGCCATATTTTATCAAAAGCCTGAGAAACATAAATGAAGAGCGCAGAGCAATATTTCTTTTCTTCGAAACTTTTCCTAATCACATTTCCAAGTCCACGTGTTTGATCGATCGTGCTATGTTGTCTCCTAAAACCGAATTAATGATCTGGAATGCATCCAGTATCATTCAATATTGTTCTTGCCCCGTTTTAGAAACAAAAAATCCTAAGTAGAACGTAAACACATCTACATTCTCTTTATTTCTCTATGAAATTTCATTTAAATCGGAAACTCGGTCTAAATTTATTTCCTGCTTTTTTCGTAATTCCCCCACTGTACTTTGTTTCGTATGAATATTTTAATATTGGCTAGCATTGAGAAATATAAATACATACATATGTATCTAAGCCCAAGCCCAGAATTTATTAACAAGCTGACAATCATTGGAAAGATTAAGTCTCCTGTCAACTATGTTAAGTATGAAAAGAAAACCCGAGGAAATGAATATAAAGTGAATTTATATGTTTTTAAAACGATTAAATTGTCAAAGAGATAAACATATTAATATTTTATTTAAAGATTAACTTTAAACATGTCAAAGATAGTTTTTTACAAAGACTTTATTCATCGAATGGTGATTTGTATAATAAGTATTTCTAGAACCCTAATCTTGTTTATAAACAACTCTCATATACGAGCATTGGCATAGAGATGTCATTATTGCTGTTACCGCCATTGTAAAAATTTTTAAAAGCAATTTTAACTTAAGTCGCTAATTTTTGTGTATTTTCTAGTGCTGAGTTTAAAAAAAAGGCGGCATATTTTTGAAAGGCATAGTTTTTGCGCAAAAAAGGTTTATATTTTTTGTGTTATTCGTTTAATTTTTCCTAACTGGACTTTAAAATTATAGAAACTTTTATAATATATGTACCTTGGATTTTTCGCAATGTAGAATAAAAATATTACAGTAAACTAACTTCATGAAATTATTGTGATCGTATAAACTAACTTCATGAAATTATTGTGATCGTATATAATGAACAATTATAATGTCGCAGTGTCTGCGAACATTGACATTTTGAAAAGTGTCATGGACACTGTGACTGACACCTTTTTTGGACATTACGACATTAAAGGTGGGTCCACATTTAAAAATATTTGCGACGAACGTATTCGCCGAAAATATTTGCGGCACAAATTCTAGCTTGTAGATGTGGACGAGCTTTTAAATATTTATCACACAAATATTTATTCACGAACATTTTTACGTCCACCCGCTCAAGCAAATGATAAAGCAATAAAATTAGCACTATTTCTACAAATGCGTCCACACCAGAACAGCATGCGGCGTAAATTTTTGTGTTGTTCGGCAGAAACCAACAAGCCATGGCTCGTGTGCGTTGAATGTGATGAAAATTCTTGTGACGTTTCTGTGCGCCGCACACGTCCACACTAACTAAAATGCGTTCGCCGCAAATATTTACAGATGTGGACCCACCTTAACCTGCCAAATGAATATTTTATTTCGTTCCGAAGCACAGTAACGAGAAGAATATAACCATTTCAGAAATTTTTTAATTTCCAAAAATTTTTCTTATTTTATTCTGTTAGTCGTTTTACTTTCGAATACATTGTAAAGGGCACATACAAAAGATTCGACATAAGTTTTAGCCACCTTGAATGTTTATTTAGCTCAATATTTTTGGATTAACGACTGCATCTGTATTTAAATTTATATTTATGCAATCATTTACTAAAATTATATACTCGTATTTATTTTATTAAGAGGACATTCACTTTTTATTAAGGGACACGTTCATACTTGCCCAAATATATACTACATACATTCATACGTAAATATATACATTTTTAAACGCTTACGTTTGCACTGCATGTGCACTATACGAGCGTGCATCCAGTTGACCTGAGATTCGAAAATAAACGAATGTTCGCTGAAGGCAAAGAAATTTTGCCACCAAAACGTTCGGCAGATATTCGCGAATTTACAAAAAAATAATCAAAATATTCGCTACAGAGAACTAGTCTCGATAATGTAACAAAAAAATACATTATCGTATAATAATAACAATAATACATTTTTTAATAATAATAATTTCTCAATTATATTTCATGATCGTTAAATTTTAGAGTAGCAAGTCTTGGTAGATTAGTTGCTAGTTTGGTGGTTACGTGATCGATTGTCAGCAATGGTTATTTCTGGTTTGTCTCACTAAAGCATAATAGAGTTTCGATTAATTAAGTGAAATTGCAGTGAAATTCCTTTTTGAGCAACACTAAAAACTTTCTCATCAGTTTAACCCTTGATAGAAAAGGTACGTTTGCCAGAAGTATAACTTTTAAATTTTTTACTATTTCTTTTTTGATTGTTGTGATAGGAAATTCTTATACTCAGTATTCTAGGTTCTTATCAGAGCCTTGCCAGTGGTGGCTATTTTTTTGCTGTGGATGGATTTTGTTTTGAGAAATTAACAAATCATACGTCTTTGAGGCGTATCGTTATCTTTTTTGTAACTTTTGGAGTTCATTATATTAGCACTTTCATTCAAATTTTTAATTATTCCTACAAACTTTTGCATACAAATTTGTTTTAATAATGACATTGTAAACGAAGTTTGAGTATCACAGAGTTGGTTTTTTACTGCAATCCATTTTAGATGGTTTAATTTTGACCAAAAATGTAACTGAATTAATGAGTGAAGTCTTGGCGGACGATGTTCAAGATGAGACTATACAAATTGACGAGCTGAATGGAAATACACATCCCTTTCAAAAACCACCTCAGGAAACAAATAATTAAACAACTACGACTTTTAGCAATGTGCAAGGTAGGAATTTCGAGATTTAAGTATCCGTCTTACTGAAATCTCGAAATTCCTACCATCATTTTCATGTCTAATTCGACAAATATTAATTGCAGTTACAGTGCAGATCAAACCCTACCTAAAAATAAAATATATTATAGTTTCTGTTCATCAAAATATCGGCGAATGTCAAAAATGGTACTTGTCAAATATCAGACACATATACATGCTGACCACAAAAATTAAGTTTGCAACACTTGCATATAATGCTGAAAAAGTTCTGTTTTCAGCCAAAGATATTTTAAATAATACATATATAAATATTTAAATAATGTTGAAAAATATTCAGTTTTTCAGTTCTTAGAATTGATTTTGAGTCTATTGGGCAAGACCTCTTATTTTCTTGCTATTTTTAAACGATTATTGAACTTTATTGTTAATTTTTTTTCATTATAAATTTTTATTCAAAAAATATTCTGAGCATAAAGAAACTGATTAAATAAATGAATTCAATACATTTTATATTAGTTTTCCGTTCTCTAATATTGTTAACAGTATATTTAAAAGCGTACGTCTCTCAGATGTATCGTTATCTTTAACGTACAAAAAATAAAAAATAAAAATTAGTTCTAAAACACAAAATTCTGGAAATTATTGAATATAAAACTGAGAATTTTGGGGTTTAAAAAAAATTTTAAGTAAAAAGGAAATACTTTTTTTTCATACTACATTGTCCTTAAAGACAGGGGTCTTACGAACAAAATAAGCCATATAAACATAATAAAAATCGATCGACAAATGTTGATTTTATTATATATTTTTAGTGCTTCAATCTGATTAGAAAAGTTTTAGTTTTGTATTGTAACATAAAATAACATTAAATTAAAAATTTTAGAAACCCCCGAGGAAAATGGAATGTAACTTCAAAACAGCTATACCGATTTTCTTCAAACATAGGTTAGAAGATTTTAGATCGAGTCACCATTCGAACATAAAAATGAAATTAAAATCGATCCAGCCGAGGATACAGCGAGAAAAGAGAGATAACTTCTAAGCGCGTGGACCGATTTTCTTCGAACATAGCTAAGAACACTCTCGAAAAAAATCCAAATCGGTCCAGCCGGTTTCGCCCCTTTTTTTTTTTTTGGTCGGTGGTTAAAAATAAATAATATAAGAAATAATTCAAATATTCCATTTACATTGAGAAAATTAATAATATAGAAATATAAAAATATCGAGGAACTATTTTGAACCATCGCTTTATGGTGCTGAAATCTAAGATTCGCTATTGATATCACGAGAGAACCTTCGAAATCGATTCGTTTTTCAAACTAAACTGGGCGACAGATACATTTTTTTATTCGTTTTTGAGCGATGTTTCTGGATATTTTACAATAAAAATTTTCGAGATACTTTTGAACTTCGATGAGAGTATAATAAAAGAAAGCCTTGATCAAGTGGGAAACTGCAATAAAAATTTAAATATGTATACATACCTACATATGTATGTGTGCATGTGTATATTAAATACTTTAAATCTCAAAAACAAAACATTATTACGTTTCTTTCTTTAATGATCTTGTTAAGCGTGGTGACTTTTTGTTATCGATTTTTATTAATTTATAATATACATATCGATATTTTAATATAGAAAGGCCCTAACTAGTATTTTTTTCAAAAACCAAGGTTTTTGCATATTTCGATAGTTTAGATGTTCATCTATCGAAAATGCAAAAAAACTCGATTTGAAGAACAAAAAAAAATAAGTTAAGGCCTTTCTATATTAAGGTGACGATATATTCCTATAAAACAAAACAAACAAAAAAAAAAGACAAAATTAATAAACTAAAAAAATAAAATACATACATAAATACTATAAACGTAATAAAGACCTCCAAAGCAAGAGACATCCTACTTTTATTTATTGGCAAAATCAAATGCTGGACGGTACACTTGAGGTAGGTCAAAAGTACCAGTTTTAGAGATGCACAACTCCTATTAAAAAGATATGTCCGTATGTATGTGGGGCATTCTATACGAAATCGGCCAGTTTGTGACTCGACCCACTTCGATTTCGTTCATTTTCGGATATGCTATAGCACATATTAAACGCAATGTCCATACTAATTTTCAGTATTTTACTCCCGCCATGTATGGAGTAATAGATTTTTCAAAATTTTGAGTAAAAAAAATTTATTTAATTACAGATCAATAATAAAAATTGATATGTTAAAAAGTCAACCATTAACCATTTTATTCGTTTTTAGATGCGCTTTAGAAAAGAAACAAAAGAAAATTCAGTGTAATTATCACTTAGCTATTAAAGTTTGAAAATGAAAATCGACCCCTTCGATTTTTTAAATTTCCACAAATACCACTCTATATTACGCAACTTTTAAGAAAATTTCGAGATGTGATCTCAACTTTTTCTATTTTTCTTTCGAATTTTTTAAATTTTATTTTTGTTATTAATTTATCTTAACACTACTTAAAATAATAACGAAGTCTAAAAAATATATTTTTTGAACTAAGCTGAGGTCACTGAACACGAATATTATATTAATATTTTTTAAGAAAATAGTTTTCCAGATATTTGCAATAAAAAACTGTAATTTTCTAGTTTTTAAGTTATTGACAGAAATCTCGAAAAAAGAACATATAAAGCATAAAACTTATACACAGCTCTAAAGACTTCTTTCTATTCTTTCAGCCAATGATTAAAATGTGTTGGTCGGACTAAAATCTAGCGAGTTATATATACTGAAAAATTTTTATTTTTTGATGTTTTTTTTACAATTAATAACATGGGCAAGCAAAAAAATGGTCTATGCACCAGATCTACTTACCTATAAGCACTTCGATGCGCTGAGTCCGAATCTTTCGTTCTTTTGGCTCGTACGCACTCAAAATTTCAAGTAACTCGAGAGAAACTGCATATTTTTTGTAGCCAGTTTTAACAGTATTTCGCAATTTACTGAGTATGAGTTTAAGCATAGTTTTGCTCATACGCCATAAAAATTGCGAATTTCATGTAGGTACAAACCAATTTTTTAGTGCTATTAATTTTGAAATAAAACGTCCAAAAAATTTTTTTTAACTTTTCAAAGCATATAACTCGCTAGATTTTAGGCAGAGCAACATATTTTAATCATTGGCTGAAAGAAAAAAGTCTTTAAAGTTGTGTATAAGCTGGCTCTATGCTTTAGATGCACTATTTTCGAATTTCTGTCAAGAACTTAAAGACCCTAAAATTACAGTTTTTTAATGCAAATATTTGGAAAACTATTTTCTTACAAAAATACTAATATATTTTTTAAGAAAATATATTAATATTTTTTATTAATATATTAATATTTAAGTGGTGTTTTAGAAAAATTAATAAAAACAATAAAATTTAAAAAATTTTAAAAATATAGAAAATGCTGAGAACACATCTTGATAATTTCCTAAAAGTTGCGTAATGTAGAGCAGCATTTTTGGAAATTAAGAAAAAAAAACGAAGGGGTCGGTCGGACTTTTTGAAAATGTCGATTTTAATTTTCAAACGTTAACAGCTAAGTGATAATTACACCGAATTTTTTGTTTGTTTTTTCTGAGAGAGCATTTAAATACGAATAAAATGATTCCCTACATTTTTAACATATCAATTTTTATTATTGATCTATTATAACACAGTCGAACAGACTTTTTGGTGCCCTAAATTTGACCTCCGTTTTGTATGTGTTGTTGAACCCCCTTTAATCTTTTAGTTCTAGTTTTTTTCCAGTCAGCTCGCATTTTCGAAATATCGCGGCTTTTTAATTTATAGTATATACCAAATTTTTTGGGTTTTTTTCTTCTAAAATTTGAGTGTTACACCTTAAAATCAGAAATTTTTTTGGCAAGAAATTAGTCTACGCAAACATACGTTTCTTTTGAGTATAATAATTCCGGTGGTTGCTTCGGATATCTTTCTGATCTTTCAAGGATGTTGAAATTTAGCTGTTTTGGTTTAACCTTAATAAAATTGTGAATCACAAAAATTCCCACAAACAAATTTACACACCATGCACAAGGCATTACAGGGAACAAAGGTTTTAATTAAAATAAGAAATTAGTTAAAAATGTAGAACGAACAGATTAGTTTGAAATTTAGGTTTATTTTCCACATCCTACAGATACAAATGGGTAAATGTCCTTTTTTAAGTACTTATATTATTCTTTTTATTTTTTAATATTAATTTGTATTCTAAGCGAAAAAAATTCCCGAATTTTTCGGAGTAAATATCTTTCTTCCGGATGGTTTTTCTCAAATTACTAATCTGTACAAAAATATCTTTAATTTGAATAAATAACGCTGGTGCTTTTAGCATTAGACTGTAGTGGTATTTTAATGACATTTAGTGCTTAATATTGTTTTGTTTTATTCTTATTTCAGGACATTTTAAATATTTTCGAAATATTTTCATAGAAATGTGTTTATTGTAGTATTATGTATGTGCTTGGTAAAAATGTTTTAAAATGTTAATCAAATGTAAGATTTGTAAGGATAAAACTGAAAATAGTTAACATTCAATATCCTTGCAGTTTCACCAAAATATCCTGGAACGTACATCAACAATATTATATTTAAAAGAAAGATAATTTTGTGTAGATTTATAATCAAAAAAGTCTTATTGAAGAAGCAAAAAAGAGATAGAATAACTAAAAAAATAAAAACTGCTATATTTTAAAAACTAGAACTGACCAAAAAAATTTAAGGAAGTTTTGAAAAGTATATTTCCCATGTATGTTTTATTAATTATAGTTTACGCTGCACCAAACCAAAATGTTTATTTTGTTCCCCTGTGCAATTAAATAAATTTTTGATAAACATTTTGAAAAATCTCTTACTCCATACGTGGTGGGAGTAAAATACTGAAAATTGGTATGGACATTGCATTTAATACGTGCCAAAACATTTCCGAAACTTAACGAAATCGAAGGGGGTCGGGTCACAAACTGGCCGATTTGGCATGGAATGCCCCATGTACAAATGAGAAAAATAATGCACGTCAATGAAACTTGTTTAATCAAATGATAAAAATGTTGCAATTCGCTAAAAGTGATAACTAAGCTTTAAATAAAAGCATTCGCATGCTACGCTTATATACTCCTATACTCCTAAGATTTTTAAAACTTAATTTGCATGAAAATAATTTATCCGACAGAAGAATATGTTCATATGTATATAAATAAATTAGTTACTACACTATCTATAAAAAAAAACAAGTTTGGGTTCTCTAAAAACATAAATGCAAGAATGTACATATGTATAATTTTTTGTTGTTCGATCGCTTTATTTCGCGATTTCTTCTAGCCTTTTTTATTTTTAATTAAGCTACAAAAATACTAAAAAACATTATAAAAACTTAAATTGATTATTAGGCTAAGGTTCGTAATGTTTAATTCTGAAAGAATTGGCCATGATTATTATTCCAAGGAATAAGGGAAAATTAACAACAACTTAATTTTTCAACGTACACAGCAGAATAGAGTAGCGCCACTTTCGAAAGCCGCTACACATCCATCGTCATTGCTCACGTGTATTTTGCTTATCACCACTTGTCAGGTGGCTCTGTTGAATGTGATTTCAATTCTTATATGTACAACTTAAATCACTTAAATTGATATTAAGCTGCACTTTCTCAGTGTTGCCATTGGTTTATTTTTCTTTATTTCCATTTTTCTGTTTTTTTTTTCTACTTAAGTCAAACTTTTTTGGTTTGATTTTATACCTGAATATATATAAACATGTAAACATGTGAAAAGCTAAACACAGTAGCTAATTGTTTAAGGCCGTTACACATCGTAATACAAGCTAATCAGAATCAGTCTGACAGCCAAAAATCTTAAAGAAAATCTTCTCATTACATTTTGTTTCTATACTATCTATCACATGCCAAATAAAACGTAACATAAATAATTTGCTATAAAGCAAATTTTCTCGTTCTTCTTTTTCTTTGTTTATGGCGACAAACAAATGTTTGTTTGTGCTAAAGACAACCCTCATAAAATAAAAAACTAAGTTGATGGTAATTTTCCCTTGTTCCTTGGAATATTAATCAAGCCCAATTCTTTCTGAATATAACGTTACGAACCTTAGCCTAATAATCAGTTTGGATTCACAAAGCAAATACGTTCGAAATTTCCTTAAGTATTATTTGACAGATCATAACAATTTGTTTTCACACTGTCTATGTTTACTTACGATTTGAGTTTTTGACAAGTATTAATACTAAATCTAAAAGTCTGAAGGGCGCTTTATTAATATGATTATTTCGAACGTATTTGCTTGTGAATCCAAATTGATTATTAGGCTAATGTTCGTAACGTTATATTCAGAAAGAATTCGGCATGATTAACATTCCAAGGAACAAGGAAAAAATTTACCATTAACTAATTTTGAACGTACACAGCACAACAGACTAGCGCCACTTTTGGAAGCCGCTACACTTTTAACGTCAGTGCTTACTTGTATTTTGCTTGATTTCTGGCGTTCCAGTTTAGTTATGGAATTTATTGTCTTTAAAGACTTATAATAAAATTTTATGAGGAATTTTGTTGTAGGATATTTCACCCAGCTTTCTCGTCGTCGAAGGGGAGTTTTTTTTTCCTTTTTAAGAAAGGAATACATGAAACGTAAGGTTTACACGGTATCTTATACCGATTCTCTATAACAATGACCAAAAGGTTTGCTTCATGTAAACAAATTTGCATAACTTTTAAACTTACGGAGATCCCATTATTAAACTTTTACAGTATAATTAGCCTAGGGTATTTTGGTAAAAAATAAAAAGGGTCGTAGTTAGAAACATTTTACTTTTAATTGGTCATTTCCGGTTTTGAAACAACAATTAGAAACAACAATTTTAAAAACTTTTTTTCAAAAACGACAACAATTTCGCACTCCATAACTCGACAAATAAACATAGTTAACACAATTTTTTGGCTTCGACATAACTACTAGAACTATAGTTATGCCAAATATCAAGAAATTTTGGCAAAAAAAATTTTTTGGGTTGTCCGGTTCAGAAATAATGCCCAATATTCTTTGTGAAAAAGGCACACTTTGAAGACGGGATGTAGGAAAATATCACAAATCAGGGTTTTCATACAAAATATAAAAATGTTTGGGAAAATTTATATGCTCTTGTTGAGTCAAGAGCTTGTGTGAAAAACAAAAACAAACAAATAAAACTTTTGAAATTTAGTTTTCGTTTTTCCATAAAAATTTTACTTTGATGCGTGATGTATTAGGCCCATAATATTTCGCGAACTCCCTCAAAACACTCTAAAGTTTAATTTCTGTACGGCTTTATTTTAGAACGAACGACCCACTCTAATTTAGATATAAAATAATTATTACATTTTCTTTAAGTTATTATATTTTAACCGCTTCAACATTTCTTTATCTTTTTAGAATTGTATACAAATTATATATAAGTTATACCTTAATCATCTCCCCACAATGTCACATTTAGTCATATTAACGGTAAGTTTTGACCTAAAAACAAAGTTTTTGTAAATTTAATACATGGTATTTTATATTTATTACATTAGAGCTTGTTGTGCAGTTTTTTACTGTCTACTATGGTTTCTGGTCATGGTCGTTTAATGGATCCACCCGCCCGCAATGCAATGTGGCGTTTTGGTTATCCTAATCCAGTAAATTATAATGATAATGAACTATTTTGTGGCGGTTATGCAGTGCAATGGGAACAAAACCAAGGTAAATGTGGAGTTTGTGGTGATGCATATCACATAAGAAGTCCGCGGCCACATGAAGCTGGTGGAGATTATGCCAAAGGAATTATATCAAGATATTTTACATCTGGTCAGGTAAAAGTTATTTAATCAAAAATTTTACATTTAGTGTATGGAATTAAGGTCTTATCAGTACTGTTTTGTAAGCTGAGTGAATTCCAACATCATATCTCATATCAGGCACCAAATTATGGCATTCGATATCGATCGAAATTTGTATTTAAATTGTATTGAAATTTCGATCGATATCGAATGCCGTAATTTGGCCCCTGAAACTAAGCTCGAATCGATGCACAAAGCAGCTCTTTGTGAGATTTTTTAAGATTACATTTTATGCACTTCACCGCAGGTAGAGAGAGTAAATACTTAAGTATATTATTACAATTGTATAATAAAGTCACAACTCACAGAAAAATATTTATATACCCAGCAAAAAATAAATGAACGCGTTCGACATGAAATAGTGTTTCATGATTTCTTGATCACTTGTTTCTTCGAATGCATTCTGAATGACATCGTAAATCATAAATAAAGCTATATTTTTTGAACTCATTAAAAACGCATGCAATTTCACTAGGTAATATATTGCATAAAATATCCACTGAAAAAGGCATGCAAAATCGGAATTAAATCATCACATTGACACATTTTCAAAAAACAAGTTTTAGCTCCAACAAAAAATAAGAAGGCAATAGCTCAGTGGTAGAGAGCGTGTCTTAATAGTCAGAAAAGCATGGTTAGTATCCCAGCTGCGGCAATATTTTTTTAATTCATTTGTTTTATATTTACATGAAAAAACGTCATGGAATCAGGGAAATTGCATGGGTTCAATTCAATCCTTTTAATGACGAGCAAGTTCTCTAAATTTTCATGTAAACACATGATCTCCAATGACACGCTAATGTAAAAATCATGCACGTTTCACATAAATCGAACCAATGCGTCATCACTTGCACCCATGATTATACACATGATTTGTCATGTTATTTTTTGCCGGGTAAATATGTATATTCTGCATGCTGATATGGGAGAGATTCAATTTGACAATGTCTATCTATTAATCTGGAACAACTCGAAAGAAGTTCGTAATTATTCAAAAGTCGCTTGTGGCCTTAAGATATATGAAAAACTGAACTGGAAAATCTGATTTTAATCGCAAAAACAATATTAAAAAAGTTTCCAAATTTAGTCCAACTTATTAAAATTAAAATGGTGCCTACACCGGAAAAGGTCATTAAACTAGTAAACATTTTCAAATCTGGCGAAGTTTCCTAAAAAAACAAAAACTAAAATATCGAATATAGGGCTTTTACTTGTTTTAATCTTTTTAAACTATAAAGGTATTCTTTCATTATATTTTTATTTATAGTTAGCACCAGTAAGTAGGATAAAACAAGTGGTAAATCTCGGAGTTTGAGGTAAAATGCTAAAAAGTTCTAAGCACGTTTGTCTTGTCGCATAAGCTTCCTCAAACGTCTCACTTACATATGTACATATCGAACGTTTGCTGCAATAGAGTTATAACTCAAAAAACGTGAATTTTGAGTTAATAATACGGAATTGTAAAAAAATTCATTCAAATATCTTGTATACTAAACTCTTGAGGGAAGAATACAATTTTCTTTTGCCATTAAGTTGCTAGTACAATAAAAAATGTAAACTCCTTTTCTGCAAAAAAAAATTTTTTTGCGTTATGACTCTATTGCAGCAAAGGCTCGATAGGTACTCGTTGCAGGTTATCAGAAGTAAAAGGCCACAGCAGTCGGGGGTTTGCGAATATTTCGCTTCCTACAAAAAGTAGAAAGGGTTACGCAATATTTGATGACGCCAGCCAGAGCCATTCCAAAAATGAATAAAGCTGATTTTTTTTTCAATTTATCATATATTTCGTAATATGAAACCTTTATTAAAATAACATTAAATTAATAATGGATGATAACTTCCAAACTGCTGGACCGATTTTCTGCAAGTATAGGCTAGAAGATTTTAGATCAAGCCACATTTCAAACGAAAAAACAAAATTAAGCTTCAGAGCTATGTTGCATAGTGGTGTAAATTAAAACAAAAGTGCTAATAAATCTGGTAGTGCGAACTTCTAAACTGCTGAATGGATTTGACTAAAAATGTCAGAATCATAGCATTTGAAGTCTTTAGCTGCAGCTACAGGGGGGGGGGTGAAAATTGGCTACCTCGGGTGTGAAAAAATGTATGCGGCTTGTAACCAAGGCTCGGACTTTCATGCAACTTAAAATTGATTTTAAGCGCTTAACAAATGCACCTAAAAATTAAAAATATGCGCAAAAATATGCATTTACCTACGAAGAAAGTACCAAAACTAAAATTATATGAAAAAAAATTGTTTATTCTCTATTATTATTAGAGAAGAAAACATAAAACAAACATAATTAGGTATATTATTTAATGCAGACGAACTTTAGTTGTGTTGCCAGTCGGCAACTGAAATTTAATGGCTGCCAGAAATTCACTAAATAGCAACTAAAAATTTACAGCTCTCAGTTGTCAGTTGCTATCAGTAGTATCATTTTCAGCAACTGATAACCCTTTGATGCAAATTGTGGCACAATTGGGCCATTTGCGGCACTTTTGAATGTTTGATGGCCCTGTGGTACTTTCTAATCTATTTTGGCCCTTTCAGCTCAAAATTAAACTAGCTACTTCAAGCCGTTCGAACGTTTATATACAAATTTATACAGAATCGTTCAAGGAATTTTTTTCTATTCAACACTCCTCAGCATGTGTAGATAGAATTTTTTCATCCCAAAATATGATTAAAACCAATATCAATAATCTTCATGTAAATATCGTGTAAATATCGTGTTATATTTAATACAATCCATATATTTAATGAAATCTAATTATAGTAATTGTTATGATAATGATATTTTAAAACATATAACACAAAAAAATTTACAAACAGTTGGACTAAAAACTGGGGACTACAATTTTATTTTTTTAAACAACACATAAAATATGTATTTATTAGGTTGATCGATTATTCGACATTTTCCAGAAATCGGTTTTCGAATAGTTCGACTATTTGAAATTTTAGAATAACCGGTTACGGGTTTCAAAATTCAGAAAAAACCGGTCGACCGGTTTTTTTGTGAGAAAATTATAATGCAAAAGTTTTGATTTTAACTTGGTTTAAAAAAAAGAGATAACAGTTCTTGTAAATACTATCCGCATGAAAACGTAACTTTGAAAATAAGGCCAAGTTCCTATCCAAAAGTTGCAGCCGTTAAAAGTATTGAGATCTGATGAGGGTCAAGTTCTTGTTAAGTATGATACCATATAATTTCTAAGCTAAATTGGAAACATTTTCCCCATAATTCTTCCCAATATTAGAAATGTAAAAAAATATTGCCATATAGCAGGTTGCCTAATGATATGGTATTGCACTTATCAAGAACTTGGTCTTCATTTTGATCTCAGTACTTTTAACGACCAAAACTTTTGGATAGGAACTTGACCTTATTTTCTCATTAATGTTTTTGCGGATCTGACTTCTTCTCTATAATTTCCATCGGTATAATTTCCCATAATTTCTTAATTGCGCATTATAGTGCCACTTATATGCGGCACGCCTTCCCATTACGTGATCAGCACAGTTTTTTTACTAAAGACCTTTACGGGAGGATTTACAATCAAAATCCGAAAAAAAATTTTCCACACATATAGGGGGCCCCTAATGCACAGATTTACATTTGTTCTTTTTATTGTTTATTTCTTGACATTCGTGCAACAAGCATTTTTTTTGTCTATGATGGATGTCGAACTCCATATAAAATATGAAGCTTGATAAAAATTCTACATCATAAGGCCAATTTAATTCGCCTTTGCTATCATCTTATAAAATTAGTTCACCTTAATTGCATGCTTTAGTAAATGCTCTTGAACAAAAATGAAAATCAGCAGCAAAAGTTTTAATATAGTAAAAACAAATAAAATATACGAATCGAAAAGTATTCGACTGTGCCGGTTTTTTAATTTAAACAAAAATGGGAGTATTCGACATTCGAAAAATCAACATTTTGAAAAAACCGACAACCATATTGCGAAAACAACAGGTTTAAAAACCGGTTGAAAAACCGAGTCGATCACCCTAGTATTTATTTACAATGTGAATTTTTGTCGCTAATTTTAGTTTTTGTTCTAAGTAATATAAAACACATGTACTATATTACTATTATTTTTGTTTCTATATAAATAAAAAGCTTGTAATCATATATGTTCCAAAAAAATTGTTTGGCCCTATTAAAGGTATTTTGGCCCTTTAAAATCATCACTTTGGCCCAAAACAAAAAAAAACTCAAAATGCACCACTGTGGTAACCCAACTGAGGCTCAGTTACCAGCCATAATCACCCTATTAATAATTTTTTTCTCTCCAATATTACTCCAAAAATATGCATTTATTGCCAAAATATACAAAAATATTCACTTACCACCAAAATATGCAAAAATATGCAACTACAAATCAATGTCAAACTGCTTAAAATATGAAGAGTCGCATCGATAATTAGTCATTACCTCTTTACCTATCACCACAAAGAACATGCATTTGCATGACAGTCCGAGCCCTGCTTATACCTATAACTTTCGTAAATATTGAAAAATTTTTTAAATTTTAAGCGCGTTAGATTTTGCTAAACAAGATAAAAAATATATATGTATTAGAATTGTTTTAATATCACAGAAAAAACTTTTGTCATTTCTGTAATTGGTAGTACTTTATTTAATGGGTTGCAAAGAAATGAGTGATACTTATTTATATTATTACTATGCTTCAAATTAGAGCTACTATCTAGTTTTAATAAAATTATTACGTATATTTCTCATTATCTGAAAGTAGTTACAATTTGTTGATATGTATTAATAAAATAAGTAGACATCCACTTTTTAAGTCAACATGTGTTTCTATATGAAAACTACTTTTTGCCGCTTAAACTTATAAGTCAACAATAGCTTAGAGGGTAAAGTACTTGTCTTCAAATCTGAACGAGTTCAGGTTCGTAACCCAGTTGGCCAAAAAAATTTTTTTTTAATATTAATTTGTTTATTTGACTACTTCTATTTTAGCTTCAATTAGGCCAAATAATAACTAGTTAATTGCTGTGACAATGTATGTACATTTGTAAGGGATACCCCTTATTTTTGGACTTCTCAAAAAAAAAAAGTAGTTATCGAGTCAAATTGAGAGGCTTAGTGCAATAAGTCGATAAGCCACAAAAACAAAATATGGAATAAATCGACTTTTAAGTTTAAACAGAATTTAAAATTATATGGTTTTTGGATTTTTGTACTTTAAATACGCAGCATAATTAGTGCTAAAATACTAGAATTTATCCAAATCTTTCTCTAGGATGCAAAGCCATGGTACCTAGGAAGGCAATGAGCACATAAAACTAATTTTTCAAGAATTTCAAAAATTGAGCTGTCTTTGGAACGATTTTCCGTCATCCCACGTCAAATTTGGTTTGAAAACAGACCGGTTTCGGCTATGTGCCATCTTCAGTGTTCTATTGAATTCAGCTGTCATCCTTTGGGATTTATTTAGAGAAAACTTGGGAAATTTTAACTATGGAACGCTACACTATTGAGCAACGGATTTTTAATTATGAAAATTTACTATCAAAATGGTGAAAATTTTACTGTATCACTTCGTCAAATTCGAGCAGCTTTTCCTCGTGATCGGCTCCTTTAGTTCTTGGATGAGTTGAACTTTATAAGCGCGAAGATGAAGATCTTTATGCAAAATGTTGCCCAAAGTGCCTCTGGTGATATGCAATTGTTGCGAACTTGTTGCGAACGTCGACGATTTGATGTACCAGACTCATTCGAAAGGATACAGTAAACTTTGCACCATTCTGATAGTAAATTTTCACAATTAAAATTTGTTGAGCAAGAGTGTAGCGTGCCATGGTTAAAATTTCCCAAGTCTTCACTAAATAAATGCCAAACGATGAAAGCTTAATTCTGTAGTAGTTGATAACCAAGAAAGAATATGTTTTTAGTTTAAAAAACGGAAGATGTAAAAATAAAAATTAAAATAATATTTCCTTTGAGTAAAATAGGAAATTGATGTTGAAGTTGAATTAACCGCAAATCATTATGGGCGTTTTGAGATGTTCTTATGTCCGAATAACAATTTCCGTAAAGAAGCTAGTCAAGAATGCTTTGATCGGTATCCTCTTTATATATCGGGGAGTCGAGAGCATCGTTTCCTAATACCTCGAGATACCAAGAAGAAGGACATTTTCCGTTATAGAGTGCGTTTACCGCCCTACATCACATGCACTCAATGTGTATTGCAATGGACTTATTACACAGCAAATATGTGGGGTACATGTACAAATGGAACAGAGGCCGTAGGTTGTGGTAAAGCAGGTATTTTTCTTAAAATTATTCACCAAAAAATAAAGAAATAACTATTAACATGAATCGTTTAAATTTTAAGAAACTTTCCGAAACTGTGCGGATATAGCAATTGTTTCAAATACCGGTGGTGGTGTACCCCCTCTGTTTGTCAGCAACAAAAATCCATATTTATTATACTATAGGGATTACAGAGCCCCCGATGACAAAAATGTTTTCCCCTTGATTGTCAGGTAAGTTAAAACTGTTTTTATTCAAAAGTATTTATTAATATTATTTATAAATTACACAAACTTACAGTGAAATTCTGTTCTGAACAAAACTAAAATATCAGTCGATGTGCTAAAAAAATACTGTGTTCTCAGTTTTTTCTTTCTAATACTTGAAATTTTTTTTATGGGCATATCTAATATTTTCACGGGTACACCAGCATATTTCACCTTAACACGAGAACAGTATGTCCGATTTCGACCAAAACAGCAACTGCCTAAACACTAGGGTGATCGATTATTTGTCATTTTCCAGTAACCGGTTTTCCAATAATTCGACTACTTGAAATTTAAAAAAAACCGGTTACGGTTTTTAATAATCAGAAAAACACAGGTCAACCTGTTTTTTAATGCGAAAATTATTATACAAAAGTTTTGATTTTAGTTTGCTTTATAGAAAAAAGTTAAAAGTTTATGGAAATATTAACCGCACAAAAACATACATATGAAAATAAAGCCAAGATCCTATCCAAAAATTTCGGCCGTAAAAAGCACTGAGGTTAAAATGAGTATCAAGTTCTAGGTAAGCTGCTAACTTGGCAACATTTTCCTCATAATTCTTCTCAATATTAGAGAGGTAAAACATATTGCTAAACTAGCAGGTTACCTAGAAATGAGATAGTATTGTACCTATCAAGAACTTGGTAATCATTTTGATCTCAGTTCTTTTACCGGCCGAAATTTTTGGATAGGAACTTGTCCTTATTTTCATATTTATGTTTTTGTGTGGATCTGACTTCTTATTTCTGAGTTTTTGTTTGGTACAATACCCATCGCTATAATTACCCATAATTTCCTAATTGCCCATTTTAGTGCCCCTTACGTCATTAGCACAATGTGTTTTTTTTTTCTAAAAAGAACATTCCCAGGAGGATTTACTCTCAAAATCCGAAAAAAATGGTCTACACATACTATAGGCGAACCTAGTAGTGATGTTACGAATATCAATTTTTATTTTCTCGAATACGAATACGAGCATTTAAGCCGATATTCGCCGAATACGAATATACAATCTGAACATTTAGTGCCACTTGATATTTCAAATTTGCGTCAAAAAATGAGAGCAAATCGAGCAATTTGTGAAACATCATATGATACAACATTATCTATTCTTTATAGCTGTTATATCTCATTACACTCAAAATATCTACCATTTTATGCATACAAGGTCAGATTTCAAACAAACTTAAGATGAAATAATGAAGCAAATTTTCGAACTTCTAAGTCTTTGTCATATTTTGCAGAAAAAAACATTTTCTAAGATAATTTGATATTCGCGAAAAACTATTTTTTTTTTGGTTCTTTTTAGTTTTTTCGTTTATTGGCAAAAAATTACGAGAACGGCTCATCTGAATAAAATAAATAGCACACTGTTGTATAGATATCTCTCTATTCTTTCATTCAATACACTGATTTCGACGATCGTATAAAAAATGTATAGAGTTACAGGCCTTAAAAGTATATCTTTTTCGGGCTATATTTCAAAGATAATTTTGTTACAATCTCTAAACTCTGATAAAAAAATAAGAAAGTTATTAGCCCTTAAGCGAAAACAGCTATATTATTTTTTAGTTGTTTTTCATACAAAATTAATTTAAATCAGTTTGTATTAAATTTTTTTATTGTAAATAATTTTGTATGGGAACTAAAATCAGCTTTTTTCACTTAATGGCTTATAACTTTCTTATATGTTATCAGATCTCCTCGATCTTAAAGTTTTTTCATTCGGCACAAAAATGTTTTTACGTGTAGCCTTAAAAAAATTATTAAAAATTTTTTTCTATATTAATGAAGCAAATTAAAATAAAATTCATATAATTTCTCTAGCTTCCAGCCGTGTTAGAGGGCTAAAAGATATGTCGCAAAAAATTAAAAAAATATTTTTTGTATATAATCTAGCTAGATGCAACATTCGGGAGGTATTCGAAATTTATTGGATAACTTTTTTTTCCTTCATACATTAACGCTCCACTCTAATGTACAATGTATGTAATTATGTATATCAAACCCAAAAAATATGTATATATTTTTATCAGATCTATCGTTTTATATAAAATATTAAGAAACAAGTAGTGAACTCAACAAATCGTCAAAGTGTATGGGATACTGAACAAAAAATCGTCAATCATCATTTGGTAAATTTGATGTGAAAAATCGTCAAAATGACGAAAAATCGTCACGTTTAACACCACTGATAGCACGTACTTTATGGCCACAACTAAAGTTATTGTTTTACAGAAATATACAAATATATAGAACTTTTACGTATTAACAACAATATTTATATTATTTAAGCATCTAATTTAATAATTATTTCGCAAAAATAAGGAAATTAATGAAACAAATTTTCTGTACACTGTTTACCAATTACAAATTCATTTGATTTTATTATATTTCCTCTTCGGGCTTTTCGTTTATTTTAACAGAGATGCCACATGATGCCAGATTTAAACAATGTTGTTAATAAGAAGTCACAGAATCGTAGAATCGTAGAATCATTAGTGCAAACAACTTATAAAGTTGGCAATATATCAACTGCTGTTATTGTTAAAAGTTACAGAATCGCATTACAGGTAGTCGCAAGAGAATTGGCCGTGGAGAATTCACATTTTGGCTGTCAAAAAAGCTGATACATTAACACTGTTGACAGGTTAAATGTGTAAACATTTTCGTAAACAGCTGAGATCTTGCGGCCACCTGGTATGGATTCGCCTTGGTCCATGCTACCACCAAGGTAGATCTATAAGGTATATTTATCGACGAATTGATACAACAAAACAACTTTTTTTGGGAATTGTGGTGTCAAAAAATGTAAGAGAAAAACTCAAAGCAAATTTTGAAATGTGAGTGTATTGGTAAAATATACTACAATTTGACAGCACAATTACCGAACATATGGGCTGATGCACAGACTTTATATATCGACCTTGGCTACCACCTTACAAAGTTAATTCGCCTTCTTGCATGTTTCAGTCGAGATACATTTATTACAAGGTAGTGACAAGAATAAAACAAATACACCATTACAAAAACAACATTGCTTTTTATTGTTTTTTCTTTCCTGCTTCTGTCAAAAATCTGTATGATTTTTTTCACACTTGTTTTCTCTCACACATACTTACATACAGACATTTTGGTAGAAATTTGTAGGCAAACGTACAATTTTTGACAGAAGTAAGAAAAATTTAAAGAAACCATATGTGCTTTCAACACTACCTAGTAAATTGATTTATCTTGGTTTCAGTATATGTTGTTGGAAAAAAATACTTAGGAAAATAAACAATAAAAGTTCGACTAATGGGTCGATTATTGATAGCAAGCGAACTTCAGTTGCGTTGATAGCCGGCAACTGAAAATTTTGTGGTTGCCAGAAAAGCACTCAATAGCAACTGAAATTAACGTCTCTCAGTTGCCATCCGTAATACCGTTTTTTACAACTGGCAACCCAACCTCAGCCATAATCGACCAATAAGTTTTAATATAGTAAAAACTAATAAAATATACAATTCGAAAAGTATTCCACTTGGCCGGTTTTTCAATTTAAAAAAACCGGACTATTCGACATTAGAGAAATCAACATTTCGAAAAAACCGACAACCGCATTGCGGAAAAAACCGGTTTATAAACCGGCTTAGGACCCGAGTCGATCACCCTACTAAATACAAGTAGGTAAAGAAATCACTGGTTTCGTAGTTATTCACAAATTAGTATCATAAAAATTTTAGTGTTTTCACAAATGTTTCATAAATTAAAAACATCTAGAAAATAAAACTGCAAAAACTTAAGATTTTAAATAGCACGCTTAAGGATATCTTAAGATATATTACGAACAAAATAAGTTATAAATCATGAAAATCGATGGACAAATGATGATTTTATTCACAATTAACTGAAGAAACTCAATAGACAAAAATTCCTATTTTCATACAACACCCGCAGAAATTAAAATTTTACGGTTATGTGCAAATTGTGATTTTTATCATTTAGTTCCTTTAGTTTATTATGAATAAAATCAACATTTGTGCATAGATTGTCACGATTTATGTCTTATTTTGATCGTAAGAGGCATATCCTTAGCACATATATTTTAAAATTTTAGTTTTTTCAGCTTTAGTGCCAGTTTTTGTAAAACGAAACGAAAATTTCGTGTGAGAATTTATGTTGAACACACTAATAAAACAGTAACATTTTTTTTGTTGTCAATATAGTTTCTCATACGAAATTTTCGTTTTGTTTTACAAAAACTGGCAGTTTAATTCTTTTTTGTAAATTTTAATTTTTTTTTTAATTTTTCACCACTATTTTTCGATAGTACATGATTTGTGAATACCTACGAAACCACTGAATTGTTCACCTTTGTTAGTTGCAATCGAACATACTGTTCTCGAGTTAAGGTGTAATATACTGGTGTACCTAGTGGAAATATTAGATATTCGTGTAAAAAAACTTTTAGTGATAGGAAAAAAACTGGCGACATAGTGTCTTTTATCGCATCAAACTGATTAGAAAAATTTTATTATGTTCAAGACGGAAAGATAAAGTGTCAATTTGTAACGTTGTGTTATTATTATTGTAAATACTTTTATAAACTATTTCTCTTTTTTTGCTTTTTATAGAAGTTCTTCAAGGCACTAATAAATGTACATATGTATAAACAATTATAGTTATTATTAAAGTATGTACTAAATATTCCATGTAAAGCTATGCATTATTTAATTGGATGACAAGGATTAACTATAAGTATAACAGCTGCTGGGTCACCCAAAAATACACATTCATACAACACATGTACAAAATGTCCTTCGATATTCGCCTTGTACATACACATATTCATTCATAGATACAATTTAAAACATGTTCATTAGAAAACACTCTGTAATTACATACATACAAGAACATACTATAAATTTCTGTGCCAATATGGAATAACCTCTTAAGTCAAATTAGGCGTATTTTAGACTTTAATCTGTTTTATGCCTTAAATATTATTCAATTTAGTTGAAGCTTGCATTTTAAAAAAGTTACCTACCAAAGAAAGTATCACACAAAAGTAAAATCATATAGGAGTCAAAGCTTTCAGAAAGTCTAATTTTCTTAAGTCGACTTGAGCGTTTATTTCATATTGCCATATATTTATATTCACAACGAACACACGATTGGAATGAATAACATTTTATTACAAATCATATTCCTATCGTGTGTTTGCTGTGTTGTTACAAAAACAAAAACACATACATCCATATGCAACAATTTTTAATACGCTAAAGCTTTTTGCAATCTTTTTGTAATAACATTGTATAAATAATATTGCATATTTAATTCTTTTAGCAAAGTAGTTTTTAAGCAATTTTAAGTGTGGTTCATAAATATTTATCTATGTATATTTTTGCATATGTATGTGCATTACGAACGGGCGCCCCTGAAAAATAGTGTTCAAATTTAAAAACCCTAAAAAGTAGCCCAGTGAATATTTTTGCTGAGTTCGATGCGAACTCGGTCAATCGTATCTGTCGAATTCGTATCTGAAGTCGATAAAAAAGGTTACTGAAAATCATACGAGTGGTTGACAAGAAACTTTGCCGAAATGTCTGAGAAAATACTGTAAGAATTCTCTAAGGAAACTCTAAACGGAGTTTTCGAAATGTATGAACAATGTCGACAAAACTGTTCACTGGGTGCAATAATACGTACATATGTAGTATGTATATCCATGCCATGGAAAGATGCATACATATGTACATGATTGCAAAGAAAAAAAATCAGTGTGGATTAATGTGGTACTTTGTCTCAAACTCTCGTGGTGAAAGTTTTATCCAAATCGGATAACATTCAGGCATGCCCCATTGAGGTCAAAGGTGAAATGTTTAAAGATTTGGCAAAAGTAAGCTCAATTTACATAAAACGATCTTTTATTAAGCGTAGGTGAAAATTTGGGGCAAAACGTCAAAATTAAATTTTTGTGAAATTGATAAAAAAGCAGCATAATTAAAAAAAACAATCTTTTATTGGGTGTATGTAAAAATTTTAGACAAATCGAATAACTGTAATGATGAAACAGAACACCGGCGAAACGTGTTTTTCCATACAAATTGACATTTTAAATACGTCGACTGTAGCAGTTTTGAAATAGAATTTATTTTATTTTGAGAACGTATTTTCATTTGCTTTTGTTTTAAAAGTCTCACAATCAAAAAAGTTACCATATTTTCATAAATTTTCGTTATTTTTTTTAACAAAACATTTTATTTGAGTGAAGAAAAATAAAAATATAACGAAAAGAAAAAAATTTTAATAAAATTAATGAGAAATTTGTCTTTTTTATTATGGGCTTTGTTGCTCTCTGGCTGATTTTCGGACGTCTTTATAGTCTTGTTCTGTTTCATCACTAAGGCGTCTCTCTTTTCTGATTCATTTTAGCTTATTTAACAAAGTTTTCACTTTTACCTCAATGGGTACGACCATGATACAATAATACAGGTACATGCTTAGAAAATTTTGTTCATCTAGGTTGTCAAATCTTCATGTGCGTTGTCAAAAATTACATACTGAGCAACATCAAAATTCGTTGTGCACACAAACAAATACGTGCATACAAAACACAGCTGACGAGAATTTTTGATAATGCATGTACCTGTATCATTGTATCATGGGTACGAGTTATCCGATTTGTACCACAATATTCCGCACGGGTTTTGTTTAAATTAAAAAAATGGAAAATCATTGCCCTAATGTGCATACATTTGAACAAATAGTTTCGAATAATATTTTAGTTTCTTGCTTGGGTTAAAAAGCTTATAATTTGTTTCAATAAAATTATTTAAAGTAGATTTAAATAAATGTGAATTTTCTCATGAAATTGCATGTTAAGTCTTTTAATTAATAATTTATTCGCAATTCCTAATGATATATGTATGTATGTATGTATTAGGGATGGGCAAGTAAAAAAAAATATATCGATATTGTCGATATCGATATATTTTTAAATATCGATCGGCATCGATATATTTCGAATAAAAAATATCGATATATTGAAATATAGATATTTTATCAACAATGATAATTCATACATAGTCCCTGAATTTTTTTTTTAAATGGAACAAAAAAGTACCTTTCTTATAAATAATTAAGCTGGAAAGAGCTAACTTCCAAGATGCTTACGGTTCCACCAATATTTCATGGAACATACATCAACAAAATTACACTCAAAGATTGATAAATTTTCGAATAAACAAAACATTATAAATAAAACAAAAGATTTTTTTTAAACTGCACGAAAATGTATGTATGTATGTATGTATGTATGTATGTATGTATGTATGTATGTATGTATGTATGTATGTATGTATGTATGTATGTATGTATGTATGTATGTATGTATGTATGTATGTATGTATGTATGTATGTATGTATGTATGTATGTATGTATGTATGTATGTATGTATGTATGTATGTATGTATGTATGTATGTATGTATGTATGTATGTATGTATGTATGTATGTATGTATGTATGTATGTATGTATGTATGTATGTATGTATGTATGTATGTATGTATGTATGTATGTATGTATGTATGTATGTATGTATGTATGTATGTATGTATGTATGTATGTATGTATGTATGTATGTATGTATGTATGTATGTATGTATGTATGTATGTATGTATGTATGTATGTATGTATGTATGTATGTATGTATGTATGTATGTATGTATGTATGTATGTATGTATGTATGTATGTATGTATGTATGTATGTATGTATGTATGTATGTATGTATGTATGTATGTATGTATGTATGTATGTATGTATGTATGTATGTATGTATGTATGTATGTATGTATGTATGTATGTATGTATGTATGTATGTATGTATGTATGTATGTATGTATGTATGTATGTATGTATGTATGTATGTATGTATGTATGTATGTATGTATGTATGTATGTATGTATGTATGTATGTATGTATGTATGTATGTATGTATGTATGTATGTATGTATGTATGTATGTATGTATGTATGTATGTATGTATGTATATATGTATGTATGTATGTATGTATGTATGTATGTATGTATGTATGTATGTATGTATGTATGTATGTATGTATGTATGTATGTATGTATGTATGTATGTATGTATGTATGTATGTATGTATGTATGTATGTATGTATGTATGTATGTATGTATGTATGTATGTATGTATGTATGTATGTATGTATATATGTATGTATGTATGTATGTATGTATGTATGTATGTATGTATGGTGGCATGGAACGTCCATGGATGTTATTTTCACGTTGAAATGGAAATAATGTTCATGTTCCACGTTGAAAAGGAAATCATGTCCATGGGCATTATTTCCATCTTGAAAAGGACATAATCTGGTATGTGATGGAAATCGATTCCGAAAACGAAGCAATTTTAAGAGGTGATTTTTAATAATATTTCTTTATTAAAAACAATTTTATCACATATATTACAAAAATGTTTCTTTATTACAAAAGAGTTTTATCCAAAAAATTATAAAAATTTGATGAAAAGTGCTTCAAAAGGGACTTGCAAAAGTGCTTCGTTTTCAAAATCGATTTCCATCACATACCTGAATGTCAATAAATACAATTAAAATAAAGTGCATAAAAATAGTATTGCGCAGAAAAGTTTTTTGCATAGCCAACTTGCGGCCGGGCTTAAGTGTTTTCTTCTCTGGTAGGAAAAAAATTTTGCTCTGCAAAAACAGTACTTTTCCTTCTAATGTACATTAATTGCTTTTCAAAATGGATATAGTGTCCATGGACATTATTCCTTTTTTTATGTGGAAACAATATCCATGAACATTTTCTCCATGGACGTTATTGCATACCACCTTTTGTACATATTGTCCCTAGCTTGTCCATTAAAGTGGTTCTGCCTCCATACAAAATAAAAAAGTTGAGCCAGTCGCCCCTACGATCAAAGATTAGTGGAAAAAAATTCCAGAAATATTTTTTTTAATTTTTTCCCACCCCCTTGGATACAGCCCTTTTAGTTTTTGTACACTGCGCTGCCATTTACGGTCCGATCATAACATGTTGCATATCGTTATTCATGGCTTGACTATAGCTTCATTTTTGTCTGCGGTGGCTTTTTAATCCGACATCAAACTCTGGGCTCCACTTATGCTATCTCGGATCGTTCCTCTCTTATATCCGCTTTTTTGCACGTGGCAAGAAATCCCGTCTTAAAATTAGGATTTATAGTTTTTAATATACCCACTTTTATGTCACGTCCCAATAGTAAGCCCCTTTTTATTTTCACATACATATTGCATTTAAGCCAGCATATAAACAATATAAGCAAAAAATTTGCACCAGTCACTCTTACAATGAAAGGTATATCAATAACGTTTGTAGAACTGAAAAAAAAATTTTTTGCCACGCCCAAAAATACAGCACTTTGCTGGCTTTTTATATACGTCAATTGATGTAATATGTATGAGTAAATGAAACATTAACTTAATTCTGGGGCGTTCCATAAAAGTGAGTATGTTAAAAGGTAGACATACAAAGTTTTAGAAGGGCTTTCTTGCCACGTGCAAAAAAGTGGACATAAGAGGGGAAGGACACGAGATGTCATAAGTGGTGCCCAGAAATCGATGTCGGATTAAAAAGTCACCAGAGCCAAAAAGTAAGTGGCAGTCAAGCTATAAACAACGATATGAGACATGATAAGATCGAACTTTAAGAAACGTGATTGAGATATCTTTCATTCTACGATGTAATTTTTTATTTTATTTTACTTGACCTTTGGGGCGTAGCATAAAAATGAGAATATTAAAAGATACACAATCTAAATTTCAGGAGAGTTTCCTTGCCACGTGCAAAAAAAATTCAAATTTGGGGGGAAAGATTGGAGGTGTCATAAGTGGCGCCTTGAATTTGATTTCGAGTTAAAAATTTACCAAAGCAAAAAATGTAGCCATATTCAAGCCATGAACAACGAATGCATTATGTAATTATCGAAGCACAAATGGCGACGCAGCGTACAAAATATTAAAAGCGCGGTATCCATGGGCGTGGCAAACAATTAAAAAAATATTTTTGGAATTGTTTCCAACTAATCTTTAAAAGGAGGTGACCGGGTCAACTATTTTTGCGAACCACATTAATGTCCATCTATCGAATGAGAAAAAAATATTTTTTAGATTCTTTACCTTGATCCTGCAATGGTTGCAGCACGGTACGCCTTGTTGGAAAATGTTTAACTTCTCATAAAAGATTAAAAACTCAATAAGAAAATTTTTGAAACTTGCGCTTGTAGGAAAGCGGTGATTTGAGTTCATAATTTACGAATTTTTGCGCTCTCCTAAAATGTACCAACTTGTATGTTCGATGGTTGGACGTGGTAAGGACGATATGCAGTATCGACAAATATATACATACATACATATCGTCATGTAAAATGCAAAAGGGCCAATCTAAATTTTTTTTAATTTTTCATAGGAGATAAAAACCTTAATAAAAATCAAACTATTGTGATTATAAAAATTGTTTTTGAACACAGTATCATTAATTCAGATTTGTTCAATGATACTACCCAGAAAAAAATCATTTTTATAATCAAAATAGTTTGCTTTCTGTTAAGTTTTTTATCTCTCCTGAAAAATGTTTATAAATGTAGATAGGCCCTTATGCATTTTATATGACAATATGTACTTCGTAGACATACTTATATACATATTTACACATTTAAAAATTTAAGTAACCTTTGAAATAAAACAAAATTTGCCGACTTAATGGATAAGTTAGCAACATAAATCCTTCTCTATTGAAAACGTTAATCTGTATAGAATATCGGGCATGCTCTAACACTCGCATTTCGCATAACATTTGCGATTGTGACTTGAACTCGCAAGAGAGGTGTTCTGTAAGTCGCAATCGCCAGATTTTTGGCGAGTTCAAATCGCAAGAGTAAACTGAGTGAACTGATGAATTTATACTAAACTCAACTTTAAAGAAACAATACAATGACGAATAAATTAAATTAAATATGTTTTCTTTTTATTTGCACCAAAACTAGTATCATATTCTTACAATTTGTATTAAAAATATAAAATTAAAAAAATTTTTTTGGTTTTGTTTGTCCATCGTCTTCTTCTGCACAGGCGATTTCAATAAACAGCTGATATATTTAAGACGGCAAAACGCAAACAAAACGCGTGAGTTACAGAACATGAAAAATCAAGTTTGGCGATTTGCAACTCACATGCGATTTGACAATCGTGCGAGTGTCAGAACATAACTGTATGTTAGCAAAAAAATTTTTTTTAATAAACTTGCTAGTTCTATCAGCTTTCAACATTATTTACACAAATTTATTTCCTTCCAAAAGTATTTACACCAGGGGCCCGTTTTTCAAAATGTACAAGTTACAAATCTACAAGTAAAATACACACAAAACAACAATAAAATTTGTAAAAGTGTTGTTATTTTGTGTGTATTTACTTGTAGATTTTTAACTTGTAGTTTTGAGAATCGGCCCCCAGGGATGCAAAAGTTGGTACAATTTTACTTTTTTACAATATTTGATAGTCAAAAGTACAATAGCACCAAAATTACTAATTTAGCACTATTTCAAACTTTTTGAGAGTGACGGGGGTTTGCTTGAATTTGGAATGATTTTCAAATGAAATGAAAAATTAACTAAATAAACTGATATTTACTAGGGATGTAACGAATACCGATACCGATACCGATATATCGGCGATACTTCAGATTTTCCGATACATCGGTATCGGCGATATTTTACTGTCGATACGACGATAATTTTAAAAATTTTTTCAGAGCTTTTTTTAACAAATAATTTATTTTTGTCCGATTTTACCATGAATTAAATTCACTTCGTTATTTTTTAAATCTTATTAATATCAATTTTAAAAATTAATAATATTTTATGCTGTTATTTTGTAAAAAAAAATTATTTATTTTTTGTTAATTTTACCATGAATTCAAGTTCAAGTCGTTGTTTTATAAATCTTATTCCAGCAAAAAAAAAGATACTCCAAAGAAGTCATGAAAATGTACAATTCGCGATCTGGAAGTATTGCACATTTGGATAATTTCTAATTAGTTTTACATATCCTTGCCATTGCAAGAAGTTTTGTTTTTTGATTACCAATTCGGTGGAAGCGATGCTAGGACAAATTTCTTTTTCGGTATTCTATAATGATTTTTCCTCAAGGAAAAAGGATAAAAAATTACCCATTTTCACAATTTTTTTATGCGAATCTAAGCTCAGATCTGTATTTTCATGGAAATTTAAGTGAATTAATATAAACTTAGAAGTCTTTTAATAATTAAGCTATAAAGTTATTTAGAAGAATATTAGTTGATAAATGCCCTTTAAAAAATCGATTTTTTAAAAAGCATGGCGAGTATTTTTTAAAATTATAAAGGAATTAAACATATTTTCTTACTTTTCTACTAATTATCTGCATATTTTTAATATAGATTTTTTGGAAGCAAAGAAAATGTAGCACCTTAAAAATTACTTCCAATGTTTTATCAATTTTAAGTATTCTCTCATAATGTAATTTTGTATAATAAAAAAATTACGCTTGAGTTTTGTTAATCTAAACTTGAACTCAATTTCAATATTCGTATCGGTATCGGAATCGGTATCGGCGATATTTATTTTTAAATATCGGCATCGGTATCGGATCGGCAAAACGGCGTATCGCTACATCCCTAATATTTACTGATATTTCAAGAATCGCGAGAGGAATATTATCCATTCCATATGAAAAGGATATCAAAATATAATTAAATCCAAAGAGAGCTACACTGTTTGTTTCGACTGTCTCTAATCTAATCCAAACAAAGGATTTGTTGAAGTCATCTAATTCGTGCTGCTACAATTTAAAAATGGCTAAGAGGTTGATAGCAAGAATTATACCCTAAATAATCCTTTTGTATTCAGATCTCAACTTATAGTCTTGAAATTAAATGTTAATATTAATTGTTAAGTTTATATACGTATGTGATGATCCTGATGAAAAGGGTCCTTATCTTCCCAGCAAGAATTTTCAGTAGAGCCAAAATCTCGCAAAAATAACGAAAAATGCCATTCCTTTCAAAATTTTATTTAATTTTAGGAGATTTAGCTAACTCAATTTCGGCCTTAGGAAGATAAAGTCCCATTTCATCAGGATCAGCACGTTTAAGTACTTAGTGCAAATGCACTTCAATGTGCTTTTTTTATTGTTGATTTTGAGTAAAAAATATTTTAAAATAATAGAACAAAAACTGAAAAAAGTAAAATTTTTTTTTGAAAATTAGTGCAATTTTTAAATTTTATTTTGCATCCCTGATTTACACATTTCTAAAAAGTTGCTACGAAAGAGCATAACTTTTAAAATAACGTCCGTTGGATTGTTAGAATCAAATTTGTATTGCCAAGATCCAAATATCATTACAAATATCCACTAAAAACAGACGCAATGCCAAAAATAATGGAAATTCCTTCCGAGAAGCGAGTTGAGAAGTTAAGATGCCTACACATTCTAAATGATCATAATTTTACATTAGATCACACCTTCTTTTCTAATGAAAATTGGATTCTGCAGCACGATAATGCTCTATGTTTGATTACGAAAAACGCTTTTAAAATGTGTTGGTTGGGTAAGTTCTTATTCCAGAGCCCCAATCTTGACATTATATGTGCATTTAAAAAAATGGCTGAAAACGAGAGGTAACAATCAATGAAATGCAAAATTTGTGGAACGGCATAGAAATCGCGATTGTACGCTATTTGATTGTATCTGTTCCAGCTGGGATACAATTTTGTTTTATTTCATAAACGCTGATAGTAATGTTTTCGCCTACTAGTCAAAATATTATGTTTTTTTTTCGTTTTGTATTAGTTTTAATGAGGTGTAAGCACTTTTGTCAGGAAATAAATTTGTGTATATAATTTTGAAAACATCGGTATACAATTCCTTTGTGGTTTTAAATGAGACAAAATTATTTTAACAAAATTTTAGCCAACATAGTCAATACAGATTAAGGTTTGCAATAGGGAAGGTTTTCTGTTGCAAACTTATTCATGAAGTCGGCAAATTTTGTTTTATTTCAAAGCTTACTGACGTATAAAAATTGTATGACCATAACGGTAAGATGAAATTTTATAATTCTGTGGCAACCGCATTAATGTGCTTATGATCTATTTTTTTTTATTTAAAAATGTTACAAAATGCGAAAAAAATAACACAAATATTTATTTTTTACTATGCAATATGCTGTGAAACCACCTATGATTTCTGGTTGCTTAGGTGTATGCCACAATATTTTCGCTAAAGTTTGGACAAATGCGAAAAACATAAAAACGAAACCGAGGCTTAGTATAAAAAAGGCTACCTCGATTTTTTTCGATATCGTGTTTTCAACGTTTTCTGGTAGCCAACTTCTACATACATCCTCCCTAAAAAACTATCGGTTTTATGGCCACTTAAAATTTATTTTTTGTATGTAAGTGTTCTAGTATTTATGCAGTTTTTTCCTTCTGCTGTAAAATAACGAAAATTCGAGTCACGCTTTTCGTTTTTTGACGATTTTTTTTTTGATGATTTGGAATTTCTCCGTGCCCTCTTGCTATACAAGGGATGGGAGGTTTACTTGGCTGAACCTTAGGTTATAACGCCATCAACAATTTCTAAAAGGAGTCTCTTCCAATATAATTCCAAGCGACGTATACCGTCGCACACGAAGCCGGAACTCCCAAAATCCACTCCTTGCTTCTTCGCTATTGAGTTTTTGTTTGGTTCTCCAACCAATTATCAATATATATTTATCTTTGTTCAAAAGTGAGGTTTTGTTTGGTTCTCCAACCAGTTATCAATATTTTTCTTTATAATAGTTTTTTTTTGCATGTGTTTAATGGAAACCAACGGGATACTGCACGGTTTACCGTTAACCGACGCCAACCACTAATCACATGCGGTGTGAAACGCAAAACTCTCGAAGGCCAATAAACGACAGTGGCCTGGTTGCATTTACGATGTAATTGCCAACGACGCGTGATGTTGACTCGCCCAGAGCTGTTTTACGAAAAGTGACGATATTTTTAGTTTTAGCGTTTTTTTAAGGTTTTAATGCTTTTCTCGTTTTGACGCCTTTTTGGGGGTTTTTTGCTTCTTTTTAGTTTTTTGCGATCTTTTTAGTTTTGGTGATTTTTTGCGTTTTGGTGATTTTTTGACGATTTTTCCAGGGACCGTAAATAGCAGTTATCCAAAAAATTTATACTAAAAAACTCTCTTTGTTACAGTCAATGGAGACCTATACTGTCATTTACCAATAGATTCGTATTGACGAGCTATTTCAGAATCTATTGGGACTTTAGCAAAAAGATCCCATCTCCACAGTTAAGTTATTTTTCAACGGAAAAATGAAAGATCAGATGAAACTCTCAAAAGGAGAGTTTTATTTTGCCGTCATAAAATAAAACTCTTTTTAAGAGTTTTACTTTTCCCGTCCGAAAATAAAACTCATTTTATGAGTAGGCAGAAAAAATTAGCATAGGTTTTTATTTTAACATACATGTCAAGGTAGATCAACACCAGGTAGTCGCAAGAGAACTCGCCGTGGAGAATTTACATTTGGGCTGTCAAAAAAGCTGATACATTAACACTGCTGACAGCCCAAATGTGTAAACATTTACGTAAACAGCTGGGCTCTTGCGGCCACCTAGTATGAATTCGCCTTGATACATGTGTTTGAATTTGTTTTTAAATTTTATTATTTTTTTCTTTGGCTTTCAAATATTCTAATACAAAATTTTGATAGAAAAAAATTCGATTTTTTTATTAAATACTAGCTGAGCCCGGCAAACGTTGTCTTACCTCCAAATGTATCGTTTTTTACCATAAAATATATATTTTTAAATAACTCCACCCCTTGGTCATCTATTTTGTCAAAACGAAAACAGAAACCTAACGGGGATTGACCCGAACCTAAGTTAAAAATTTCAGCTCGATAGCTCTTATAGTTCCGAAGATCATGCGTTACTAACAAACACACAAACGATTTTATATATATAGATTTACGAATTTTAGTGTTTAGTTTTACGAATTTTGTGATAGGTCCCATTCCGTAAAATAAATATTTGAGTTTATGAATTTAGTTATAGAATACGAATTATAGTTTTTTCTGTGTACTTTTTTTCCGTCTAAAATAAAACTCCTTTTGTTTATTTTCTTTTCTTGCTGTTTTTTTTTTTTTGTTTTTATTGAGTCTATCTGATGTAATAAGTGTAGTAATTTATTTAACGAACATGATTTTGTAGAAAGTTTTCCACAGAAAAATGTTAACGCAATTCGCTCAATATCAATTTAAGTGCAGAGAATGCACTTCCTGTGTTGCAGAAACACAATGTACAGTTTTTGCCAATTTATACAAGTACGGATAATGTCAATTTACATAAACAATTTACATTAATTTACATAAACATACATGGCAATAAAGCCAGGTACAATAAGGTAATATGGCTTTATTGGTCAATTGATTGAGAAATAATGCCATATGGCGTTATTTCTCAATGCTTTAAATGCTATTGACCAATAACGCCATGCGCAAAAAAATGTACATATGGGAAATAAAGTCATGTATTTTTATCTGCTGAGTGTTGTGTTTATCTTCCGACGGGTTTTGTTTGAATTTGGAACGATTTTCCGTCATCCCACGTCAAATTTGGTTTGTAAAATGACCGGTTTCGGCTATGTGCCATCTTCAGTGTTCTATGTTGGAAAATCGTTCCAAATTTGTATTTGCATTGGTGAAAACTTATAACGAAAAGCGGATTCGCTGACTAAAGAATTTTGCATAACGGGCCGGGCTTAAGGGGTTTTTCCTCTCGGTATATCGAAGAGCGAAATACATTGTATAAAGGAAATATTTTCATTTGTGATGACTAAATTGCTTTGAAATTCAAAACATTTAAAAAATAAGAAATAGGTAATATTTTTTTAAATAAATAAATGTAGATTTACTTATGTTTGAAAAATAGTATACACTAATGGCGTTTTCTTTTCTGGAAAAAATGTAACATGTTTTTGTTTTTTATTAAAAAAATTTAAACTTAGCATTCGTTTAAAGCAAAAATTTAACTTCGTAAGGGAATATAAAATGATTTCTAATAAATTCACTTTCTTAAAAAATTATTATATTGCAAATTTTTATTGAAAAGTGCAAACAATGCAACATTTTTTTGTAGAAAAGAAAACGCCATAAGTTGACAAAAATTATATGACTTAGGCCGTTTTCCTAAACATCAAAATGCATTGCAGTGATGCAAAGTCTTATGTGCTTTGTTGTTGCAAACAATGTTAAGTCGCATTCATCACTGCAATGCATTTTGATGTTTAGGAAAACAGCCTTACATATATTTTTGATAAATTTGCTAAAAAGAAAATTCGTTTATCCTGAACACACATTTGGTGTGTATTGTCTCATAAGAACTAATGTACTGTTGTCGTATTAGTCAATAAAACAATTTTTATTAATCTTATGTTGGTGTGGGTTCAGCCTTAAACAATGTAACGATTTTCATTTATAGAATGAACTATGAAAAACTTATGACGATTAGGTATTGATAGATTTCATGTGTGCAATATAATTGCTCATTGTATTAATGAAAAGTTTCATTAATATAATGAAGAACATTTAATGGAACCGTTTCAATGCCGGAAGGAACCACTTTCCTTTCAGTGTAAAAAGTATAGAAATCGATATTTGGACTGATTGTGTAAGGCGTTGGCGTAAACGCCTATGTCGTTTTTTGTAATAGAGTAAAGTAACACACAACCCGTGTTCTTTAATCTACTACAAAAAACGACATAGGCGTTTACGCCAACGCCTTATACAATCAGGCCTATTTTTAGAGCTGAAAATATAGTTACTATGTACATACATATATTGAAATATCGATATTTTATCGATACCGATATTGAAAATATATCGAAATCACAAGCATGGAATTGTTTAAGGTAGCTCCGAAACTAATTTTTATTGAAACCCGTTCATGCTTAATGACGGTCAAGATAGAAATCCTGGTGTTCCCTATCAAAACTTAAAAAAAATTGATTTTTTGGCGAGTCTAAAAGCGACTTCGTATTCTTCATGGATATTCGCGTAAATCGGGTAGTAGTCGGGTAAATTTAAGAAACTTTAAAAATTAAACAACAGAAACGATTTTGTACATTTTGATTGCAATTTACCCAAATACATACACAACAAATGCATAAATATGTACACACAAATGAAAAATCAATCCATCCGTACTTAAATTAATCCCAAGCGGTGTCAAAAGTACGGTAATCCCGATTTTTCTGAAATCAAGTACAGAAAGATTGATTCAAGTCAGAATATTCAAGTGCAAAATACTTAATTTTAGCCTGATTAGCCTTTATTTATGTAAAAAAAAATTTTATTTTAAGGGCCATTATTACAACTCAGCAGTAAAGTGGAAGATAGTTAAGGCCGTGTCAGATACAACTTTGTCGCTTTGCGTGACGTTTCTAACTTTGATAGAAAAGTGTAAAGCAAAAGGTGTATGACACAATGAAAACTTTGACAACACTCGCGCATTGATCGTTTACCAAAAAAGTAGTTGATAATTTTGCTATTTATATATATATATATATATATATATATATATATATATATATATATATATATATATATATATATATTTTTTATAAAAATAAAAGTCAATTATGTTATTTTACGATTTATTATAAATAAATAAATGCCACATACATATTTACCTCTTCTTAAAACAGATTCAAACGCGCAATATGTTTCGTTTGGCAATATAATAAAAGAATATTATTCCAGCTGATTGTCAAAGCAAGCAAAAAGATGAGAGTTGCCGAACTTTTCGCTTCACGTTGCGTTAAAAGTGCTTTATGTAGCATGTTTCGTATAAGTATGTACATTTCATCTTAGATGTCAAAGCGAATCTGTAACGCAACGCGAAGCAAAAGTTTTATCTGACATGGCCTTTACTGGCATGATAAGCAGAAGTGATCGGTAAACTGACCTGCAACAATTTTTCATTATTACAACTTGCCTGTAAAATAAAAATTATCTTTTTCAAAGTATGGCTATACCAGAGCACAAGTGGCAACGTCATACATATGTAGGTATTCACAATGGCACAGATAACAGGTACACAAGTATACAACAAGTATAAATTTGTTGCAGAAACTACACTAAAGTTGTCAAAAAGATGGATGGAATTATCAGCGCAGGTAGCTCTATAATGAAATGTCCAATATCGTAAATAAGGGAAGCTCCTTATAGTGACGAAATTGTGATAATTTCATCACTCTTAAGGCGAATTCATACTAGGTGGCCGCAAGAGCCCAGCTGTTTACGTAAATGTTTACACATTTGGCCTGTCAGCAGTGTCAATGTATCAGCTTTTTTGACAGCCCAAATGTAAATTCTCCACGGCGAATTCTCTTGCGACTACCTGGTGTTGATCTATCTTGATCACTCCACCAAAGGGCCAAATAAACCACGCAAGCAGCTTGGCAAATATACTTTTCTCATTTGCACACAGACTACACAAAACTAGCTCGTACAAGCAAAGATTTTTCACATTAATCACTAATTTAAATTGTAATTTTCCACGACAACCTCACTCTATGGAAATTTTGTTGCAAATGAGCTAATTTTACAATCAGTTTACCACAAATTCAATATGGCAGTCAAAATATCTAAATTTTTGACAATCCGCTTGTCAAACGTAAAAACATCGCCATATATTACACAACAGTCTTGTACAAACTCAAATTTCTGTCATGTTCGGCAAGCCGCTTGCATAGTTTATTTGGCCCTTAAGTGTGCATGAAAAATCCAATTTAATTGCATTATATAGTAAAGAGTTGTTGTGTTGATTAGAATCATTAAATTTCACTAGTGAATCTCTGGTGCCAATGTCTTAATGTGGTCCCATAAGAGCTACCTAGTCAATACCCTGCGGAAAATTTGGTGGCAAATGATCCAAAAGTAATCGTCCTATGACTTGAGAAAATTGGAGTGGTACCAAAAGTAAGGAATGCTGAATGGTGAGAAAATACATATTGTGTCACATATTAACCATTTTGAGTCAATTTCGTTGGGACTTGGACTAGTATTGTACTAAACGGGACTGAACAAATTCGATGCGCCTGCATCACATAGTACCTAAATAATTTTCATTGTCTCCATCCAATGAGACCGCCATGTCACACAGGAACCAGTCCCGTAACTACATTTGGATATTAACTTCAGATTAACTGGTATTTATAATTTTGAAATTTAAGTACCCCTGTGGTACTTATAGTTCGAGTTGTCGGTTCGAATACCATCAAATAATATAATTTCTGTATGGTTGAAGTCTACTGATGATTTGGTAAAGCACCAATGAAATGCATATAGACATTGCTTAACCCTCAACAAATAAATTCTTATTATGTATAAAATTTTGAGTATATCTCAAATAATAAATTTAGTAAATTGAATATTTTTATTTCGTTTATGATAATTTAAAAGTGCTATTATGTTTGCAGAACAAATGTTGCGAAAAATGTGTAAAACTGGAAAGATATTACTGAAGTTAAATTGTTTAGAGCGTAATTCGAAAAATTTAACTCCCGTAATTTATTTAAATTTATTATAATAGTGAAAACAAAGAAGTTTCTAAATTATATAGAGAAGAAATTTAACACCTCACATCGGGATATGTTAGAGCCATTATAAATACTATGAATACCGACATTTGTACAAATCCAACTAAAATTGTTTTGAAGAATGAATTCTTTGAACGAAAATTGTAATCGATTCTCACTGGTGTCAAACAACGTCTTATACGTCTCCGCTGTTTGCCTCGTATAACTGGTTCCGAAATTGACAGTTGATTGGCACTATTGGATTCAGATTCCAAAGTGATTAGATTTATGTTTTCTGAATCTTTTTTATCAATTAACAACCTATTATCTTGATTTGATGTATTCCAAAAGATAGTGTCGCCACTTTCACGAAAGATTTGTTTTATTGGAAACTGATATTCTTCACAATGATCCTGTTTCGTAGACAAGAGGTAGGGAATATTTGAGAGCTTGTTAAATGCATTGTAGAAAAATACTGGATCTTGTTCCAATATATTAAATGCTACTTGAGAATTTTTTGGCTTTACATGACGCAGTAATTCATTAGGATTTTCCTTTAGTGTTTTAAATGATGTTTTTATCAACTGAGCACTTTCAGAATTGCCTCGCATATAAAAAGGACGACTGAATTCATGCTTTAGTTCAACAATTGATTTCTGAGCCATCCAAAATTCATTAACTATTCCCAAACACTGACGAATACCAAGTAGATGAACTAAGACTTGCGCATGATTTTCTGCAATTAAATCATTCAATTCATATTTAAGTTTTAACATTTTAGGTGTATTCCTTTCTTCTGCCACTAACGATGAATTTATACTCGGGACAATTGATATCTTTGATGCTGTATCACACCTGGTTCTATGAGATGTCGTACATTTCAGTGTAGCTTCCAATTTTTCTCCCAAAGCCCTTAATATTTCAATTTCCTTATCTAAAGATGGGACATTTTTAAATATAACGTCGACTTCGAATTTTTGAACTTCATTGTTGTGACCAGAATAGCTCATAATTTTATTTCTCTGTTTGGAGGACTCGATTCCTAGACTTTTTTGTAAACTGACTGAAGATTCTATTTTATCCAAAGCTTTCTTAACAGCAAATTCCTGCTTTAATATGTTTTGCAACTGTGTCTTTAAAATGTCTTTTAAAACTTTAGGGTTTTTTCCTAAATTCTCACATCTGCCATCGGACTTAATAGCATCCCTCACAAACTCAATATCTTCTAGTTCCATTGATTTGTTATTTCTGAAAAATTCACGAACATGGTGTATGGTTCTTATACAAGTTTTACTGCCATCTTCAGCGCGTGAACTCAATAGTGGAGCCAATGTATAGACTTCATCGGAATCTTCCGAAGAGTCGTTTACTTCTTGGTTGTTGAAACTCAAAGATTCATTTGAAAGTTTGAAAAAGTCAACAGCACTTTCTGATGAAGATTTCGAGTTTTCACTTAAACTACGAGCAGTAATAACTTCTTTAACTGGTAAAGTATTTAAGAATGTTATGTTGTCAAAGTCGTGGGTAAGATTTGGCTGCTTTACAAATATTCTTTGAGGTGAAGTCGGACTTTTATTCATTGTACTATATGTCGGTATTAATGGCCTTCGTGCCGTTTGGATGGATTGTTTAAAAGATAAGTGCTTGGTTGGTTGAAAACGCTGGGGAAATTTAGCGATAAGATTAGGGCGCAATCTCCCTGCTACTACATTCTCAGTACTGGGCACTTTTTTAATTTTGCTCAAACGATCCCATACTGTTTCTTTTTTATTGGTCAAACGTTTATCTAAGACATTTTAAGATATTGTTAGCATTTTTCTTTTCTTATATATGAAGACAAACCTGTGGATAAGTTTTTTATTTTTTTTCGCAATTGAATATTTTCATTTTCTTTCTCGACCTTAATTAACTTATAGGGCTTAGATTTACCATACATTTTGTTTATTTTTTATTACGTTTTAATTTTTTCAATATATAAAGCTAAACTTCAATTGCTTTTTCGAATCACGGCAGAGTTACATGGATACGCCTTGTTTCGAATTTTTTCAATCAAATTAAAAAATATATACATATGTACATACTTACAACAAGTACACACTAGTCTACAGTATTGTATTTTCCTTTTTATTTTTGAGTCACACTCTAATTACAGGGATCAAAAATGTATCGCCTCAAAAGCTTTCCGTACTTTACCAGGAATGGATCAGTGGTGTGAAACGAATTGCTTACGTTATCCACCAAATTGTCCAGAAACCGCATGTCATTGTCCGTAAGTACACACTTATTCATTAAAGAAAAAAATCGAACATACGAACATATTAAATTCACTTTAAAAATCTTCTTTTATGCAGAAATGAGTGCGTCGCTATCGGAGAGCTAGAGGGAAAAGAAGGCACTGACACTTATTGCATGGATGCCTGCCTAAATTATGGATCTGAATGTCCAATTGAAAAATGTCGCTGCTTTTAACTCTTCCGCACAACCTGTCTGTTAAATATCTTTAAATTGAAATTTAAACAAATAAACTTTTTACAATAAATCACAGCTGTGCTTGAAACTCTATGCCCACATAACAAAAATTCGAGCTATCTATTAATATATACTTACCTGTTTGTTCTCTAAATCGACTCGATTTAAAAGCGCTCGATTTAGAAAAAATAAATCCACTAATAGCAACATTTTTTCAGACTTTTTTGCTATTTCATATTTTTTAGAGCTTAAAATATCACATCTGAAATTAATTTACTATATATGAGCTAAAATACATCAATGCGGGCATTATTGGTTTTTGGAAAACGAGAAATTTACTCGGATTCGGTTTACAGAACAGAGCCGATAGTCTAAAGATTTATATTATTTCAAGATTGAAAATAATTAAAATTACACACTTGTTGAACAATTATATCATAATTTTTGTTTAAATATACGCGCAGTGAAAATCTTCTACATTTGTACACAGAGAGAACAAATGAGTTGGAAAACAGTTACAACTATTAAAATTCATCTAACTTGACCAATATTCCATTACAAGTACTGAATTTTAATAGAATCAATAAAATTTCTATTCTAATATCTGAAATAATATACGTCAGCTATATTTTCAGTTACCATAGCCAATCATTATTACAAAAATTCGGTTATAATTTCCAAAGTACTAATTTGGCGCTTCCAACCAAATAAGAGTTTAGTGTAATCAATAATGTGGTAAAATTACTTGACATTTTAAAGTAAATAATATTGAAAAATACAGAATAAAAATGAAACAATGAAAACTAAATTTAAGTTCAAGAATTGCATCGTTTTGATCAGGTGCAATTCTCTTTTTTATTGTTGAAAGGTAAGGGCCATAAAAGTGTTATTGAAGAGTGATTTTTTTTAAGAAATTGAATAATTGTTTACTTTCATAGAAATCGTGAAAATAAGGCATCAATCACCACTATTGTTCAAAATCCTTTTAAAGTTTTATCCGTGAGCACATAGTTACATGGCGAAACCAAAACAGCTGTAATATGCAGTATTCTTTCGCAAAGATTAAGGGCCATTATTACAATTTGACAATAGCTAAAAGCAGGCTTTTGTCGGACGGGTAAACAGTTTAACATTATTACAAATTTACTTTAACCTACCAGGTAGGATGCAACTGACCTTAACTTAACGCTCACTTTCATTTAAAGTAAAGTTTTAATAAAGGTAAACCTCTTATTCGTCCGACAAAATCCTGCCTTTAGCTATTGCCTAGTTGTAATAATGGCCCTAAATGTATTAATAAGTTTGCAAACTCAGTGATAATGTTTATCTAATTAAAAACAAGTTTAAAAAGGGGCAAGTCGTGAGTTGACCAACTGATAATTCTAATGAAGCTATCGCCAAAGAACTACTGAATATACGAATGCTCTAAATGCCCTGTGCCACTAGGAAATTATTTTTTTGCCTTCTGAAGTTTGGTGAGTAGCACATTAATAACTTCGGTTGTTTTCAAAAAGTTTTTAATATCTATTTATTTATATTGCAGTCGATCATGGCAAATTTGGCTCCTTGGAAGGGAATATGTATCACGAAGGCTCAAAATTTAATTTTTAAAAATATCTCGTTTCATACATTTGTTTGTATTTTTAGTACAATACACATTGGCTTATGTCTGAGCTAAAATAAATTATATTTAAAAATTTTATTCACAATAGCATTTTGTTTCAATGGTGTGTCTGGAATATTCAGTCTTTCGTA
This sequence comes from Panzeria rudis, assembly GCA_956483635.1. Lineage (NCBI taxonomy): Eukaryota > Metazoa > Arthropoda > Insecta > Diptera > Tachinidae > Panzeria > Panzeria rudis. Next base: position 894,370 of record OY101448.1, read on the forward strand.
TCGAATTCGATCAGTATATACAACTGAATAATAAAATAGTGCGTGAAACCGACAAAATTCGATTGGCTACAAATTCGATAGTCACAACGAATCTCTTTTCTCTGTGTATTTATCTTTTCCATACAAAAATAGCCCAGTCAAATAAGGAGAAAAAGAGGCCAACTTCGGAATGAGAGATTATAAGCTGTAAGCTCGTATACGCCTTCATTTTTGGTGTTCTTCTCCAAGTGTTAATAATAAGAACCGTTTTCAAATTTTGGGTGAAATTGAAATGGATAAAACTAATAATGAGTTCAAAAATGGCAATAAAGAAAAGAAATCGGTCAAACCTAGGGCCGAAAATTATTGCCCTCCTATTTTTATTTGCAGTTTAAATATCAAAAGTCTGGTGGATCAATTAAAAGCCAAACATGTTGATTTCAAAATCATCAATAAATCAAGATTCAAAAGCAATCTTTATGTGCGCGATCCTCGTATCCTCTCTCAAGAAGATAAATATTATTCTCCGTGGCCTTTATTTGAAAACAGATATTGGTGACATTAAGAAAGAACTTGATTTGATTCTACTAAATACTGTAGATGCGGTTGCAAAATTTCATACGAAGTTTTCAAGAAAATTTGATGTTGACATCAGCTTCCCGGTAAAACCCCAAACGATTTTACTCACATTAGGTATTTGCTAAGTCAATCGGTTTCTTGGGAATCGCCTAATGTGAATTCTAGAGAGGTTCAGTGTTGATGTTGCCAACAATGGGGGCATTATTCCAGTAACTGTAACCGGCCTCAAGCATGCGTTACGTGTTCTGAAAAACATGGCCCAGGTGAGTGTACGTTGGTAGTTAGTGATAATTCCAAGCTATTTTGCGTTAATTGTAAAAATTTAGGACATCCAGCAAATTGGCGAGGTTGTCCATACTTTTTGCAATACAGTGGTCGTAAAAAGGAATTGGCTGATATTATCAAGGAAAGAAATGTCTTAGCATCTCAAAATGTTACAAATGCTAATATTGATTCAAGTTTTATTTCTTCTAATAAAACATTTGCTAATTGCTTTAATAATTCTCAAAAAACTATTAAAGCACCAAAGAAACCACCGTTGATTGATGAATTTTTGAAAATTGCTATAGAGTTATGTAAAGAGGAAAGAATGTCATTGGAGGATAAAATAAAAGGTTTTATTTGAAACTATAAAAATTGGTCTAAGCCACAAGCAAAATCTGATTGTTTGCAGCTCCTGAAGGAGATTGAAACTGTTTATGGTAATTAGAAATATGGATATATTAACTTTTAACGTTAGTTCCAGTAGAAGAATAGATTTAGTTAATACTTTGATATGTAAAAAGATTGATGTTGCCTTTATAAAGGAGACACATCTTAGTCCAACTCACAGATTGTTTTGGAAAATTACTCATTTGTAAAAGATGATAGTTCTGTAGGCGTTGCTATCGCCTTAAAGGAAAATTAATCTTTTCGTCGTATTACTATCGAGTCTGTTTCATTTCCAAATCTTTTTGTTGAAGTTTTTTTGTTAATTGACGGTTTGGCTAAGAAAATTTTATTTGGTTCCTTATATTTTTCTTGTAATTTCAATTATAATTTAATTTATAATGGCTTATCTGCTATCAAGACAATTTCATCCTACTGTGATGGTGTCATTTTGCGCGGTGATCTTAATGCAAAGCATATTTCTTGGGGTGACGTATTAAATAATTGTAATGGTATTGCACTATTAGAGTGGTTGACAGACTGTTGTGCAGATTTCGTTAGATTTTCTGACTCTACACCGTCTTTCCCTAATGGGAACTCATTATTTCTAGATCATTTTTTGATAAGTACAAATTTAGTTGATACGTTTATTCAGTCTACCATCATTTTCAGATCATTTTCCTCTATGTTTTCAAATAAAATTCTTAGATTTTGAATTTGTTATAAGACAACCACTTATATTTACATCTTTCAGAAATACTAATTGGGATTCGTTCGAAAATGAAATTGAATCAAAAGTAAATTTAAATTTTCCTCTTTCAAACACAGAAAAAAAAAAGATTTGTAAATACAATTAATTTATTTGTATATAGAAATAAAATATTATTTAAAAAGGCACCTACAACGGTTTTTGTAAATACAAACACGGATTTGTAACATAAGAAAACAAAATCAACTCAATTATTTCCAATTAAAGTTATTGTGTTATTCACAATTGAGTTGTTAACAAAAAAAATATGTTGAATAAACTGGGTTCTCAAAAAACGTTGTTTTACAAGAAATAATTTCAATTAAATAGTCGGTTTTTACAAAAATAATATTAAACGATACGGAAATAGCTGATAATAATCAAAAATTATTAAATATTCAAAATCATTTTTCTTCTATTTATGCTGGTTAAATGCCTAATAGGGATGTCTCCGATGATGAAAACACAATAAGACTACATTTGTCTCAGGTACCAAACACTTTGTTTAACTTTGATAATCAATTTCCATCAACGAATATTCAAAATGATTGTTCATTAACTAATACTGATCAGCTATTATCAATTTCTAAATCGCTAAATAATAAAAAATATTTTGGCTTAGGCGGTATTTCGAACTTCATCATTACAAAATTACCAATCATAGCTTTTGATTATCTAGGAATTCTTTTTAATAATTGCATTAGCAATGGATACTTTCCGAATTCTTGAAAAATAGCAAAGATTTGCCCAATTCCGACAAAAACCTAATAATTTTGAATTAGACAATATTAGACCAATCTCACTTTTATCCAACTTAGGAAAACTCTTTGAGAAGGTAATTCGGGTTAAGTTGGATATAAATTTAGCTACTTCATATATTCCGGATTATCAGTTTGGTTTTAAAAAATTTCACTCAACTAGCCATGCTTTACTGAAATTTCAAAATGATGTAGTGAATAATTTGAGGAAAGAATGCTGTACTATAGCAGTTTCTCTTGATATTGTAAAGGCCTTTGACCATGCTTACTATGATGGCATAATTTTTAAAATGATTAATATTGGCTTCAGACCTCACATTATTAAGTTAGTTAAAACTTTTTTAAAAAATTGAAAGTTTTGTATCCAATTACAAAATGAATATTCTATGTTTGGTGATGTCTGTTGCGGTGTACCGCAAGGTTCCATTTTGGCTCTACATTTGTACAACATTTTTATTTATGATTTTCCACATCCATTTGGTTGCTCAACTGGTATTCTTTACGCTGATGATTCGTTACTTTACGCTCATGGAACTTCGCCAAACAATACACTGATTTCTATGTCGTCATATTTAAATGCGGTAAATAATTTTTATAAATTATGGGGTATAAAAATAAATGCATCCAAGAGCGAAGCCATTTGTTAAGGAATGCTTCTGGAAAATGCAAATATTTTGTTCTACCTGAGAGCCAACAGCTTAGCTTGTTCCTTGATGGACAGGAAATTCCATTTGTAGACAATCCTTAAATATTTAGGTATTCATTTTAACAAGCTTTTTAAGTTTAACCGTCACGCCAGAATCTTTCTTAATAAAGCGCGCAGGATTAAAACTTCTTTTGGAAGATTGTTTAATAGCAGGTATTTACCAGAAAAGACAAAATTGTTAATTTATAAATTAAGCATAAGGCCGGTTCTTATGTATGCTTTTTCGATATGGTTTTCATTTTCACCTTCGATAATGAAGGAATTTGAAATTTTTGAACGTAAAATTCTTAGGCCTTGCGTCAACAAACACTTTCAGAGAGTTCATAAGAAATTTTCTAATGAATATATATATATATATATATATATATATATATATATATATATATATATATATATATATATATATATATATATATATATATATATATATATATATATATATATATATATATATATATATATATATATATATATATATATATATATATATATATATATATATATATATATATATATATATATATATATATATATATATATATATATATATATATATATATATATATATATATATATATATATATATATATATATATATATATATATATATATATATATATATATATATATATATATATATATATATATATATATATATATATATATATATATATATATATATATATATATATATATATATATATATATATATATATATATATATATATATATATATATATATATATATATATATATATATATATATATATATATATATATATATATATATATATATATATATATATATATATATATATATATATATATATATATATATATATATATATATATATATATATATATATATATATATATATATATATATATATATATATATATATATATATATATATATATATATATATATATATATATATATATATATATATATATATATATATATATATATATATATATATATATATATATATATATATATATATATATATATATATATATATATATATATATATATATATATATATATATATATATATATATATATATATATATATATATATATATATATATATATATATATATATATATATATATATATATATATATATATATATATATATATATATATATATATATATATATATATATATATATATATATATATATATATATATATATATATATATATATATATATATATATATATATATATATATATATATATATATATATATATATATATATATATATATATATATATATATATATATATATATATATATATATATATATATATATATATATATATATATATATATATATATATATATATATATATATATATATATATATATATATATATATATATATATATATATATATATATATATATATATATATATATATATATATATATATATATATATATATATATATATATATATTAATACAAAACATTATAGTTTTAAGTCTTCTTTGTAATTTGAACTTTACTTCTTTTTTTATGTAAATAAACTTAACTTAACTTGGCGTTCTTCTAAAGGTGGGTCCACATCTAAAAATATTTGCGCCAAACATGTTCGCCGAAAATATTTGCGGCACAAATATTTTCGGACGAGCTTTTAAATATTTATCACACAAATATTTATTCACGAAAATTTTTACGTCCGCCTGCTCTAGCAAATAATAAAGCAATAAAATTAGCACTATTTCTACAAATGCGTCCACACCAGAACAACATGCGGCGCAAATTTTTGCGTTGTTCGTCAGGAACCAACAAGCCATGGTTCGTGTTCGTTGAATGGTACAAAAATTCTTGCGTCGTTTCTGTGCGCCGCACACGTCCACACTAACTAAAATGCGCCGCAAATATTTGCGGCGAACGCGTTCGGCACAAATATTTGCGGCGAACGCGTTCGGCGCAAATATTTATAGATGTGGACCCACCTTAAAAGTTGTCTCAAAAGTCTCATAAAATCTCGTGTGCGCTGTAAGTTACTTAAGGTCAGAGGTCACAAAAATCAGTTTTTAGCGATTATCTCGTTTTCTATAGATCCAATCAGCGTTACCGTTGAAAATTTTCAAAAAGGTGCACGAAAAGGGAATTTTCAAAATAAGTGCCACAAAAAGGTATTTCTGAGAAAAAGAAAGGAGCAACTTTACCGTTATCTAAATAAACTTTTCGTGAGAAATTCGTGAAAATTTTGTTTACATGGACTTTTGACAGAACTTCGCACGAAATTATGAACATAGTACAATGCTTTAGTTATGATTGGTTACTTGTCATATTTTTCGTATCAAAAAACCAATGTTAATAAACATTGTTCGCAAATTTGAACAGAGTACTAAGCTTAAACGGAAAAAGTACGGAACAATCACCAACCCAAAAACACGGCTATGCATTATTTTTCTTTGGTCTCTGTTGTTGTTCAATTACACCATGTTATTCCATTGGTTTTACAAAGGAACCTGAAAGTTTATTTGATATAATTGATGAAAAATAAGATTTGTTGATCAATACTTTAAAATTGTTATTTTTCCCTTTGCATTTATCATTGCTTAATATATCCTCTATTATATTCAGCCGCTGAAGTCTATTTGAAATGATATACATTTTTAATAAATCTATTATATTTGAAACTGAAATCGGTTTATTCGAAAAGCTTACATGGTTGTTGGATTAATCACAGGCTTTATAACTCGAACATGACAGAATGGAATCATCTATTTTTCAGATTTTTCGGAATGTTCTGCATCAATGGTTTCCAAGTCTATAAAGTTCACATTTTCACTTAAAGCCAAAACCGAACTGATGTCATTACTGTCTATCTGAAAATCGATAAAGCCCCTTGATTTGGTTAATACGTTCTTTATCGTGAGGGATGTTTTTATTCTATGGTTTTTTGAGGAGTTTGTGTTCAAAATCATTTGCGTTTGCGCCTTTCTAAAACTTGTCTCACTTATTTTTTTGGTTTTGATATTTTTATTGCTATCAACCTCTTTGCGAAGTTTCGTTAAGTGGAGATTTTGCAGGTTACACTTAGAAATTTCGTTGCCATACTTTATACGTTTTGAAACTAATGATTCGATTGTTTCGATTCCTTTCTTCAAGAATTGTGAATTCAATTTTACCGTTGCTTCAGCATCAGCTTCTTCCATATTGCGCTGAGAAAAATATTGTCCTAATTTTCTAGCATTTTTAATATTTTCCATACGTTGATCTATTTTAGTCTTGCGCAAATCATTTGAATTTAAACGATGTGTCATTGTATTGAACCTTTTTATCTTTTCAATTTCCTTCTTTAATTTGGTCAAACGAACTTCTCGCATTTTCATTTCAATTTTCCGCTCGTCGAGCAAGTCCGTCCGTTCGAATTCTTTCTTTAGCATTTGCAGTTGGCCATTCCGTTTGCTCTTTTTAACGATCCGTTGGAAATATGGTGTCGATTTTATTTGATACATTTGAATGTGTTATAATGTCTAACGTAATAATTTTGCTTTCTGAATATCCACTTTATTAATTTTCCTATATTAAAAACTTTCTCTATATATTTTTTATTCAATTATGAAAGACTTTCCTGTAAATGAAAAAAATTAAAAAGATCAACGGCTGAAACGAATTCACGATAGCTTAGCTCAAGGCAAGGCGAATTCATACTAGGTGGCCGCAAGAGCCCAGCTGTTTACGTAAATGTTTACACATTTGGACAGAAGACGAAAATTTATTTGAAATGTACTTTTAACAACTGTGATTTCGATTCATATGCCTAAAATAAATACCTTATTTTCTTTATTGCCACATAAAAGTGTCTATGCCTTACTAACACTACGTTTTGACGAGCAAATTTTTTGTTATAACAACGGACAAAACGTCGGCAGAGCTGTTAACAAAAATTTGTTAAGGTGTTTGTTGTGGAGAGTACGTACAATGTTTTTGTTAGGCCTAGTCATATTATTTTAAGGTGGTGCGCTAGAGATAGCAAATTTCTTTTGTTTGCTATCTCTTTTTTTTATTGAAAACAATGCTTGTTGTTAAGACATCGTTGTTATAACAATTGTTTTAACAACGATGTCATAACAATGACAAAACAGTAAAAACAGCGGTCCAGACGTGACAAATTCTTGTGCTAACAATTATTATAGCAAATAATTTGCTCGGCAAGACGCTATGTAATCATTTAAAAACGTTATCATTTAAAAGCGGCGAAATAGTCATATATGTATATGTGCTTTCAACACGACCTGCATTATTGGATCATGGTTCTACCCAAGGTAGATCTATAAGGTATACCTTATCGGCGAATTGATACAACAAAGCAACTTTGGTTGGTAAAATGGACTACAATTTGACAGCAAAATTACCGAACATATGGACTGGTCAAAAAATGTATGAGAAAAACTCAAAGCGAATATTAATATGTGAGTGGATTGGTAAAATACACTACAATTTGACAGCAAAATTACCCAACATATGGGCTGATGCACAGACCTTATATATCGACCTTGGATCTACCTTGGCTCAGGTAATTATTTTCGCTACCTGTAATTTGAATCAACACACAGAAGATATTTTTCAAGGTGAATAGGAGCGAGTATACCTTTTATAAATATGGCTTTGTTTCACTTTTGTTTGTCTGTGGATTTTCTAAATTCTTGGAACATCTTTTCCTACAGCTTCTACCAAGGCGAATTCATAACAGGTGGTGTTATCAGCACAGCTGATTGTTCAAGGAACTACCCATGATCCAATAATACAGATCGTGTTGAAAGCACATATGACTATTTGGCCGCGTGAACTGTATCTGTCAATTGTTTTTTAATTGTGTGTTTTTAAATGATTAGTAAGGCATAGACACTTTTATGTGACAATAAACAAAAGGAGGTATTTATTTTAGGCATATAAATTGTAATCGCAGTTGTTAAAAGTACATTTTATATAAATTTTCCTAAAAAGAAGAAAGGATATGAATTATTCGCAGGCAGGACTATAATGCAGTTAGAGGAAATTTAAGAGGGAAGAAAAATAAAATTGGAAAACAACTTTGGAGGATGTATATGTATACCAGTGTAAATTTAGTGAAAATGAGTATGTATGTATGTAGTTATATTACTTCGAAATAGAATGAATTGGACATAATAAGGTGTTTGGTCTTTGGTTATAGTAAGGTCTGCTGGTTTGTTTGATTGTATCCTCCTATAAGAGCATCTGCCCAATATCATACATATGCGATTGTAATTTGGATCTGCTGGTTTGTGAATTTATCCTCCTCTATTGGTTTTGTGTTGTCTGCATGTTATTTGCTCTGTTGAGACACCTGCGTCTGCATTATTTGTACATATATATTTAAGTCAGAATGGTCTAAGATTAAGCTATTATACCTATATTAAGCTATTCGAGATACAGCATATAGTCCCAAACGCTAAGGACCTGATGCAAAATAATGCCAAATTGGTACGTTTCGCCATATCGGAAGCTTCTATTTAAGCCCGATCGGCAACAGCTAGAAAAATATGGCTCTCCAAATTAATAAATTGTTGCATTAAAGAGAAAGAATGTGGTGCACTATGGGACATTTTGCATAAAATTACTACAAATTACACAGGGATATTGGCTAATATTTTCCGAATCGACTTAAGGACATTAGGGAAGCAAAATGCCATAGATAATTTAAAATTCTTGCTTCCAAGTTTTTTTTTGCATCATAAAGTGATGTTTTTTGTTTCTGTGAATTACTAAAATTTTTCCAAGAGAGTGTTCAAAAACATTTTTGTGGCTTGAAAGTCTATGGAGTCTACCCTTTAATTTGGTATATAGTTTGTCGGGTTTTATTTCATATTCATTCTATAAGATATCGAATATTTCAATGAAGAAAGTGTACAAGTTTTTTATTGTTCACTGTGTTTATTTAAAATTAATACAGGGAAACTGAGATATAAAAAGCATTCCCTTATTAACCATAGCTATGGTATACCAATCTTGCAAGAACGGCTGACTTCCAAAACGTCAGTTGCTTTGCATTCGAACAATGTATAGTGTTTCATATCGTCGCAGTACAAAACATTGACAATGCATACCTTTTCAAAACGTCGTCGACAAGTATCAGAAACGCCGCAAAAGAGTAATCAGGGCATCGGTTTCAAAGTTGATGCAATATTTAGCAACTTCGCATACGTACACGATCTGTGTGCTCTCTGTAACATTTATTAATCAATTCCACACTGAAATATAAGACCTATTGTCTTGTGTGTGAACAATACAAATAAAATACAAATTGAAATTGAAAATTGATCTAAGTACCGCTGCAGAACTGTATACATGCAAAAGTACGATTCAGCGATTTTGTCTTAAAAAAATACTAAAATAGGTGGTTTGGTGACACCACCTAAGATTCGAAAATTTTCACGTGTCGTAAGACACGTGAAAGATCTAAGTTTGTTGTTCGTAATAGCGGTATTCAGTGTTTGATGCAAATGGTCTTGCTAAAGTGCAAATGCAAATACGAAACAAAATGCACAAAATTGCATAGAACACTGAACTCTTCACTTAAATTTTTTAGTGTCATGATATGTTTTAATAATAATGCAAAAGTAGTGAGTGCATTACTTGTCATAAAATTTAGTGGAAATAAAATATTAATGCATTACTTTGATAACAAATTAATGTGGTACAAAAAATAGCGCATTAAAATTGTTAGTTAGTGGTAATTCAATAATTTTGTATTAAAATACTTGCTGATCAATTTAATGGTAACGCGGGTCCGATTCTTATGAAACTTTGAGCACATATTGACTTCCTCTGACAATATAATTTTATTATTACAAAAGTTGGCAGTGCCTCCCTCGCTTGTACAAAATAAATATTAGTTTTTATATGCTTCTACTTAGTCCTAATTGGATATAATAAAATATATCAAAAATCTCGCATGCGATATTATTTTTATGTGTGGAATTTGGCAAACGAGTGATCAAATCTGTTTAAATCCAGTCAAGACATAGCTCAGCCAAGTCAATGTACCTTAACATGTTTTTATATTTGACAAATTCTAAGAATCTTGTATATTCTTTTTTTTTATACACATTTCATACATTTCGTATAAATTACGAAAGATTTGCGTGGTGCCGAATTAGAAAATATTTCATAAACAACTTCCAATCAAAATTATTTTACCTTAGAACACAAGTTTTGTAATAGCAAATTATTTTAAAAATTTTTTTATTGATTTTTATATTCTTATAACATAAAAAAATATTTCTGCGGACTTTTGACAAAAGAACTTAAGTCAAGTTAAGCTATTTTTTATTACTTTAAAATGCAGATTTCTAATTTATCTCATAACTCGATTTTTATTATATTTCGAATATTCGAAAGCCAATTAATTTTATATGTTGAAAGCAAAAAACAAAACAAAATTATCATTCAGCCCAACTATGAATTTTCCCGGGGAGTTTTTTCTCTTCCCATTCATTTGTTCCCGGGGAAAAATCCTCCTATTCTAAAAAGCCAGGGAATAAACAAACAAGGGAGATGGAAAAATCTGGATAGGGATGGGCAAAATATATCGATATATCGATATTTTCTTTAAAATATATCGATATATATTGTCGATATTTTTAATTTCGATATATCGATATTTTTTTCAAATATATCGACAGTAGAGATGAGCGATATTTCAGTACTTGTGATTTAATCACTGTTACTGAAAAATCACGATTCACAGTTGTGACAAAATTTGTCAAGTAACTGCTACTTGCAAAGTTGTTCTTTTCCATTTGTTACATACAGAAAATTATGATATTTCACTGTTTGTGTCGATAATAACGTTTTTTATTTGCGTACAATAACAACAACGAGTAGTGTTGCTATTTCTTGTGTTTTCGTCTTCCTTATTAGTATTTCTTTTTAAATTCAAATTATTTAAAGTCGTATTTAAATATTCCTCGGTATATTAAAGAACAACGTTTTTGTTGTAGAGATGCATGTGTGTTTTGATAATTACATTGCTATCGGCCATGTTCTGAAAACCATTTCGTTTTGAAACCGCAAAATTTCAGGAAAAAGTTCAACTAAAACGGTCATTTATTGCAACTTTTTAATTTATTTTTATGTTTTAAATGTTTCAGATACTTTATTCGAACTTAACTTCGAATGCACTAAATAGTCCGATTACAAGAACACTGTTTTTAATTTTTGTAATTTTGCGATTTCAAAACGAAATGGTTTTCAGAACATGGCCGATAAAATAACTTAAAACAGTGATCACAGTCACAGTTTTATGTAAGTGATTTTTAAATCGCGTTCACCGTTCACGATGTTCTTTAAAAATCACGGGATCGCTCATCTCTAATCGACAGTATCAAATTCGATATTTTTTAGCTTTGGTTTTGATTTTCGTGCAATTTTTAAAAACATTTCGGCACAGTCGTCATCAAATAGAATATTTCTAACTAAATCTGTTTTATTTATAACATTTGTCTATTAAAAAAATTATAATTTTTAGAGTGTAATTTTTTTTGTTGATGTATGTTCCATAAAATATTGGTCAACAGTAAGAACCTTGGAAATTAACTCTTTCCAGCTTAGTTATTTATAAGAAAAGTACTTTTTTTTTGTTTTATTTAAAAAAAATTGGGGACTACGTATGAACTATCATTGTTGAAAAATATCGATATTTCGATATTTTTATTCGATATATATCGATGCCGATCGACTTAAAAATATATTGACATATTTTTTCATTTGCCCATTCCCAAATTCAGTCAGAAGCTCTTGAAAAAACTTTATGCTGAGGAATTAAATCCCAAATGATTAAATCCCCAATGATTGTGTAAAAAGGAAAGTGTAATTTTTTTAAACCGCAACAAATCTTCTACTTATTACGTGAACTTAAAGGGGCGTGCAAAATTGAGTGTATTTTAAAACTTTCTTCCGAAGGCAGAAATAGTTCATTTTTGCATGGCGTAGATAAAAATTCCTGAAACAAGCATTCCACTGTTTATTTAAACTTGTTGTCCTAAATAAATGCTTATACGATTGTTTCACAACATTTTTTTATTTGAATTTTTGCATTAGTTCTCTTCAAAATGTTTGGGGCAAAAACTCGCAAGAATTTCTCCCTCTCCTCTATATTTAGAATACTTACAGCCCAATTATGAATAACAATTCCCCGGGAGTTTTTTCCCTATTCCCTGTTCCCCTATTCTAAATAAAATCTCCCCGGGAAAATATTTCCTTTTCCCATTCCTCCTATTCTAAATTACAATTTCCCCGGCAAAAAACTCCCAGGGAAAAAAGTAAGTATTCTAAATATGAGGGAGAGGGTGAAATTCTTGAGAGTTTTTTCCCCAAACATTTTGAAGGGAACTAATACAAAAATTTTAAATTCAAATTAAAAAAATGTTGTTAAACAATTGCATAAGCATTTGTTTAGGACAAAAAGTTTAAATAACCACCGGAATGTTATATTTCTCTCTTGTTTTGGGCATTTTTATCCACGCCGTGCAAGCATGCGCTTCAAAAACATGAACTACTTCTGCCTTCGGAATAAAGTTTTAAAACACACTAAATTTTGTACGCATCATTTAAGTTCACATAATAGGTAAATGGAAGATTTGTTGCGGTTTAACAAACGTAGAATTTCCTTTTTACACACAATCATTGGTGTTTTCATGCATCTGGCCCTGGCCTTGGCCCAGTTTTCGCTTCACTTCCTCCGCATAAAGTTCTTCCGAGAGTATCCGAGTGACTACACTGTACATTTTACTTTTTATTTAAGCAAAAACAAATATTTATATTAACACAAAATCTTAGTATCAACGAAATCTTAATTTTTTTTATTAATTTCTATTACTGAACTCTTGCGTTAGTGTAGAATAAAATGTAAACACTAAACAGCTGATCCAGATTTTTCCCTCTCCCTTATTTGTTTATTTCCCTGCTTTTTAGAATAGGAGGACTTTTTCCCGGGAACAAATGAATGGGAAGAGAAAAAACTCCCCGGGAAAATTCATAATTGGGCTGTTACTTTTTTCCCTGGGAGTTTTTCCCGGGGAAATTGTAATTTATAATAGGAGGAATGGGAAAAGAGAAAATTTTCTCGGGGAGATTTTATTTAGAATAGGGGAATAGAATAGGGAAAAAACCTCCCGGGGATTTGTTATTCATAATTGAGCTGCTTATATTTAAGTTTCACATTTTTTAAACGCATACACAAACATATTTATTTAGAACGTTATTAGCATTTTTGATCTGCTGAAAATTTTTAAAATTTTACTTAAGATGTTTGTCAAAAGTCAATAGATTAATATGAATGTTTTTTTTTTTCTTCAAAGACAGAAAATATAAAAAAGCATGTACTTGAAGAATAAATAGAATTAAATTAAAAAATAAAACAAGTGAAAATAAAATTATTTAAGATTTATAAAGTAACAGAAATCAACAAGAGATAAACAAAAAGTCTTACGATATGTATGTGTAATTAAAGCTTAAAAGATAAAAAAAATACTTATGAAAGAAGTAAATGCTATTGATGTATGCTTTGCTTTAGTTTTACCTCTGTACATTACAAGAAATTTTTAATTTCAAATAACGAAAGGAAAATAAATATGCGCGCTCCTCAACTTTAAAGTATGATTAAGAATTGCTTTTAACGTTGGTTTTAAACCAAATTTTATATTTAAAAAGTTTTCTTGGATTATTTTATCACACATGGGAGATAACATTTAAAAGCAAAACTATGACGAATATTAGAAAATTAATAACTTCTTTTTCTTCTTAGATTTCTGCTTATCCACATTTAATTCAGATTCGTCAGCATCCTAATTGGGTAGATTAATAGAAATAAAAGCATTTCAATCAGATGAATAAATGTGTATAATGTATAAACGAACGTACCTTTTCAGCATCAAGTTTTTTACTTTTAAAAAGCTTTTTGGCTTCCTTTTGTTTCTTTTTCTCCTTTTTAGACAATTTTGTTAGTGTTTTTTTCGTATTCGAATCTTCTTCCCTTTTTGCTATATGGGACTCCAAACGTTGTTTTATGCTCTGGAATTATAATGATGAATGGTTGTATAAGAAATAATTCGAATAAAAGATATAAACCAATTAGCATACTTGATCTTCTTCTGCTTCACGAAGGCGATCCATTTCTAGACACTCTATGACTTCATTGCGCAATTGTACGACTTCTACCAAACGTTCTATAAAAGCTTCTTCTCTAGCTTTATCTGAATCAGTTTTGTTTCGCTCAGGCTGAGCCATTAAGATGCGAATTTCATATTCCAAATCAGCCTGTTCTTGCTCTAATCTATGTTGTCGCCTTCTATAGGAATAAATAAAACATGGAATAAAAGTTTACAGTATGTCTAATAAAGGTTGACAGGAAAAATTTATTTATATAAATGTAAAAGTTATTTTCAGAACACTTACAAGTACATCAGCTCGGCTTGACGTCGAAACAGTTCATTTTTCTCGTTCACCAATTCGAATAGTTGCAGTATTAAATTTTCAACTTCCTTTGAATTTTCAGCAGTTGATGAACCAAATGCGGAATCTACATTTTCGCCTGGTAGTTCACTTGCGGGTAATGGTTCACCGTTTTCTCCCTCGCAGCGATCTCTAATCATTTTCTCCAAAATAACACCTTGCTTTTCTAGACCCTGTTGTTGAACTTCAATTATTTCTAGTTCATGCTTAATTTCTTGTAAGGGTAACATTTGCAAAACTTTACGCGGGGGTATAGGAAGAGCGGGTGCAGGACCCTTGCGACGCTTCCACTTTCCATGCGCTGATTTATTAAATAACGGATCATTGTCTTCGGCACCCGAAGAAGTAACTGATATTTGAGACTGACGATTGCGATTGTTGGCTTCTTTATTATCTTTTAATTTTTCCATTTGTCTCTCTCCAAGAGCAGGTGATTTATTTAGATCTTCTATTAGCGGATTGTGCTCGCGCGTTGGAGTTTCTAAATTCGGGGGAATTAAAATACGGCGATATACAACACTTGGTTCCTCCTCATGCGATATAGGAGATTTTTTTTGCTTGTGCTGTTTTAAATCATCACACTGGCAGTTGCTCTCTTTCACATATTGTAGTGAACCGTGTTCTTCAAGTAGTTCTTTGTCAAGTGGTATCAATCGCTTGGAGCTGCGTCTGCTGGACGGCGATAGTGATAAATCTGATTCTTTACTGTGTAGCGACTGTAAAGTCTTACCCTCCAACAAAGCTTTCTCTTCGTCGGATAATTTCGAGTCAAATTCACTTTGCAGAGGGTAATTATCCAAGTTTTTTGGCTGCGTACTTACTGTATCAACGTATGTTTGTGGAACTTGGGATGTTTCAAGTCTAGCCGGTTTTGGTGGAGCCGGTGCAGGTCGCTTTTTACGAGCCGATTTTGGAGTGCCAACGGTACTCGAACTAGGAGTAGAAGTTTTCGAACTGCTGTTAATGGTCTCATTCGATGGGAACAGTTCTCTAACGGGAGCCGGGGGTAGAGGTGCTCTACGTGACTTTCGGGATCTGATTGTGCCGCCGGCCGATAAGTTGAGAGAATTATTTGACGATCTCACATCCGAATTTCGCAAAATATTGTAAGGAGTTGTATTATTGCTGTAAAGTGAATTAGCACTACCGTAAAATTCACTGGAATTTTGTAAAATTGGTAAGGATGAGTTATTAGGTGTTGTTGTGGCAGAATAGTTTGTGGTCGTGCTAACTTTTGTGCTCAATCGTCGCGTTGCTTCCGGTGTTGGGTTCTGTGATTGTGATCTAAGTTTATGTGGAGGAATATATTTGTATTTTAACATTTTGGAATATGTATTTCAATACATTTCGTTTAACTGATATAGCGTAATTGATGTTCTTGTTGAGACCATATTCATTTATAATATATTTCTTTTTCGAATAGATGAGCATATACCTAGAACCACTTGTATAACTAAAAGAAGTAATTATAACTAAAATACATACTAATCTTAAATAAGCTTAAGTTCCTTGACCAATGCCACTGTAACTTATTAAGGGCTTTCACGATGGTGATTGTGCGAATTTGCATTTTGCAAGTTTTCCGTGCATATTATTTTAGATCGTGAACGCTACTATTAAACTGCTAATTTGGTATAAAAAATCTTGCAGGATTGACCTTTGTTGTCAAAAGTTATATATATTTTTTTTAGTATATGAACACACAAACCACAAAATAATTACTAAATTATGTGTAAAAAAATTATTAAATGCAAATTAGTAAATAAAATTTTAAAATTATTGCATAAATATGTAGATAGTATTCCTATTTAAAAAAAACAATATGACGGCTAATGATATTTGCACACATTAGCATCGTTTGCGCACTTAGCACTACCCATCGTGAAGACCCTTATTGTTATATCGCACACTAAATTATGAAGTCACAGCTCAAAATTTTTCAAAATCGTTTTTATTACACAAATCAATTCAAAGAAAAAATTTCTAACGACCACGAAAATTTCATTTGCATCGAAGTCTTCATTAAGTGGAAAAATACCGTTGTCTGTTTTTATGTTAATTGCATCGCTTGTACTACATCATTAACTAAAGAGTACTAAGTATTTTTAGTTATGACAGTGCGCTTATGAGCAATTGAGTAGTTTTTTTCACCTAAACAATATTGTTTCGAATTGTGACGCTATTGATGAAAAAAATTTTAATTTTTGTGGTGCATGATTGATAGTTATGTCTCCTTAACTGAAAAAAATTACTATAATCAGCTGTAC
Organism: Panzeria rudis; assembly: GCA_956483635.1. Taxonomy (NCBI): domain Eukaryota; kingdom Metazoa; phylum Arthropoda; class Insecta; order Diptera; family Tachinidae; genus Panzeria; species Panzeria rudis. The sequence goes on from OY101448.1 coordinate 911,558, forward strand.
TTTTTTGAGAAGTAACTTTTTTATGAAATAATTTGCTTTACATTTGATACACATTTAAAGAAAAATGTTAACTATAGAGTCACAACTCAAAATTACTCCTTATTTTCAAAACTAAAAGCCAAAACTAAAAAACTAGGCTACTTTCTTTTAAGCGTTCTTTACTGTGGAACTCAATTTAATTATAAAATTTTAACCATGTTTCTAAAAAACAGTTTTTTGCCTCTCCTGAACATTTGCGATTTTTGTGTTGTGACTGTTTATGATCTGGTAAGTGATGTGTATGTATGTATGTATGTATGTATGTATGTATGTATGTATGTATGTATGTATGTATGTATGTATGTATGTATGTAAATACACGTTGTGGATGAATGAAGTACTTTTTATATCCGCACAAAAACATAAATGTGAAAATAAGACGATGTTCCTATTCGTAAAAAGTTCTGAAATCAAAATAAGGATTAAGTTCTTGAAAGGCACAATACCATCTTATTTCTAGGCAACCTGTAAGCTTGGCAACATTTTTCCTATATTAGAAAGGCAAAAAAATATTGTCAAGCTAACAAATTGCCTATAAATAAGATGGTATTGTACCTATCAAGAACTTGGTCCTTATTTTGATCTCAGTACTTTTTACGGCCGAAATTTTTGGATAGGAACTTGGCCTTATTTTCATATTTATGTTTTTGTGCGGATCTCAGTTCTTTTTCTAAGCTTTTATTTGGTACAATAAGTGGCCCAAGTGTACCAAATTTCAGCATTCTAGCTTTACTGGAAGCGCCAGTTTTAAATTTTTTTCGTTAATGGCTACTCAGGACCGACATGTGCACCAAATTTCAGCTTTTTAGCTATACTGGAAGTTCCCCCTACAAAGAAGAGGCACGCTAGTCCCCGCAAGTGAAAAGTGCCTGTTTTTAGAATTTTCTGGTTAATTGCTCACCAAGACCCGCCTGTATACCAAATTTCAGCTTTCTAGCTATAGTGGAAGTGTCCCATAATATTGATGAGGGAGTTAGTGAGTGAGTCAGTAAATATGTACCAAAATATGCACTTTTTACATCTTCATATCTCGGGAAGCTTTTATGGTAGAACTTTCAAACTTCTCGTATGAGGTTAGTTCTGTAGGGAAATTTTATGTTTCAAGTTTCATTATTTTTCCTATTTGGTAAAAACATTTTTAGTAACAAATACAAAAATTGCAAAAAAATGTTTAGCTAATCAATATTTTTTGAACTCGAATGTATTAAAAAGCATTCTTAAATCATATTTTCATTTATTATTACAACAATAATTGTATAAACTTCTAAAATTTCATGTATAAAAAATATAAATGCTTTAGAATACTTTTTATTGCAACCAAGTGCCTTTTAGTGCTGCGGAGTATCTTTTATCTTAAACAAATACTGATAGAAAATGTTCTACTAATACATTCTTAGACTTAGGTTTTTGACAGCAGACTTGAGTTTTTGAAATTTCTGTTTGACCTCTATATTAGGGATTTAACGATACGCCGTTTTGCCGATCCGATACCGATTCCGATACTTAAAAATAAATATCGCCGATACCGATTCCGATACCGATACGAATATTGAAATTGAGTTCAAGTTTGGATTAACAAAACTCAAGAAGGGCAATTTTTTATTATACAAAATTACAGTGTAAGAGATTATTAATATTTAAAATTTATATTAATCCAGTATATAAAATTGGAAGTAATTTTAAGGAACTACATTTTCATTGCTTCCAAAGAATCTATATTAAAAATATGCAGATAATTAGTAGAAAACAAGTACAAATTTTAATTCCTTAAAATTTTAAAAAATACTCGCCATGCTTTTTAAAAAATCGATTTTTAAAGGACATTTAACAACTATTATTCTTCTAAATAACTTAATTAATTAATTAATTAATTATTAAAAGTCTTCTAAAAGTTTATATTTATTCACTTAAATTTACATGAAAACAGTTTGGTGTTTAAATTCGCATAAAAAGAACAAGTTCTGAAAATGGGTAATTTTTCATCCTTTTTTGAGGAATCATTATAGAACACCGAAAAAGATATTTGTCCTAACATCGCTTCAAATTCGGTATTGGTAATCGAAAAAGAGAACTTCTTGCAATGACAAGCAAATGTGAAACTAATTAGAAATTATCCAAATTTACAATATTTCCGGATCGCGAATTCTACATTTTCATGACTTCTTTGGAGTGTCTTTTTTGATGGGAATAAGATTTAAAAAACAACGAATTGAATTTGAGTTCATGGTAAAATTAACAATAAATAAATTATTGTTTTTGCAAAATAACAGCGTAAAATATTATTAATTTTTAAAATTGATATTAATAAGATTTAAAAAATAACGAAATGAATTTAGTTCTTGGTAGAATTAACAAAAAATAAATAATTTGTCAAAAAAAAAAAACTTAAACATTTTTTTAAAGTATCGTCGTATCGACAGTAAAATATCGCCGATACCGATGTATCGGAAAATCTGAAATATCGCCGATATATCGGTATCGGTATTCGTTACATCCCTACTCTATATACCCTATGTCAAGTAATGCGAAACCTAAGCTGTTAATAATATATCATTGGCGAAGCTGTTGTAGTTAACTTCCGAAAAACTGTAAATTTGAGAATACTGGGATCGCTTTTGGACTCTAATGTTATATACAGTAACTGGTGTAGTACCCAATAATTTTTGTTAATAATAATATATCGACGGTTTTCGCTTTTAAACAACTGCTGAGGTCAGAATTTATGGATTAATTTTTTTCGGTAGTATCGATAGGGGAAAAACATCGGTAGTCCATTAAAAATAATACCATCGATTGTTTTGCAGCTCTATACCACACGTGTCACAAAGTAATATTTGTTTTCAATCCATGTATTGGACTAAGAGCGGGCGATGCACTGTCAACAGAATTTTCTACGATGGAACCATTTGTTGAACGAAATCAGCAAATTGGCAACCCACATGGCCAAGTTCGGGAAATTAGTTCTCTTTTACCAGATTCTAACTCATCCTCGGATGAGTCTGTCAATGCAAAGCAGTTCATGAAACGAGTTGAACTTTTGAAGTCGGCCTATGGCTGGGACGACCGCTCAGTTATTTTTGCAGCACAGCAGAAAATGAGGGGCCAGCTAAATACTGGGTTGACTCATTACAAGAGGTATTTATATCTTGGCAACAATTTACTAACAAGTTTATTTTAGATTTTCCCCACAATGAAAATGATGCGGACGTACATATTAGTGATGTTACGAATATCAATTTTTAATATTCGCGAATACGAACACGAATTCGAATAAGAATATTCAATCTAAATTTAATTGAAAAAAAAAAACAAACCCTTTGCGTCAATAACAATAAATTGAGAAAAACTGTCACAATACTATAGGTATTTAACATTATTATGACATTTCGAGGACTGAATTTGAAATTATTAACTTAGCACCTGAATCCCACTTTTTTGAATTTTTGATGGAAACTAAATAAGGAAAAATACGAGCTTCTTTTACCTATAGCCAGACAATATTTAGTGACACCACCAGCGAGTGTTCCGATCGAGTGAATGATTAGTGGTGTGGTCGGTGCTTATTTACACACCGCGTCGCAATAGTCTTGACGGAGAAAAGACTTCAAAACTTATTTTTCAAGTTTAACATTCCTCTAAGGAGATTTGATTATTACTTTAACATGATTAATTAATTAATTTAACAGGACTTTACTTTTTAAGCACCATGTCGCTGTGAAATATATATTTGTTTTTTTTTTTACTTTACAAAAAGAAGATTATTATTTTGTATTAGAGACAAAGGTGGTTTTAAGTAAAAAATGATTAAAAATTAATATTTTTGTTTAATTTTCATTATTTTTTGAGTATTATTTTTTGGAACGTATTCGCAAAATATTCGTGAAATATTCGCTTGAATTTGCCGAATACGAATATCACGAAAGCAGTGAATATTCGGCGATTCGAATACAAATACTCGTAACATCACTAGTACATATAAAGATCTCCTTAATGAAACGCCGTGCCACGAGTTTCCACAGGAGTACTATTATAATATATAAGAGCGGAATAGTCAATGGCATAAATTATCAAAATTTGAAGAGGAAAATATACAACAAGTATGTGTGCTGTAATCAGCTTCTCAACGACATTATACATATGTACATATATTACTGCAATTATAATGAAATCAAAATGCCATCAACCGTAAACAACAGAATGTTTAAAGAACATATCACTGATAATGCAGCTATCAACTCAGTAACGACAAGAAAAGACAACGATGGCCCATTAAGCAAAATTAAGTGTTTTAACTGTTCCGATTATGGCCCCTACTCAGTAAAGTATCCAAAACCCCAAAAGAAGGTCCTTTGTGAAATTTGTAGTCGAAATTCTCACAAAACGTCAGAATGTAGAACAAAACAAAACAATTCTGCAAATGCAAACAAAATTACTCATGAAACTCCGGAGCCAAGTGCAAGACTTTGATTATTTTGCCACTCATTATGTTGCTACTCAAGCGTTTATTGGTTCTGGTAGTGATCGTTGCTTAATGAGAAAAATATTTTCTGCCAAGATTGGTGATGTTATGAAATGTGAAATACCTTTGAAAGGGTGCGCAGGATGTGAATACATTTCTGATTCGCAGTTATTGCGGATGTTCAAATGGACGACTCGACGTGTCAAACAGAATTTGTTTATTGTAAAAAATGAGACGCTACCTGATCGGTCGAAATTTGTTATGTCAAAAGGGGAAACTTACAATTATCGAAGGGGGCGAATGTTGGGTGCAGAATATTAATGCGATTGTGCCAAGAGATTGTTTTACGGCTGCCGAGAATCAACTCCTAAAAATGGTTTTAAACACGCATAAGAAATGTTTCGCCGAAAAAATAAATGAGTTAGGCATGAGCAATCTTTTTAAAATGGAGATAAAGGTTACAAAACCTGAGCCAGAGTTTACTAAACCATACAGAATCCCGTTTGCCAAGCGTTCCATAGTGGAAAATATTGTTAACGAGCTTCTGGAAACAAAATAATTCGGAAAACCGATTCGCCCGCCGTATGCATCCGGTAGAGTGCTCGTCGAGAAAAAATGGTGAGCACCGTTGATGTGTAGATAAATTGAAAAGATGGTGCGAGAGTTCTCCGTACTTGACGACGATGAAGTCGAGGGCCAACGTGCTTTTGGCATTCTGATTGTATTTGAGTGATTCCATGTAAAACGGCCCTATACAAGGGAAAAAATAATTTCTCATTTTTGATAAAAATCTCTCAATTGATGTTTTTTAGAGAATGACAATTATAGAACAAATAAAAAAATACACTACTTAATATGTTTTAATTAATTTGAGGCACTTTTAAATGATCATGCAAGTAACATTTTGTTCTCTCTCTTTGCATGTTTAATATTTATTTCATATCTGAAAAGAATATACTTTTTTATTGAATTTAAAAAAATATTCAGCTAGAGTATTCTGCTGTCTATAATAGAACGGATAGCAAATAATTTAATGGCTTATTATTTATAATAATTAAATCAATAGTTTTATTTCTTCGAATTTTTTAAATTTTCGTACTATGTCACACCCGTCTCATTTTAAAAATAGTTTTTATAAGAAAAATGATTTTTCGTCAAACAGTAAATACATAATACAATTAATAACACTTTGAACAGATATCTATACCAAAATTATTGTGTACCTTATAGACAAAATTTTACAGAGTTTATACTGAAAGTCATAATTCTTTAAAACTAAGATTTGTAAGGTCACACCCGTCGCAGCTTTCTGACATTCTGGGCAGAAATCGTGTTCTAGCAGTGTATACTGGTTATTCAACGACTTTAAGCTTAATGTCCTTGCGAGCCGCAACGTTTTTTTAAGTAAAAAATTTGATATTCTTGATTTATAGCAAAAAATGTGTGTAAAATGGTCACACCCGGCTAAATGGAATTACTCATTTGTGAAGCGAACATCAAATAAAGATTTTTGAATTTTAATATATTTTAAAGTATACATCTTTTATTAAAATGCAAGGCATCCTTCACACTAGCAAAACCTTGCAACAGATTTTTTTCTCTCAACTTTTTATGCTCTTTTTCACTCTCTCCTTGTTAGTTTTTCGAGTACAGCGTTCCCAGCTTTGGAGATTTGTCCCCAAATAGGGGATATTTTTTGGTGATTGGAGATAACAATTTCGAGAAAAACATTTTTTTTGTTGGGTGTTTTCGGGGATTTGAAATCTATTTCTTGTGCACCAAAATCATTTCAAGATGCCAGTGGTCCAACATATATGTATGTTCTGGGGCATTATTGTGTTTGGCGTTTTTCGACTTCAACTTCGACATTTTGTAATACATATATTAAAGATAAAACGCAGCACTTTTATTTAATATAGTATAAAATCTCGAAGTTGAAGTCGAAAAACGCCAACCACAATAAGGAGGAAGGTGTGTGGCTTACAAGACCTTTTTAAAGTTATAGAAAATAAAGACGTTAAGATGTATAGTGAATCAACGGAATATTTCCCCCTAAAACTAGTAAAATATAAAAATTTTCTATTGAGTTTCTAAAAGAAGTTTCGCAAAATAGTATGTTTCAGTTAGAAGTCCCCGAAAAGCTCAAGCTGGATCCGCGCCTGCTATGTAGACACTTAGAGCTCAAAGTATGTAAAAATAAAATTAATTTTAAAAATATTCAATATAAATGGATTTAATTAAATAAATAAATTTACGCGTTTTTTTCCTTTGAAATAATATGATTTTATTTTTATGGTACTGTGGGGATTTTAGAGGATGAGAATATAGCTCTTTGGGGATTTTTGGGGATGAAAAATCGAAAATTGGGGATAAGGCATGAAATACAACTGAAAGCCCTGTTCGAATACGTAAACATTTTCAGTAACAATTAGTAACAACATTCAGTTATTAAACAGAGCTAAATATATTGCTCAAAGAACCCAACCCATTATATGGCCATAAATTTCTTATTTTTACAATAAGATATATCCAAATCTTAAACAGCATATACACATATATCTTTTAATATGCCTATGAGACCTACTAAAAAATCCTTTAATTAATTGCAAACACTATATTTAATTTTTTAATCTTTTTCACTTTTGTTGAAGACATAAAATGTTTTTCTTTGGGGTGTGTCTATGTTTACACTTGTGTATAACGTTGTTGTTATGTAAAGAGCTGAATTAAAACTGCCGAGTTCGTTTAAAAAGTTCGCTGTAAAAACGTGGATTAAACACAGCCGTCGCAGCTACTGTTGTTAACAACTGAAGCGGTGTTAGAGAAATGTGTTTTATTGTAATTATGTACATACGTGTGTATGTATGTACTTTTTTGGAGATTTTGGACATATGTACTTGAATAACAATTATGATCAGTGTGGTCATTTTAGCATTTTTACAGCCAAATTTTGCATTTTTTATTTTGATTTAGCTGCAAATTTTTCATTTAGTTGTTAGCATTATTTTTAGCATTTTCTAATTATTTATTTGGCATTTTCTATCATTTTTTCCCCAATGAATATCAAATTATATGAAAATGTCATAGAAACAATCTCAATTTTAATGGCAAAAACAAAGTTTATATGATTGTATTGTCTCCATGAAAAATCGCCCAAAACGAAATCGCCCAAAAATAGAAAATCGTCCAAAAAAAATTTAAAATTGCCCAAAATTTAAAAATGAAAAATCAACAAAAAAAATGAAAAATCGCCCAAAATAAATAAAATATCGCCCAAAATTAAAAAACACAAAAAAATTATAGTAATTTAATTTTTATATTGGAAAAAAAAACTTACAGGAAAGCATAAACAGTCTTCGTTTCTTACTGAATTGCAATAAAAGTATGAACAAAAGGTAATATTTTCCATCGGCCAAAAATTATAGTATGGCTCACCAAGGGTAATTTAGATTATTATCATAGATACAACAAAAACTTATAAACATATAATACAGAAATTATCATTTATCGAAGGCCGGAAATTTAAGACGTCAAGGACACCGCAGCTCAAAATTTTACATATCACATAGAGTTCCAAAGGCAAGTAATCTTAAAAATTGTCGTAAGCGAAGCCGAGATTTGATATACTATGGAGTTTAAAATCTTTCCGCCCGGGCGAAGGCCGGCTACACGGAAAGTCGTCGAAAGCGCATCTCAAGTTAAACATTCCAAGATTCACTAATATAGAAAATTATCGTAAACGAAGGCGAGGTTTGACATACCATAGAGTTTAAAATCTTTCGTGCAGGTGGAATCAAAAATTGGCTTCGCTTACGAAAACTTTTAATATTAGTAGCCTTCGGAATGCTTAATTTGGGACGTGCTTTCGACGACTTTGCGTGTTGCCGGCCTTCGGCCGGGCGGAAGAATTTTCACCTCTATGGTATGTCAAATCTCGGCTTCGCTTACGACAATTTTCAATATTAGAAGACTTTCCGTGTAATTATCGTAAGCGAAACCCAGACTTGATATACCATAGAGTTTAAAATTCTTCCACCCGGCCGAAGGCCGTCTACACGAAAAGTCGTCAAAAGCACGTACCAAATTAAGCATTCCGAAGGCTACTAATATTGAAAATTGTTGTAAGCGAAGCCGATATTTGACATACCATAGAGCTTAAAGTCCTTACGCCCGGCCGAAGGCCGTCTACACGAAAAGTCGTCAAAAACACGTACCAAATTGAGCATTCCGAATGCAACTTATATTGAAAATTGTCGTAAGCGAAGCAAAGACTTGATTCCACCTGTACGAAGGATTTTAAACTCTATGGTATGTCAAATATCCGCTTCGTCTAAAAATTAATGTCATTTTCAGTAAATGTTCTTTCCATAATCAATGAATTGTTTGTTTGGCTCTTATTTAGGACGCAAAACAACAAGAAAAACTGTCGTAAAACACAACCCCGATAACGACATATACACACATAACAACAACAGCAACGATGATAGCAAAAGGAATGCGATTGTACCAAGTTTGTTTACTGAAGATTTTTTAGTAAATCAATTTGTTAATGTCGTTGCGTTAATCCTCATTAATTTTTTTAAAGTCTAGATAAATATTTTAACTTGAACACATTTAACAAAGTGAAATTTAATAAATGCTTAATGGATGATGATGATGACCCGGAGAAAAATTTTGTTTGACAGTATATTACAAAAACTCAAGTAAATATTTTTGTTTGATTAAGTAAACTATTTTGTTTAATATTTGTTACTATTTTTAAAAAATATTGTTTGATATTTTTAGGAAAGTCCAGTAAATCTTCTTGTTTGATTTAGTAAATTGTTTTGTTTACAATTTGTAAATAATTTTAGACAAATTGTTTTATAGATTTAAACAATTTGTTCACTAAAAAAACACGTTGTTTTCAATGAAATTGTTCAGACCTACAAACAAATATTTACAAATTTGTTTGTAGGTCCGTTCCTAGATAAAATATTTACTATTTCATTGAATTCCTTTATCCATGATGAAATAATATAGGTGGCATTACTAGGGCAACAAATACAACAAAAAAAAAAGGAATTTTTGTTTGTGTAATGTCGTCGTTTATGTCAAAAATTATTGTAAACAAAAATCATGAATTAAATAAATTTTTGAATTAAAAAACACACATACGCGTTTACCGTCAAACTTATTTCTTATTATGTACGAGGGCGGTTGGGAAACTTCTTAGCCTAGCACAAAAAACGCGGTATAAAGAGAAAAAAGGTAAGTGTTTTGGACAAATCATAAACTAGTTTGTAGCCTGTTTATCAGAAAAACCAATTGTTACAATCAGTTTTTGTGAATTATCCTATTCACAAACCCGTGTTTTCACATTTGACTGGCAGCACTAAAGAAAGAAAATAAATTTTCATATTGAGTTTGACACAACATTCTATGAACTTATAAAATATTGTCAACGATAAACCTAATAATTGACAAAAATGCCAATGTGAATGGTATAGTTTTGGAAACTCGCTTAAAGCCTTAAACCAGTTTCAGCATTGCTGATGTAAATGCACTATTAGATATTCTAATATTCCACTCTTAAAAATAATTTGAATTTACATTAATTCAATTATTTAACTTAAGCCGAATAATAATAACTTAACGACTTATACACATTTTCAGTTCGAATAATAATTACGTACAAATTATTAAATACTTTAGTAAAATAAACTAATCACAATTTCAACAAAGAACACAACACGTGGACTTTTTATAAACATAAACAAGACTTTGACAGGAGTCTCGACAAACAATGCTCGAGCAAAAAATTGCTATCTGGGGTAGTAATGCCACCTATATTATTTCATCATGGTATTATCTAGTTAAAGTGTTAATTAAGAAGTGTTTGTAAATAAATTGTGCTTGAATTATTAACGCAAACATGACTAGAAGAGAATTATCTATTGAACAACGTGAAATATTAATAAATTGCCACAAACAAGGCAAATCGTACAACGAAATATCATTGGAAAAATAATTGGAAGATCAAAATCAACTGTGCAGAAAGTGATGCAGTATTCCAGGGTTAATTGCCTTGCCAAAAATTTCAATATTTTTGTGTAATTATGCGTGGAAAGAATTTCACCGAATACGCTTAACTACCTCATTGAGGTAATTAAACCAGTGTTCGAAATGCTAGCTGCGAAGTAGCAAAAGTACGGAAATTGTGCTATACTATACTATAAATGTTTTATTATTATTATCATTATTATTATCATTATTATTATTATTATTATTATTATTATTATTATTATTATTATTATTATTATTATTATTATGATTATTATTATTATTATTAATATTATTATTATTATTATTATAAATTAATTACATTGTTATAGTGGAAATAGTTTTTGAGTGAACATATAAAAATTGTTATTGTAAATTTTTGTAGCGTTTGTATTTGCAATCCTGGGAGTACGAATGTTTGTGAAGCAGAACCAAATAACGACATCTAGCATAGCCATGAACTACACTATGGCTTTAACATAGCATCTTGATGAGCAAATTATTTGTTATAACAATTGTTAGCACAAGAATTTATCACGTCTGGACCGCTGTTGCTACTGTTTTGTCATTGTTATGACATCGTTGTTATAACAATTGTTAGAACAACGATGTCTTAACAACAAGCATTGTTTCCAATACGAAAAAAGAGATAACAAATAAAAAAAAATTTGCTATCTCTGCCGCACTGCCTTAAAATAATATAACTAGGTGTAACAAAAAAATTTTACGTACTCTCGACAACAAAGACCTTAACAAATATTTGTTAACAGCTCTACCGACGTTTTGTTTATTGTTATAACAAAAAATTTGCTCGTCAAGACGTAGTGTAAGATATTTACGTAGTGCAACAACAACGGATGAAGAGTTTGACTTTAATTGCAGGCAATGTGTTCAATATCGCTTTAAAGAAATTAACGAGTCTAAGTTAACAAACCATTTTTAGAGATGTGGCCGGACTATACAAAAGCGTTTGCTACTCGCTTGGGATGTATTTAAAATGAAAATTTTAAAATTCTAATTTTTGTCCATTTCAGACTAACTTGGACTTTGGTCTAAAATTTGCAATGGCGAAGGACTTAACAAGAATGTTTACGTCAGTATACGTAAAGGAAAATATTTTCTAAAATTATTGGATGCCATCAATGTACTTTTTAAATTTTATTTTGTTTTCAACATACGGGAAACCTAATCTTTTTTATACTTTTTTGCAATACTTTTTAAATTTATATTTTAGTTTTATATTTTCCATTTAAAACCACATACAAAAATTGCAACGACAAAAAATTTAATTTTGAATGTAAGTATATAATATACATATCGAGCCATAACTGCTGAATATCGATTATTTACGATAATTCGGAGTATCTGTCAAAGTATCAAAGTCATGTCATGTATCTTTGCGAAAATACAGCAAAAGAAATTTTAGCTTAAGTGCATTTTCGTTTTAAATTTTTAATTTGTTTATATTTTTTTTACCTGCAAAGTGTCGCTTAAGCTAAAATTCTCTTTTTCAAGTAGAGCAACACTAGTGTCAAAAACTGCAAGGATATCAATGAAATAACACCTTGAAAGGACACCTTGCTAAGGATAATAAATAGTTTTAAAATAATTTGATTAAATTGGCTGCTTTTTCATGATTAACATTTTGACGCTAAAGTTTTTTTAGCGGTTATGGAAAGATATGTAAGGGATGCCATCAATGTACTTTTTAAATTTTATTTTGTTTTCAACATACGGGAAACCTAATCTTTTTTATACTTTTTTGCAATACTTTTTAAATTTATATTTTAGTTTTATATTTTCCATTTAAAACCACATACAAAAATTGCAACGACAAAAAATTTAATTTTGAATGTAAGTATATAATATACATATCGAGCCATAACTGCTGAATATCGATTATTTACGATAATTCGGAGTATCTGTCAAAGTATCAAAGTCATGTCATGTATCTTTGCGAAAATACAGCAAAAGAAATTTTAGCTTAAGTGCATTTTCGTTTTAAATTTTTAATTTGTTTATATTTTTTTTACCTGCAAAGTGTCGCTTAAGCTAAAATTCTCTTTTTCAAGTAGAGCAACACTAGTGTCAAAAACTGCAAGGATATCAATGAAATAACACCTTGAAAGGACACCTTGCTAAGGATAATAAATAGTTTTAAAATAATTTGATTAAATTGGCTGCTTTTTCATGATTAACATTTTGACGCTAAAGTTTTTTTAGCGGTTATGGAAAGATATGTAAGGGCCAGGCCACAGTGGCGTTTTTAAAACGCACGTTTCTGCTTTTGTAAATATAGTTGAACCTCGATTATCTGGGTCACGGTTAATAGAGGTTTTATAAAAACAAAAACAAGTACATACTAATTTTATTAAAACATAAATAGTAATTACGTACTACATACTTGTAATAGAAAAAAGCAGAAACGTACATTTCAAAAACACCAGTGTGCAAATTATGAAATAATTTGCTATTTTATCTATACGATGTGCTTGAATTTCTTTGTTTCTATTATTGTTTTATAAAAATGTTATAGTTTTTATTTAAAATAAAGTTTTATATAAAAAATATAAACTTGGTTTACATTAAATTGAATCTTCGGCATTTTCATTAAACTCTTAATTGATCCAATTAAATATTTAATTGGAAAACAATTAAAAAACCAATTACTTTAGTAATTAAAATACGCTAGAAGTCTTTTACTTCTAGCAAGCGTTGAAACGTTTAAACGCTCAAAGAGATGTTCAGGTTGATGTGTATATATAATTTTATGCATGAACAGTAAAGTGCGCACTCTTAAATAATCATAAAAAGTAATGCCATAAAGTAAAGTTACGTAGGGGGAAAATGGTCATATCTTCTGAGACCGTATACGTACCGAACGATGTTATTAAAGGCCACGTTGTTTTCTTTTACTTTCGCTATCGCAGCTGGCAAAAAGTTCACAGCCGTATAATAAAATCGGTATTAAGTACGATTTGGAAAGGATTATTATAATTTTAATTGGAGTACAATACTGAATTTGCCAGACCGCATGCAAAATTAACGTGATTAGACCAAGTGAGAGTGCTGTTAAAATGTATACCAAGATTCTAAGCAGAGTATACTTTTATTTACAATACTATCGCTTATACTGTGCTAGTTGAAGTAAATATAGCATAGCAAAAGCAAATGTAACTAAAAGCATTTGTTGCTACAAAAATTAATTGTTTATATTTTAATTTATTTGTGCTGTTGTTTGCTGTTGCTGTTGAAAAATGTAATAACAGTAGCAATAGCAATTACATTCGTAGCATATGGTTGCTATAATTTATAAGAACTTTAGGATTTTTCTCAAAACTAATTTTATGTAAAAATATATGTAAGTACATATGTACTTACGTATGTATGTATTTTTATTTTAAATGTTTTTAACCATTTTCTATTGATATTGATATGATATGATGAAGATATGATTTGTTGTGCAAATGAAGCAAGTTTGCAAAAATCAGAAAATCTTACAAATCACTAACACTATAAAAAGGAGACAAAACACGATATCAAGCCCTAAAATTGATAAAAAATAGCGAAACATCGCAAAAAAATTGCAACATGAGAAACAATGCTAAAGCAGGTTAAAACTTGCTAATACGGCAAGGAATGCCGAAAATTTGAAAGAAATTGTAAAGTTTATTAAAATTTGCAAAAGTTTGTTAGAAGTGAAATGATTGCGAAGTGCAATATTGGTTAAAAATCCCCAAAAATGGGAAAATCCAAAAACTTTATAAAAATCACGTCTATCGCGAAAATGGCGTATATTTGCGATATATTGCGATAATTTAAAGAAGCCATAATATCGATTAAAAAGCCCTAAAACTGTGAGGAATGAAAAAAATTTGGAAAAAGTCGCGAAATTGGAGAAAATTCGCAAAAACTTCCTGAGAGCGACAGAAGATAAAAACCTTAATAAAAACTATTGTGATTATGTTTTTTCAACATAGTATCATTATTTCAGACTTTATTAATGATACTACACAGAGAAAATTAAATTTCATTTTCTGTAAAGGAATTCAATGATATAGTAAGTATTTTGTACAGGAACGGACCTACAAACAAATTTGTAAATATAGACAAAAATATCTCAAAAATTTCATTGGAAAAAAACGTGTTTTTTCACAGAACAAATTGTTTAAATCTATAAAACAATTTGTCTAAAAATATTTACAAGTTGTAAACAAAACAATTTACTAAATTAAACAAAAAGATTTACTGGATTTTCTGAATAATATCAAACAATATTTTTGTCTGAATTTATAAAACAATTAGTCTAAAAATACTAACAAATACTAAACAAAATAGTTTACTTAAGCAAACAAAAATATTTAGTGGATTTTTTTAATATATCAATCATAATTTTTGTCTGGATTATCATCACATCATCATCATGCATTAAGCATTTATGAAATTTCACTTTGTTAAATGTGTTCAAGTCTGAATGTTTATCTAAAGACTCTAAAAGAATGAATGAGAATGCAACGCCATTAACGAATTGCTTCACTCAAAAATCTTCAGTAAACAAACTTGGTACAATCGGATTTCTTTTGCTATAATTGTAGTTGTTGTTGTTATTTGTGTGTATGTCGTCTTCGGGGATGTTTTTTACAGCATAGTTTTTCTTCTTGTTTTTGGTGTTTGCGTTCTAAATAAAAGGCAAACAAACAATTAATAGATTATGGACAGAACATTTACTGAAAATTAAATATATATTTAGACAAACTTTTGTTTGAAAATTTTTTGTGATCATTTTTTTGTGTACCCAGAAAAAATCATTTTTATATTCCCAATAGTTTCCTTTTTATTAAGTTACCTATCTTTCCTGAAACATTTTTAAAAATTATGATAGGCCGCCGCGTTTGCATTTTATATGCCGTTATATTTTCTGGTGCTTACTGTTTGCCAACCATCGCTATGTCTAATTAGGGGTCCAATAGATTTAATTTCGTCGCAATTTATTCCAATCCTTTCTTAAAATTATTAGGAATTCTGCTCCTATGAAATCCTTTTGGTAGGCTTGGTTTACTTTCAAGCCGCTGAATTAATTCCTCAAATTGTTTATGGGTTGTAATTTTAATTTGTTTATTTCTTTTTTAATATCGGTATCGGTATAATATCGGCAAAAAGACGTATCGTTACTTCCCTAATTCTTATACGACTTCAGTATTTCTTTCAGAACACACACACACACACATATTTTGAAATAAAAAAAACAGATGTATAGTCTTTGATGTATTTCAACATAAACTCCGTAGTTAGTCACTAAAAAATTTCAATTAAATTAAAAAATATGGATATCACTCAATACATTTTTTGGATACAAAACTTTCAAATATTTAAAAGTAAAAACCTACGCTATTATTTAAGTGTATATTGTTCGTGCAATTTTAATAACTAAATTGATTAATGAAGCGTACTAAAAAAGCGTAACGCTCAAAACTCCGGACAACAACAATTTGATAAAATATATTATTTCTAATATTTTTCAAAAGTTTGATGTGTGAAATAGGAGAAGCAAATGCAAATATTTTAAAACCGTTATAAATTTAATCTCGTTTTTTGGAAAAATTCACAGTTTCTTAATGTGGAAAGTCAACAGCATGCATTACGGACACGTCACTTTGTATGAAGAGACGAAAAACAGTATTTTTGTTTTTCGTTTTTAACACATAATGGGCAACAGTCTTACAAAAAATGTATGTACATTTAAGTCATCTATTAAATCATACTAAAGCAGTTTTCATTTTAAAATGTATGCGTTTATTTCATGAAATATTTTAATATACTTTCAACGGACACGAAAAAAGCATTTCAAATGAGAATGAGCCATGTATATGTATGTACCTACGTTGTCTTAACTTAATAATAGAAACTTAATAAAAACTGAAATAAAGTTTATTTTTTAGATACGGTTCAGTTCCCGAATGGTCATCACCCGAACCAAGATATTTTAAGAAACGTCATATAACAAACCGAGCTATGACTTGAGGGTATAAGAAATTGACTTGTTTTCTTTCATATAAAAATAATGTGTTACTAATGTGTTACTATTACAAAAATCTTAATTTTTATGGAATAACGCATTGCTGAATACTCACCAAACAACTACAAAAATATACCTTTTTTAGATACAATCAAGTTTCCGAATGATCATCACTAGACTCTTAAAATATATTGTGAGTCCTCATAAAATAGACAAATCACTAATTTGAGAGGTTTAACAAAAATCGTTTTATAAGGTGACTAGCTCTAATGTACGTAGTATGTATGGCTGTACATTAAGGTTGTTCGAAAAAAAGTTGAGCCGGTCACCACCTAGGATTAAAGATTAGTTGAAAACAATTCCAAAATTTTTTTAAACTTTTTTCCACGCCCCTGGATACCGCCCATTAAATTTTTTGTACGCTGCGTCGCCATTTGCGGTCCGATTATAACATAATGCATATCATTGTTCATGTCTCGACTATAGCTACATTTTTGCGCTGGTAAATTTTTAATCCGACATCGAATTCTTTATTTTGTATGGAGGCCGAACCACTTTACTGTACATACATATATACATATTTATGTATCTATGTACTAGTGATTGGATTTTTGTAATTTTCAGCATTTCGAAAAGATAAAAATCCGCATTATTTGAGGAAAAAATATTAAAGAAATTGGGGATACAGTTCGTTGCATATGGTTGAGCAAAATGAAAAAATAGTACAAAAAATCTCTATTTTTTAAGACTTCAGTAGCTTTGAGCCACCTCTAAACATTTTGCAGTCGGTCTAAAAATTGGTACGCACTACTTTTTAGACTATACGAATATTCGTAGGTGGTGAGAATTAGAATCTTAGCTTAAAAATATAGAGCCACCCTAATATACATAAATAAGTACATACATATCTAATATATATTTTGCGTCAATGTTAAGAAAATTGTCATGAAGAGAAGAAAAAAAACTATTTTTTTAAGATACAAAAATGTGAAGCAACATTTTTTAAGTTGTCTATTAAAATCGCCCATAAAGAGAACGTGTTCAAATTTCCAAAAGCTTTTAAACTGCCTTTTTACATGTAATGGAAACATTTAAAATATTTACCATTTTTATTTAGTATAGAACAATTTCAGTCAAATGTATGTTGAGATTGTCAATGAAATTGTTGAGATATTTTTTTCTATATTTATGAATTTGTTTGTAGGTCCGTTCCTAGACAAAATATTTACTATTTCATTGAATTCCTTTACAGAAAAATGAAATTTAGTTTTTTCTGTGAAGAGAAAATCGCCCAAAGTGCCTAATTTCTTTGAGATTTTATTCATATTGCAAAATAAAAATAGTTGCAAATCACAAAAAAGCTTTGGGTAGAACAATCTTTCTGGCAAAATGAGCCATCGTCCACATTTTTGGATCATTACTGATTATGGCAAATTGCAAAAATTCGCAAAAACTTGCTAACTTTAAATATACATATAAAGATGGGCAAAACTGTAAAAAAAAACAAGAACTAGCAAAACAATCACGTAAAAATAGCGAAAAATTGCAAACAAGCCTTAAAATTGTTTTAAAATAGCTAAAATTATAAGGAATGCAAAAAAACTCGGAAAAAAACGCAAAAATGACAATTCGCAATAACTTGTTAACATTAAAAAGACAGAAATTTCTAATTCTAAGAATTTTGTCGCGAAAATATGTGAAAAATTGCAAACAAGCCCTTCAAATAGCTAAAATTGTACGAAATGCCCAAAACCTCAGAAAAAAAATTGCGAAAATTACACAAATTCGCAATTTTCACTGTAAAAGTGATTTCTTTTTTCCAGTTTTTAGATTATTTACAGTTCTTACGACGTCTAATCAATATCAGACTTCGCCATATTTTTATCTTAGCAAGTTTTTGCGAATTTCCGTCATTTTCGTGTTTTTTTTCGAATTATATACCGTCTCATTAGCGTTTTTGTTCACTTTTACCACTTGTGAAGGTGGATGCTTTTTAGTTTTTTCCCTTCCCATTCATTGTTCACGGGGAAAAATCCTCATATTCTAAAAAGCAAATAAGGGAGAGGGAAAAATCTGGATCAGCTGTTTAGTGTATACATTTTATTCTGCACTAACGCAAGAGTTCAGTAATAAAAATTATTAAAAATGTTATGATTTCGTTGATAATAAAATTGTGTGTTAATATAAATATTTGTTTTTGCTTAAATAAAAAGTAAAATGTACAGTGTAGTCACTCAGATGTTCTCGGACGAACTTTATGCGGAGGAAGTGAAGCGAAAACTGGGCCAAGGCCAGGGCCAATGATTGTGTCTAAAAAGGAAATTGTAAATTTTTTAAACTGCAACAAATCTTCCACATACCTATTATGTGAACTTAAGGGATGCGTGCAAAATTGAGTGTGTTTTAAAAATTTATTCCGAAGGCAGAAGTAGTTCATGTTTTTGAAGCGCATGTTTGCACGGCGTGGATAAAAATGCCTAAAAAAAGAGAGAAATATAACATTCCGGTGTTTATTTAAACTTGTTGTCCTAAATAAATGTTTATACATCTGTTTCACAACATTTTTTAATTTGAATTTAAAATTTTTGCATTAGTTCCCTTCAAAATGTTTGGGGAAAAAACTCGCAGGAATTTCACCCTATCCCTCATATTTAGAATACTTACTTTTTTCCCCGCGAGTTTTTTCCTTGGGAGATTGTAATTTAGAATAGGAGGAATGGAAAAAGCGAAAATTTTCCCTGGGAGATTTAGAATAGGGGAATAGAGAAAAAAACTCCCGGAGAATTGTTATTCATAATTGGGCTGAATTCCTTTATTAACTTCATAGATATTTTTCGATTGAACATTTCTCCCATTATTAAGAATGATCTTTCACTAATCGTTAACGCTGGAAAAATTGAGAAAAGTGAATTAAAAAGCACTTCCAATGTATCGAATCAATTCTTTGTTTGTTCTAGATCCATACAGTAATATTTTGTATGACAAAAGTAATTTTGCTGTTTGAGTTTGTGAATGTCTTTAATACATATTTCATTGAATTTCGCCATTAGATTACATCCGATATTTTAATACGAAAAAATTATTTATTGCTCTCGAAATATCTTCTTTACTTAAAATAATTTTTGTTTGATGGTTATATTTCCGAATTTTTTACAAGATATGTATTTGAAGTGGGTTCCTTTCTCCCTGTTATTGTTACTGCATTATTTGACTAATTCTTTAGTCATGTGGTCTATTAGTATGAAATAACGTTCATGCAATTCGAACGTTACGGAAAATTCATATAGTTTAAAAAACTTTGCCAGTTTTTATTAGGAAATCTTTAAAAACTCATTGGAAAAAATTACATAAAATTTTTAGTCGAGTTATTCGATTAATCGACCTAAATTACTCGGATAAATTTTTACTCGAAATAGAGATTTTTTGTTTGATCGAACATTATTTGACTTCAATTATTCGATTAATAGAGCAAACATTATTCGAGTGAATTCCCTAATATCAGAGCTGTAAAATATTGCAATCAATTTTGATTTCTTTGAAATTATTTTTTTTTTAAATCATTGATTGCAACAAAGTTTCTTGAAATCATTTGATTTCAATCAATTTCCATGAAATCACTACTATAGTGTAAGTCCAACAAAATTGTATAAAAAACGTACCAAAACGTAGGTTAGTGAGCCATTTCATGCAGTTTTTTTAATTATCAGAGTAAGCTTTATTTGTACAAAAATGAGTATCATTTGAAGAGAACGATGATTTTGATTCTGATTTCATTTTGATAGCAATCACTGGATTTGATTGCAATCAATTAATATAGAAATTAATTTCAAAAATTGATTGCAATCATTTTTATTGAAATGATTTCATTATTTCAAATTGAAATCATGAAATCAAATTTACGATTTTTAGTGCAATCTTTAACAGCTCTGTCTAATATACATACATATATATACATACATATACATATGTATATACATAAATATGTACATAGATTTTGTCCGGAGAAAATGGGTGAATTCAACTTTAGTAAACTATAACAACAAACTATAACCACTCGAGTCAGGAAATCCGTTTTTTGCCTACTTATACGGGATTTACACGAAAACTTTTTCTCCCAATTCTTATGGTATCCAAAACAATTTAAATTTAAGATATAGTTGGTACTCCAGCAAAAAGTTCATCAAATACTACTTCAACTCTAGTGCATGCGGTTAATGAAAAAAACCCACTCAAACCGTAAATCGGTATACTTATCCGATGCCAATTTTAAGCCAATTCGAACCAAAAAAAACAGGCCTGACACATACCGATCGGTACTAGCGCTTCTACTCGGTTTTGTTCCACCTTTTTCAGATTCTAGTAATTATTTCGTGTTTTTATTTTGCACCATAAAAATGTCCATACATTAAGGCGGAAAGTTAATGCAACAATTATTTATTTACTGCAACTTATAGCATGAACATTTTATAATTTTTAGTGCGAATTAAGCTTTTAATGGTTTATTGGACAAGCTCATCTATTCTCAAAAAATATTAATTTTATAGAAACAGTGAGAAGTGTATAGACGGATGGAAGTTATAATTTTATAAATGTGTTGAAATTTGGTGATGGAAAGAAAATAATGGTACTTACATGTTTGAGCGTGGAGTTGGAACGGGAGCTTTTCTATTATGTGATCCTGTTAGACTGGAACGTCTGAAGTTTTGAGTTGATGCTTCGTCCTCATCATCACTTCCGAAGGGATTTTGGGATATGCGTGGTGGAGGTGGTCGGGGGGGAGGAACTTTAGTTGTTGAATTGATTAATGTTTCCGGTTTTTGTGCTTTTTCTAATTCCACTTCGTCATCTGATGAATCAAATGGATTTAAATTTTCTCTTTTCGCTGATACCGTGTAATTTCTTCTCATTTCTACATTTTCGTTATTATTTTCAAAAACTTCTTCATCTTCATCTGATTTAAATGGATTTAAATCGTCTGGGTATTCTTCTGTAGAAGTTTTGCTATTATTTGTTTGTGGTATTTGAACATTATTTATCTTTTCCTCAGAATTTTTATTTCTTAAATGTTCTTTCTTATTATCTAAATTACATTCTAGTGTTTCATTGTCTTTTGTTTTATTTGCTAAAGGCACTTTATCATCAAATAAAGTTGTTTGAAGACTTATTGTTTCCGTTTCATTTTCAGCATTGTCAAAAAGAGTTGTCTTTTTATCAGTTTCCGTTTCAATTTTTATTAGTTTAGGCGAAATTTGTTCAACATTAGTACGAGTAACAATTTCATTTTCAATAACATTATCTCGTGCTTGTTTGGGAGATACTTCTTCTTCTTCTTCTTCTTCTTTCTCGTTATTTGTAATAACTTCACATTCTTGCAGACGATCACATGTCACACTAAGCCGCTCAGCTATTTTATTTTTCTCCAACTGAGAAGAAATACTTGAATCTTCTTCACTAGTTGTGCGTAATTCGACGATATTTTCTTCAATCGATTCATTATCACTGATTTTTTTAATTTCATTAGTTTGGTTAACATCTGTTTGGGTTGTATCTTTTCTGGCCATTATTTGCTGTGGATCTTCGGCTGTTGTTTTTATATTAATGTCGTCTGCTGATTTGTCTTTGGTTACGCAATCATTATCATTAGTTTCCCTAAATTCTAAATTATTTTCTAGTTTTATTGGATGCAGTTGGACCGTTTCTTTCTCTGTTTGATGTTCTGGTGCATCAGATAAATGTTCTTCATCATTATTATTGTTGTGAGTATTATCAATTGTAGTCGATGAAAGATTAACTTGTAATTCGCTAGATTGATTTTCATTTAATGATATCTTTACAAATCTTTGTTTTTCATCAGACTTTTCATGTGTTGCTACAATTGGTGAAGAGGTCAATTCTAATTGTGTTGAAACTGAGAACCTTTTCTTTTCCGCAAGCTTATTGTCAGAATTTAGTTCCTTTAAAGGGGGCAAACTTTTAGGAAGTTCGGGTGGTAAAGAGACATTTGTTAAATCATCAGTATCGTCTTCCGAGTCAGATGTTTCCATTTGTGATTTTTGCATAGGAAGTGATGGTTCACTTAGATCTTCTTCAGAGTCAACAGTATTATTCAGAAAGTTTGACAGAGATACGTTAGGTTTATATGAGGTCTCCACTGTTCTCGGAGAACTTTCAAGTCTTTGTAAGCTTTTAGATTTTTCTTCATCACTCAAACTTTTTTGCCAAACTTTTTTTTCTGACTCTCCATCGTCTCGATGATTTTCAAAGAATGCTAAACGTTCTTTTATTGAACTTCGAACAGATTTTACTGGGGTTTCTGAAACATTTGTTTCGCTTTTAACTGTATTTCTAAGCTCAACATTTGAGGAGTGTGTTGCAGTTATATCACCATATAAAGGCTGTTGTTCGGGGCTATTTTGGACAACTTCTTCATCGGGACATGTTTCGCAACAGTACTGTTCGTCAATCTCAGTTTCATAAAAACTACCAGGTGTTAACTGATAACCGCAACGTGCACATTTCAGGCAAGTGCGATGATAGACCTTTTTGCCTACCGTCAAACGTTCAGCCAAAAATACAGGTAATTGACATTTCCGGCAAGGGTCGCGTTTGGGAACGCCAACCACATGAGCCATCTAGAAAAGAAGGAATAATATCATTATGAATACATATATATTAGAATCTCAAAAATTCGAACCATCACAAATTCGAACCGTCCAGAAATTAGAACCGGTCATTTCAATGTATGGGACGCTCTGAAATTAATGCCTGTGGTTCTAATTTCTGGAAGTGTTCTTTTTTTTGTTTATATTTCCACCAGAAAAAATTTTTTTTTATGATTTTGAACTAAATAGGCGAGAAACCAAATTAAATGCTCTAAAATTAGAACAGATGGTTCTAATTTCTGGAAGTTTTTTATTTTATTTTTTATATTTTCACTACAAATTATTATTTTTTCGTTCATTAAAGTAAAAATAAAACGGGGAATCACTGAGTTATTTGTGGTGTGTACAATTCGGTCATATGCGTGTGAAATTTGATATGCGTGTAAAAATTTGGGTCAGTTGATGACTGACCCAAAGTGAAGTGTTCATACGTGTGAAAGTTAAACGTTCAATTAATTAAACGTTAACAAATAAAAACTGCTTTGTGTTAAAATAAAGCTTACATAACTATTTTTATTATAATTTTATTTTCTGTAAAAAAAATTTCCAGAAATTCGAACCGCCCGGTGCACAAAGTGGTTCTAATTTGTGAGATTCTACTGTATATATTATATCTACATACAGTGGTCGTCCAATAGTACGTACTTCCGTTTCCACGAATTTCCAATAGTACGAAAGGTACAAAAGGCTAATTTTTTGCATTGGCTGTTCTATAGTACGAATAAAAAGAGTTTTTTGCTATTCGATAATACGAATAAATGTATTTTTTGAAAGAACATGTACGTTTTTATATATATAAATGAAATTTTAGTTTTGCTTTGAAGTTCTTTACTTGTTTTTTTCTGCGTTAAAGTAAAAAATTCAAAAAGAAGCTAATTTTTTATGTAAAAGGAGGAAAATTTGTAGTCCAATAATACGAATTTTCCAACATTACGAAAAGGCCTGACATTATATAATTCGTACTATTGGACGTCCACTGTATATCAATATCTTTTAATAAAAGATTACATCGAATTTCTAAAGGTGGTAACAACATTTTCATTTATGCGTTTTAGTACAGCATTATATTTCATTTCAAAAACATTTTAATTCGGAGATTATTGAAGGTTTAGTGCATTTGAAAATTTGCAAAAAGTGAGTTTATGTAGACATTCTAATGCTTAGTTTACTTAAGTGATTTGGTATAAATTTCAGTCCTTGCTCTCAATGTTATTTTTTTTTTTCCAAAATTTAAGGTCAAATTATTCAATATTTTAATTTTTACTTCTAATTTTAAAAAACCTTCTAGGTAGAATTCGTAGTCAAAAAATACCAAATTCGACTATAAAGCCGAATTCAACGATTTTGTCCGGACAACATTTATGTTATATATAGTATAGTATATAGCAGGCTTGGGGTAATGATTACATTTTGTAATTAGTTACATTACATTTTGTAATTAGTTACACATTAATGTAATTTATAATTGGTACACTGCAATTACAATTACTTGTAATGTGTAATTGTCTGAAGAGCAATTACAATTACATGTAATTGTAATTCAGGCATGAACAATTACATGTAATTGTAATTGAGGCATGAACAATTAAAATTACATGTAATGGGTAGTTGATATATAGCAATTACAAATTATTTTAATTGTAATTGAAGATTATCAACTACAATTACATGTATTTGGGCAAAAGTAATAGTAATTGTTCATAAAGGGGTAATAATTACATTAACAATAAAAATTACTATAAATGTATTTTATTACAAATAAAGTCTATTATTTATTAAATTCAAAAATCATTCCAGAAAATGTTACATTTTTAAAGCTTATCTTATCTCTAAAATTGACTGGAAATACCTAGACCTCTAAGAGGATAAAAAAGTAGAAAAATTACTTACATCGCGAAAATGAAAAAATTTTGCGAAAAATTTTTAACAGCACCTTAATTAAATTCATTAAACATCGCTCAAAAGTCATTTGTCACGTAAATCGCGGAAATTCGAGAAAAATTTTTAAATGGCAAATGGCCCTAAAATTGCTTAAAAATACCCAGCAAAAAATAACATGACAAATCATGTGTATAATCATGGGTGCAAGTGATGACGCATTGGTTCGATTTAGGTAAAACATGCATGATTTTTACATTAGCGTGTCAGTGGAGATCATGTGTTCACATGAAAATTTAGAGAAATTGCTCGTAATTAAAATGAATTGAACCCATGCAAGTTCCCTGATTCGATGACGTTTTTTTTTCATGTAAATATAAAACATATAAAAAAAATATTGCCGCAGCTGGGATACGAAACATGCTTTTCTGACTGTTAAGACACGCTCTCTACCACTTATTTTCTTATTTTTTTGTTGGAGCTAAAACTTGTTTTATGAAAATGTGTCAATGTGATGATTTAATTCCGATTTTGCATGCCTTATTCAGTGGATATTTTATGCAATCTATTACCTAGTTACCTAATTACATGCGATTTTAATGAGTTCAACAACTATAGCTTTATTTATGATTTACGATGTCATTCAGAATGCATTCGAAGAAACAAATGATCAAGAAATCATGAAACACTATTTCATGTCGAACGCGTTCATTTATTTTTTGCTGGGTAGCTAATATTATACGGAATGCAAAAAACTCGGCAAAAATCACGCAAATTACGAAAATTCACAAGAACTTGCTAACATCGAAGAAACAATAAAATTTTATATAAACTAAAAACCGGTAAAGCTGTAAAAAATCCAAGAACTGGTAAAAAATCACTATTATCGCGAAACTAGCGAAAACTCGCAAAAAATTCAAAAATTGCAAACAAGCTCTAAATTGATTAAAAATAAGATTGTATGAAATGCAAAAAACTATGAAAAAATCGCGAAAATTGTTAATTCTCAAATACTTGCTAACATTAAAAACATAGAAAAGTGTTATAGTGATTAAAAATCGATAAAACTGTAATAAAGCCAAAAACCGGCTAAAAAATCACTTATCGCGAAAATAGCGGAAATGTGCGAAAAATTGCAAACTGCAAAAAAGCCTTAAAATTGCTTAAAAAAACAATTTTGCTGTTTTTCGCGAATTTTCGCTATTTTCGCGAAAGAAAGTGTTTTTTTAGACAGTTCTTTTGTTTATAACAGTTTTACCGATTTTTAATCACTCTCAGACTTTTCTATGTTTTTAATGTTAAGTTTTTGCGAATTTTCATCATTATCGCGATTTTTTCTGAGATTTTTGCATTCCTTACAATTTTAGCGATGTTTAATAAATTTTACGGCTTGTTTGCAATTCGGCAATTTTTCGCGTATTTTCACAGTAAAAGTGATGTTTTGCCATTTTTTGCTGCTCGTCAAGCTTGAGTAGAAAAAATTTAAGGGATTATTTCATATTCTCACAATCTGTAGAAATTGTTCGTCATTTTGGCTATAAAAAAGTCTCCCAAAAATTTTAAAATATAATTGAGTATATTGTAATTAAATTAATTTTTCCTTGGTTTTGTAATTGCAATCATGCCAACACAAATTACATGTAATTTTAATTGGTATGATTGCATAAACAATTACAAGTAATTTGTAATAGGCTTCCTACAATTACAATTATTTATAGTTTTAATTGGTGCTACAGCAATTACAATCAGAAGTAATTGTATTTGGTAGTAGTCCAATTACAATAACAAGTAATTTGTAATTGCACCAAGTCAATTACAAATTACTTGTATGTAATTGAAGTGAAAATGTAATCATTACTCGCCAAGCCTGGTATATACTATATGGATATATAATAAATTTTGTTCGGACAACATTAGGGAATTCAACTTAAGAAAATTATAACTAGCACGAGCATTACTATTCCTTTTTGCTGTTTTTTATATAAAATTTTACATACACTAGCCACAGATCAAAGAAAAATATTAAAAGATATATTATGAAAGTTCGAGTTCCAAACAGATTAACATTTGAAAACAATAGTTGTAACATTAAGGCAACAGCACAGCAGCGCTTATGCAAAACATGCGATAAAAATAGTGATCGTGAGCTCGGATTTCGATGAAAATCTTTTTTTAAGTAAGATTTAACTATATAAATGTCGTAGGAACGATTTTCTTTTCAAAAGTTAAAAATTTTACGTTATGAAGAGAGATTTTAGAAATGCGTTTGGTGCGAGGTTTTTATTGACTTTTTACTGGTTATCACGTGGTGATAAGTAGAAACTTTACATAATATTAGTAGAACCTAAATAATAATCTATGCAAAAAGAAGCTGCGCAAAGAATTTTCTAATGAGCTTCTTTCTTTGATAAATGTAAAATTTAAGACATAAAAATATATTAAATTTATTTTTAATATGTTGGACTATTTTTCAGGAATAAGAATGTATGCATATTAAAACAAATTTTTAAAACATAAATAAGAAATAGAAATTGTCCCAGTACTTGCCTACAAATACGAAGAACTTGAGCTCGTACTCCAGTTATTTGTTTTTGCGATTTTTATTTTTAATTAATTGTACATTTCACTTGAATGAAAATTTGTTTATTTATGTTCTTAATAACAAGTTTTACACAGTTCATTATTAGAATAAACAAACAATATTTAAAGCAATAGTGATAGATGAATAAAAAACAAACAAAAAATTATTAGAAAAGCATTTAAAAGCATATAAAAAGCATTTCAATACAAAAGTTACAATAATTAATAAAAACAACAGAAATACAAAGATTGTGAGAGGGATAGATAGAGTGACAGTATTGAAGGACTCAAAAAATTGGGTTAGTATACAATTAGTTTGGTCAAAACCAACCAAAGTCACCACATGACTTACCTGCTGCTTTTAAGGAAAAATAAATCCAAGAATTGTAGAATAACAACGAAAGTTATGATGAAGGTGATGATGTAAGGAAACGGTGAAACAAGCGCAAAAAAACGTATTCAACAATAATAACAACACGAATTTATGTAATTATTTTTGCAAAATAATATTATTAAAACATACTAAATAAAATGTTTTTATTCTACTTATTTTAAACGTCTCTAAAGGTATTATTTTGTATCAATACTCAAATTAATTATTTATTGCTATTGTAACTCTTAAATTTAAAGTGATGTATGAGATACTTGTTTATACTTTTATGTGGTACACTCCGATTTTGTTTTTTAATGAGACTATTTGAAACTGAATTAAGTTATCTTATTAAGATTATTTTATGTTCTGCACTCTGATTTTTCCGTACTTTTTTTCATTTGTTATACAAAACGTCATATACATACATAATTAATATTAAAATTTACTCTGTTTGTTAACAAAATATTTCAGGTTTATATTGTCCGATAATGTCCAGGCTTTTTTCATCCTATTTGAAGAAGAAATAAAAAGAAAGAAAACATATACAACTTATATAAAAAGAGATCATGAGGCTTTAAAAAGTTTGTTTTGTTAGTTACCTAACTGATTTGTTTGGTTAGTGATTTTATGTTAGGAATTACAAGAATATACTTATTTAGAAAACATTAGGTAACAAATGTTAGTAAAGCAATAAAGCAAGCAGCAATGGAAAAACTAATAAATTGAAAAAATAATTAATGCATCTTTAGTACAAATGGAAATATTTGTACATATTCACTAATAACTGATACTTTTGTCGTTTTGCAATTAATATATGTACACATATATGTATGTGCGTAAATTATGCGTTTACTGATAATATACAGCTATAGTGGTCAAGAGAATACCAATTTTCTGATGCATTGCAAGCCACTATAAATTATGACTTATCGACCTTAAGTTACTGGACGCAGGGGAATAAACTTACGAGTTAATCCAGACAATACTAAAGCTATTGTTTTCAATTCAAACACATCTATATACCTCTGCCTAGATTTTTGATTATCTGGCATAGTTATTGCAATTACTAACAGTAAGCAGTAACTTTTTCAAAAGTTTATCGGCATTAATATATGTAGCTTTTTATGTACATGTTTGGGCTACTATTTTTTTAAAATTATTTTCTTATATTTTTTGATATACTATACTAAGAGTTTTCATGAAAGCGATTAAAATTGCCATTTGAACAATTGCGCCAAACTTGAGAGGCGTGTTTCATGAAGCCCCTTTTGAAACTGCAGTGCAACTTTTAAGAGCTAATGTCAACTTAGTTCTCCAACTACTTCTTGTACTTGGCTCTGCATCACAACAACAATGATTTATATGAATTTTTTGTCACCTCAAGTATTTTTTTGCTTTATTTTAAAATTTTTTATACATAAATTATTTAAAAGAATTTTATATCTGTGTGTTCTGTAAATCGAGTCGATTTGAAAACGCTCGATTTAGAGAAATTACATAAACTAATAACAACATTTTTTTAGTTAAATTCTTTGGCCAATTTATTTAAGTTTGAAGTTCCTCTTTTTTCTTGGGGCCAAATTAGCTTAAAAAAGAGGAACTTCAAAATTTTTTTTAGTTTTTTTTTTGCAGTTTCATATTTTTTAGAGGTAAAATAGCATATAGGAAATTAATTTACTATATATGTACGATTTGTGTAGCGATGTCAAACAGAGTTTGATATTTTGCTGATGGTACCAGTTTGTCGTATTGTGTATGGTGAATTCAGCTCAGTTGAGAGAAGTTGTTAAAGAGTAAACATCGGGATAAAACACATTTACTTCAATAAATTACTCATAATTTAAGAAAAAAAGAACAAAATATATACTGTAAGGTCATTCGGAAATAAAACAAGTCATTTCTAAAAATTTTTTAATAAAAAGACATAAATTTTACCTAATTTCTATTTTTAAAACAATATCAGTAATAAATGCGGTGCGCAACAACTGTCATCAGTACAAAATTTTTAAGAAAATGAATATTGCAACAGTATGCTTGTAAAAAAAAAAAAATAAACGCGTTCGAAATGAAATAGTGTTTCATGATTTCTTGATCACTTGTTTCTTCGAATACATTCTGAATGACATCGTAAATCATAAATAAAGCTATAGTTATTGAACCCATTAAAAACGCATGCAATTTCACTAGGTAATATATTGCATAAAATATCCACTGAAAAATGCATGCAAAATCGGAATTAAATCATTACATTGACACATTTTCATAAAACAAGTTTTAGCTCTAACAAAAAATAAGAAGGCAATAGCTCAGTGGTAGAGAGTCTTAACAGTCAGAAGAGCATGGTTCGTATCCCAGCTGCGGCATTATTTTTTTATTTCATTTGTTTTATATTTACATGAAAAAACGTCATCGAATCAGGAAACTTGCATGCGTTCAATTCATTCATTTTAATGACGAGCAAGTTCTCTAAATTTTCATGTAAACACAATGACACGCTAATGTAAAAATCATGCATGTTTCACCTAAATCGGACCAATGCGTCATTACTTGCACCCATGATTATACAGATGATTTGTCATGTTATTTTTTGATGGGATGTGTTTCGAGCACGATGCAGCCACAGTCAAGGCGAATTCACTACATGTGAACTTGTAAACACAGTTAACTTTTTTTTGCATTTTCTTCATGGTCGGATGTCAAAATACACCATTTGCTCTGTGAGTTTGAGTACGAACAATGATTTTACAAAAACAAAATGCTTGTGGTTTTTGTTACATGTTGTACTTGTTTTATTAGTGAGATTACCTGTTATGAATTTGCATTGGGCACAGTCTTACATTCAGCATCAATTGTTTGTGCCAGTATACTGGAGTAATGTATGCCTTGCTTTAGCCGACAGATTTTGCTAGCCGCCCCCGTCGAAAATTTTTCGGCTTTTAGCCGCCGCCAACTACATTTGGTCTTAGCCGCGGCCGACCACAATTTTACATCGGCTTCGCTCTCTGGCAATGATTCATCCATGATACAACATACTAATAATTTTATTGTATCATGGATTCATTAAAAAGAAAAGATAAAAACTTGATATGTTGACACGAACTTCGATGTAAAATAAACATTTTAGAGAAAAAAAATGTGTGAATGTACCCAAATTAAATTATTTTCTCACCTTTGAATGTTTAATAGAAAGGCGACATAAAATTGTTTCTCTTTTGCAATAAGTGTTGCTAAAATGTTTTTTTAATTCAATGTCTACTAATTTCCTTCACATGAAAGTGCCAACTCGATTGGCCTATTTAAATTTCACTTTTCCTTTCACACAAATAGAAAGCCGGATTTGTGGCTCCTTCAATGGTTTTAAGGAATATTTTTCATTACAAAAAAATTATTAATTATTGCTTTTCAATGAAAACAACAAACAAATGATAAACGCAAATACCGCTGAATACAACGCAAACATTCCGATAAGAAAATTAAAAATTTACTACTCAAAATAAGATTTAAATGTCAGATTATTGGGATGCCATTCTTTTAGTTTTTGTGTTACTGTATATAAAAGTTTTATGCTGTGAAACTTCATGATATGGCAGTGCATGTATATCGGTAGTGCTGTGTATAGTACTTGAGCTTCCCTGCAAAAATTATTGGTCTACATGATCCATTTTAGCTGATATGGACTAGTTACAACATGGTCCTATGTAATGCAGCTATGGACCACTTTCAAACAAATGTTCGTGTTTGAAGCTTAGTACTCTGTTAAAATTTGCGAAAATTGTTGATCAAAATTGTTTTTTTCATACGAAAAATATGACAATTAACCAATCATAACTAGCGCTTGAAAGTATGCTCCAATAGTGTACGTTCTTAAAATAACCCAATGTGTTTGTTGTAAATTCCACACGAAAAAAGTGATGCTCATATTATTTCGCATTAAGATTCAAAATGTTGTAGATACATTTCTTATGTTTTTCTCTAAATAAACAGAGTACTACTTCTGCAAACATTTTTCGTGAGCAATTCGTGTAAATTTTTTTTATATAGACTTTTGACAGCACTTCGCACGAAATGATGAACAGAATACCATGCTTTAAGCTAAGTCTCTGTTCAAATTTGCGAAAAATGTTGATCAACATTAGTTTTTTCATACGAAAAATATGACAAGTAACCAATTATAATAGCATTTGAAAGTATGCTGCAACTGTGTACGTTTTAAAAAAAGCACAATGTGTTTGTTGTAAATTCCACACGAAGCAAGTGGTGCTTATATTATTTCGCATGAAGACTCAAAATAATGTAGATACGTTTTTCACAATATAAACAGAGTACTACTTCTGCAACAATTTTTCATGAGAAACTCGTGACAATTTTTTTAATATGAACTTTTGACAGTAGGCCGCACGAAATGATGAACACAGTACCATGCTTTAGCATGAAATGTAGTGTTGCCAAGAAAATCATTTCGTAAAATATTATCAATTACCAGCAATATCGCAGCCCTGATGGCACAAAAGTTTATTTGTGGTTATAATGAATATTTGTAATTAAGTTAATTTTTTTTTGGTAAAAGCGGAAAAGTAAATAAAAGTGAGTTTTGTTTATAAGAAATCAAAAATGCAGGGTAGCTCCTATCAAAAAAGGAGACTTATTAAAGCAGAGGGGAAATCATTTACGTAGACTACAAAGTGAAAATGAAAACTGACGTAGAGTATTTTCAATTCTAGCTCCTGTAGGTGCTCCATGGAGTAGTTACATGGTCTAGTTTTTAGTTTAGGCCGATGTAATGCAAGGCTGGACCATGTGGTCCAGTCCTACGACATCACAATGTTAAATGGACCACGTCTAGTGCATACGTTTGGGGTAGTTTGGGACTAGTCCTGGTCCATTATGAAGTAGTCCTTACACTCATGTATGGACTAGTCGCGATTTTTGCAGGGTTTTGCAATGTACAAAATAGCTTTGCTCCAGATAGATAACGAAACAGTCCGAACTTATACAAAGATACCCAAAAGCGTTCCACATCAGCGTTGTCAGATTTTTTCCGACATATTTCGCCAAATTGATTTGAAAAATCGCCAAACTCAATTTTATGTACTTTTTCTTAATATATATTTGATAATAATAATTTAGCAGAAAATCGCCAAAATTATAAATAAAATCGTCAACAATTATTTCTTGTAAATTTTTCTCTTAAAAATTCAAAACACATTAATGACTATAATTAATATAAGAAAAATCATCAAAATCACATTGTTTTAAATTCTTGCAGACAAGCTTTAGTGGGATTTATTTTTTAAAATACTCTTTCAACTATTGTAGTTAAACACTTGCAAACATTTTACTATGTTTTTATACACTTTATAAAAACAATATTGCTTTGAAATATTAATTCAATACTGTAAGAAATAATTTTCAGTATTGTAATTTAAACTTCCAAATTAGAATAAATTCACTTTCCTTTTTAAAAATAAATATTTGTTTTGAACTTAAACCATAACATCAACAAAATAATTTTCCGAATTATAAAAATTTAAAGTTCGATTTGGTTAAAAAATTAGCTATAAAAATCGCCATGTCGCCAAATCAAAAATTTAGACGCCAAACAAGTTGAAAAATCGCCACGTTTGGCGAGAAATTGCCATATCTGACAGCCCTGTTCCACATAACAATTTTTGTGCAATTTTGAGAGCGCATGAGAGTTCTTTTTTTTTCATTTCCTGTCCAAAGTTGTATGCATGGCTGCCAGATTTAACGATTTTTTTTCTAAAAATAGCACCTTGTCTTTACATGGTAATACGTGCATTACGATATTTCTAAAAAAAAAATCTTATCATGTAAACCAGTGCTGGCCATCGAGAGAATCGAGTTTTTAATTTAGCATTAATGCTTATGAGTATGTGTTAGTAGTATTCCACTGTGTGCCTATTAAAAAGAAAAACAACAAGCTTTTATACAACTGTATGAAGTTGTTATTTATTTTTTACTCTTTAGTGAGAACATTGGTTTTCATTCGGCTGTATACATATACGAGCCGAATAATGTTCGGAACTCTGGTGCCAGTATGAGGGATGCTGATGTAAACGCAAAATGTATTGAGTAGGAGAGAATACGGATACAAAATCTGACAAGCGTTCGGTTAATGTTTATTTTCTAAACCATTTTAGAAACTTATGTATTATCATCATACCAGAGGTATAAACATGAAAAAATACTTACAAAAAACTTTTGTTCTCTTTTTTAAGCACGAAGAGAATTCCATAATATTTTGATTCTACAAAGTCTTAATACTTTGTATTACAATGTAAAGATAGCTTAAGCGATTTGACGATTTTCGCCTTAAATATGACTATTTTTAAAAATTAAAAGTTGAAAACATTTATTTGTTGACAATATGTATTTATCGCCTTTTTCAATCAAGTCCAACGTCTTGAAGAACTGGCATTTTTGAAATCTCGTTGAAAAAGAACGTATACATTTCCAAAGAGATGTCAGAGATGCAAATGAAAAGTAAACCCAATACATACATCAAAGTAGCTCATCAAGCATGCCAAAAAGTCCAATTTTTTTATTTTCCATACAGAATCATCAGTTGCACACATACAAAGAAATTTTCACTTATACCAATATAATGCTTGATGGTTAGTTCTAATGTTTTTCCTAAGCATGACATGCAATTTCTAAATTTTTGAAAACAGCTAGTTTTCATTTTGGATCTCCTTAATTATAACTCTCTTTTTGTTCGAGAAAGTCTGATATTGATAGTAGTTATGTATGTATGTGAAATACATCGGAATTTATTAAACAGGCGATTTGAGTCTTTTGTTAGTTAGGGACTTTTGCGTTTAACGATTTCGATTAATCATTTTGAAGATTTTGTTTTTCCACAATTTGGCAATTTTACCCCTGATTTATCTGGCAGCTATGGTTGTATAAACTTTTTCATTGGGAAAGTTCGGAAAAGAATAAAATGATCAGCAGGGTTGTCAGATTAGTTTTAACCTTTTTCGCCAAATTCAATGTCAAAAATCGCCAAATTGGGTTTTCTTAGTTTTTGCCAACAATATATAAATTGGTTTTGATTTTAAAAATATTCTTAATTTTTACGCATTTAGTGTTTAATTTGTATTCTACGTACGTGAATTTCAGTCATGTAAGACTTTGCTAAGTACGATTTTTATATAAAAGTTTTAAAGATATGCATCCTTTTTAACTCTTTAATATGCAATTTGTTGCCTATAAAAGAAATTCCAGTCTGCTAGGAGAAAAGTTTCCGGTTTCTTGGTTTTTCCTTGGTTTATTTATTTATTTTATTCATTTATTATTCATGTAATATAAGCCCACATGGCCAAAATAAAATATTATATGCTTATTCCTAGTTTATGTTTTAAATTTGAGTTTTATCATTTAACAGAAATCATCAATTATTTATCATCTGTGCTTCTGTTAAACTTTAAAAAGTAAAAATATAAATTATTATTAAACATAAATAAAATTTTAAATATTTTAGCTGCATAATTTTTCTTATTTTATTTTTTCCCTAAAAAATATGTGTGCAGTGCTGCCAATATAAAAAGTCTCTGACAGTAACGCCATTGTCAGATGCAGAAACTTCGCACATCTGACAATTAAAAAATGTCTGACAATTGTCTGCCAATAATCTGACAATGGTAACGCGATGTGTTCACACGATTGTGAGATGTCTGACAATTTTTTGTCAGCAGGTAGTATTAAAATCGACTGACAATGCTTTTTCTGCCAACGTTGTCAGACAAAAACTTTCAGTTCAGACGATTGTAAGATTTTTTTAGCACATTTTACTTACAATATTGTAAAAACTGACAATCGTCTGTACATAGCTTAAGAATGTATTTGTAGAACATTTTGTATTAGTATTGGTTTAAATAAAAATTTCCCCACAGCACCAAACCATACTTAGTTGTACAAAAAGTATTTTACAAAATTTGAGCTCAAAAAATTTTAATTTGCTAAATATTTTTTTGCAATTTTTCTATTTGGTAATAAAAATATTTATCCCAAATAGTAACAAAATTGCAATACTGTTGAATGAAAAAATGCTTGAAAACTTTGATAAATTTCAACACACAAATGTCAACAAATTTAAAAAATATTTTAAAATTACAGCAAGAAGAAACATAAAAGTTATCAAAAAATAAATAAAAAATTAAATTAAATAAAAAAGTGTGTGTGTGTGCACAAAAAAAATACATTTTACAGAATTTTCAAGTGCGAAAATTACTCTCTCTGATGTGTGTTGAATTGCCTCTCTCAAGTTTGTTGAATACACACAGTACGCTGTCAGATATGGCGATTTCTCGCCAAACGTGGCGATTTTTCAACTTGTTTGGCGTCTTGATTTGGCGACATGGCGATTTTGCTGGCGATAAATAAAATTGTTGGCGATTTTTATGGCTAATTTTTTAACCAAATCGAACTTAAAATTTTTATAATTTAGAAAATTACTTTGTTGAAAGAGTATTTTAAAAAATAAATCCCACTAAAATGTGTCTGCAAGAAATTAAAACAATGTGATTTTGATGATTTTTCTTGTATTAATTATAGTCATTAATGTGTTTTGAATTTTCAAGAGAAAAATTTACAAGGAATAATTGTTGGCGATTTTATTTATAATTTTGGCGATTTTCTACTAAATTTATATAGGATTATTTTATAAAAATTTATATTAAAAAAAGTATTATATAAAAACAAATTTATTATCAAATATATATTAAGAAAAAGTACATAAAATTGATTTTGGCGACTTTTAGCGATTTTTCAAATCAATTTGGCGAAATAGGTGGGAAAAAATCTGACAACCCTGTACACAAGACCTGTACGTGAAGAGAGTTGTCAATTTTTTACTGACAGACCGAGAGTTGGAAATCTACGTATTTATCTATGGTTTATACTTTTAGGAAATGACGTGCTCCTGATTAGTTTATAAATTTTGACTTATGTACTTAAAAACTGTAAAAAGCCATTCTCAATTTAAATTCATACTTTTTCTTAATATTAAGAAATTTTCCTCGAATTTAGGAAAAAAGTTTCTAAAAATTATTATTAGTTAATAGCTTACTAATTTCTAGGAAAAGTTTCCGTAAACCTACTTTATAGGAATTATGTGTTTTTTGCCGAACCCAAGCAATCGACTTGAGCGCTTTTCATACAAATTGTTAACACAATTCAATTGTTTGGGTTCCATAAACATTACATTAATGTACTAAAATAAAGGATAAGTTTCCTTAAAAATAGTTCAGATAAATAAAAAATCTAAATTGAATTGAAGATTGGAACTAAGAAAAAAATATTTAATTTTAGAAAAATATTTACCAGTTTTAAGTATTTTTGAACTAAATTATAGGATATATTAATTCATAAATATTATTTACATAAATTGTTAATTTAAAGATTTATTTAGAACTAGATGTGCCCGCCCGCTTCGCGCGCTTAAAGTTCGCTTTATGACTATAAGGTGTCTATAAAATATAATAATATAGCGTTCTTTATGCAAAAGTTCCCGTTATGCAAAATAAACAGTGCTACCACCGTTAAAAAAAATCTTTCTAATTTCCAACAACATTTATATTAGTAAAGTACGGTACATTTTCGTTATTTTCGTTTTTTCTATTTTAACTTAGAAATGAGATATTTTATCGTGATAAAAAGTACCCTATGTTTGAATCAGGACTCAAAAGTACCTCCATGCGTGTTCGGACAGACAGACAGACAAAAATTCCAAAATTTTGTATTATGTTATCTACATCGATTACTGTTTACGCCACCATAAAAATTTTCAAAAAATATTTCATGTACAGACACGCCCCTTTTACAGTTTTATTATATGTATAGATTCCAATTATTTTACAAAGTTTTACAAATTCTTGAATCAAAAAGAAAATGCTATTATGATTATATTTAACAGAATAATAAGTAGTTATAAGAAAGAGAAACAAGTCAAACATTCATGTCGCAACGACAAGCGGAAATGTGCAGAAATCCTTGCAATACAGGCCGAAAACGCTTCACGCACTAACAACACCCAGATTCTGTACCAGTTATATAGCTGTTTTACACTGTCTCACAAGCCGTTCGACTTCTGTAGAAAATGCAACCCTGATCTAATGAGTTTATGGAAAGTTTTAAAAAAGCAATTACAACACATTATATCAGGATAGCATTTTGTGCAAAAGTCGAATAGCTTGTATAATAGTCTAAAACAGCTTTTAACCAGGAAACTGACCGGAAAAGTCTCTAATACATCCCGGCCCATTACATATAATACCGGCAATATGCTAACTAATGACGAGGACCAACTTAAATGATGGCTGGCGTACCCATTTTTTGATCATTTTAAATGCTGAACCTCTTTCGTTTATATATACGCAACAGTCCTCAGCCAACGAAAATATAGCTGCCACATGTGAAACGCATGAAATGTATGAAACAGCCATAACAACGAGGCCACCAATCATTGAGGAAATTGTGCAAGCTATCAAAAAGTAAAAATTGGTAGTGCCAGGGGTATTGATAACATACCTGCAGAGGCATTAAAAGTCGATCCTGATACATCTGCTCGGCCCGCTATCCTATTTTCAATGCAATTAGGCAAGAAGAAAAATTGCCCGATGAATGGCTACAAGGAATATTTATTAAACTACAGAGGATTAATGTTCTGTCAACCCATTCCAAAATTTTATCCAGTATACTCTTAAATCGAATAAAGAGGTTTCTACGTAGAGACCTTTCTACGTAGAAACCAAGCTGGTTTCCGACATAACAGATCCTGCACGGATCATATTGTAACTTTACGCATCATATTGGAGCATGCTTAGTTGATTTTACCACTTCCTTTGATAGCATATACAGAGATACCAACTGGGGCTCACTGCGCGGTAGGAATATACCTACAAAGCTGATAAATCTTATTAAAGCCGACTATAACGGTTTCAAATGCCGTATATTACATAACAATATGCTATCTGCAGACATTGAACTAAAGACTGGTGTAAAACAAGTATGCTTAATGTCTCCGCTCCTGTTCCTAGTTGTGGCAGACGAACATTTCCCGTAGGGTAGGTACAAATTACATATAAAGTTTTTTATTTTTATTTTTAATAAATAGTACATAAATAGTTTGGTGCATTATTTATAAGATGAGAGTGTTTTGCATTAGTGTGAAATATTTTTCAATAATTATAAAAATTGTTTGTTTGTAATAATCAATATGCATGTAGATAAGTACGTATGTACCGAGAATGAGATGAAAGAAATTTTCAACATGATTTTATTTTGACACTACTTATTTATACTATTTCCAGCCACTACCACGAAAAGAAACATTATTAATATTTAATAGAGATACATACTATAATACCTACATATGTATGTCCGTAATGAAAATAGCATAATAATTGATGGAACTACATATTTTGTTCCATTACTTAATTTTTAAATTTGAAATTGCAAAATCTTACCTTAGATGGCGGTCCGGATGATTTTGTTATTTGTGTTTCATCAGTGGCAGACGACGAGGAACGCTTCAGTCTGTTGTGGGCTTCTAAACAATAAAATATAAAAAACATACATACATACATATATAAAAATATTTTCAAAAATATTATCTTAAAATATATTTTTAATTTTATTTATTTATTTATTAAGCTAGGACTCAAGGCGAATTCATACTAGGTGGCCGCAAGAGCCCTGCTGTTTACGTAAATGTTTACACATTTGGCCTGTCAGCAGTGTCAATGTATCAACTTTTTTGGCAGCCCAAATGTAAATTCTTCACGGCGAATTCTCTTGCGACTACCTGGTGTTGATATATCTTGCTAGGACTTTAAGAATGAATTCTTTTGTAGTCCATAAATTTAATTTAACTATTATTACAAAAAATAAAAATAAATTATAGCACATATCATCGACAAGTCCAATGCGGCTAGATATATACAATTGGATATCGTCAGCATATGGCCGTATTCTATAAAAAATAATTAACTCAAGAATTTTTTCAAACCCAAAATATTTTTTAGAATACGGCAGAAAATGTACATTAGGGATGTAACGATACGCCGTTTTGCCGATCCGATACCGATTCCGATACTTAAAAATAAATATCGCCGATACCGATTCCGATACCGATACGAATATTTAAATTGAGTTCATGTTTAGATTAACAAAACTCAAGAAGGGCAATTTTTTTATTATACGAAATTACAGTGTAAGAAATTATTAATATTTAAAATTGATATTAACCCAGTATATAATAAATATTGGAGGTAATTTTTAAGGAACTACATTTTTATTGCTTCCAAAGTGTTGAACGTTAACGACTATAGATAATTCATCAATGCGTACTTGCACGTTAACGACTATAGATAATTCATCAATGCATACGCATGCAGAATGCTATGATTTGCAGTATCGGATAACTTGTCACTAAGTACTAAAACAGTAACTTTATTCGATATCTTTTCGTAAATACTTATTTCCGCTAGATATAATAATCTTCTCACGGTGTAACCACGTTTTCTATTGGTAAGAATCCATCCTCCCAAATAATTAAATAAATTAATAGAAAAGAATTCTAAAGTCTTTCGTTTTATTTCATTTCATTTCATATTTCCATTTATTTAATTATTCTGAGTAACAAAATCTGGCAGATTTTGTTTCGGCTCATAGTGTGTAACAGAATTCCAATTCTTCAGATTTTATCATCCCATCCCTTTCCACAGAAACACAAAGAATCTATATTAAAACTATGTAGATAATTAGTAGAAAAGCAACTACAAATTTGTAATTCCTTTATAATTTAAAAAAAAAACTCGCCATGCTTT
This sequence comes from Panzeria rudis, assembly GCA_956483635.1. Classification (NCBI taxonomy): domain Eukaryota; kingdom Metazoa; phylum Arthropoda; class Insecta; order Diptera; family Tachinidae; genus Panzeria; species Panzeria rudis. Next base: position 952,458 of record OY101448.1, read on the forward strand.
TTTAAAATTCGATTTTTAAAGGACATTTATCAAGTATTATTCTTCTAAATAACTTAATAGCTTAATTATTAAGTCTTCTAAAAGTTTATATTTATTTACTTAAATTTACATGAAAACAGTTTTGCGTTTAAATTCGCATAAAAAGAAACAAGTTCTGAAAATGGGTAATTTTTCATCCTTTTTTTGAGGAATCATTATAGAACACCGAACAAGATGTTTGTCCTAACATCGCTTCAAATTCGGTATTGGTAATCGAAAAAGAGAACTTCTTGCAATGACAAGCAAATGTGAAACTAATTAGAAATTATACAAATTTGCAATATTTCCGGATCGCGAATTCTACATTTTCATGACTTCTTTGGAGTGTCTTTTTTTGCTAGGAATAAAATTTAAAAAACAACGAATTGAATTTGAGTTCATGGTAAAATTAACAATAAATAAATTATTGTTTTTGCAAAATAACAGCGTAAAATATTATTAATTTTTAAAATTGATATTAATAAGATTTAAAAAATAACGAAATGAGTTTAGTTCTTGGTAAAATTAACAAAAATAAATAATTTGTCAAAAAAAAAACTGAAAATTTTTTTTTTAAGTATCGTCGTATCGACAGTAAAATATCGCCGATACCGATGTATCGGAAAATCTGAAGTATCGCCGATATATCGGTATCGGTATTCGTTACATCCCTGATGAATATATATTTTTTTATACTGTATCGAGTTTAAATTAAAAAATGATCACACATGACTGTGTGTAGACTCTACTAATATTTCTACACTGTAGAGCAGCATTGCCCAAGTACTATGCACTTGGTACTAATTTGTTTTTGTAAAAGTACTTAACTATAGGCTATGTGTTTTAATTCACACATACAGCACTCAGCAATAGCAATACGAAATACACAAACAACTTTGTGTTATTAGTTTTATTGTCGTTCTTCACTACAAGGGCAAAGCAACAACAAATAAATATATGAAATATTTTTTTCTTTTTTCTTTGTATGTATTGGTTTTTACAACAAAAAATATTAAATAAAAATTAGGTTTTCTTTAAATGTATTGGTGTTTGCTCTTCCATAAGGAACTTTTGGGCACCCCTGCTGTAGAGCATACTTAACAGGGTATTCATTTGAATCGACTTTTCATTTGTTCGATTAATCAATTAATCGAAATTGAGATTTTTAAATTACTCGAACAATCGAGTAAAAATTAGTCGAGTTAACCGGAAAATTTTAAATTTACTCAGTTTTTTGTAAATTTTTGTGGACAAACTAAAACAAATCAAGTTTTTTCACGTTTTATGTCTTTTAGTAATAAAAACAAAAGAATATATAATATTTCTGCATAAATTAGATCATAAACTGATCATTTAAAATAGTTTTTTTCACTATTCAAGTGTTTCACTTTGAGAAAAAATCTCACCAGGAAATATTTAATACTATTCCGACCTGGGGGCAAATTACGGCGTTCGATATCCATCGAAATTTAAATACAATTTAAATGAAAATTTCGATCGATATCCAATGCTGTAATTTGCCTGCAATCTGTACTGTATTCAATGCGGAGTAAAAATAATCGGAATTGTCATAACATTATTGTTATATGTAAATATTAACTTGTAACAATAAAGCTTTTACAACTTCGAATATTTAAATTTCTCATGGCGAACAGAACAGGATAATCCATTAAATAATCGAACAAAATCCATACATTTACTCATAAAAAATAATGTTTTTTCTATATTTCATAGATATTTATTTCGATTGAACATTTCTCACATTATTAACGGCCCTTTTCACAATGTACGATTAAGAGTTAACATGGACTTTAACGGAAACTTTGCCATACAAAACTTGCCGTTAAAGTCCACGTTAACTCTTTATCATACATTGTGAAAATGGGCGTAAGATTGATATTTCATTAATCGTCGACGTTGGAGAAATTGAGAAGAGTAAATTAAAAGCATTTCCAGTTTTTTCTAGATGTATAAAGTAATATTTTTTATGATAAAAGTAATTTTTTTTTTGCCCTTTGACTTTGTAAATACTTTTAATTTTTCACTGAATGCCGCCGTTAGATTACATTCAATATTTTAATACGAAAAATCAAGTTAAGTGGTCACTCTCGAAATCTCTTCTTTATATCAAAAAATTGTTGCTTGCAATTTTTTTTACAAGATATTTTAAGTGTGTTCCTTTCTCCCTGTTATTGTTACTGCATAATTTACTTAATTCTTTAATAAGGCGGTCTATTAGTATGAAATAACGTTCGAATTGAACTCCAAACTTCATATAATTTAAAAAATTTTCTAGTTTTTATTAAGAAATCTGCAAAAACTCATTAAAAAAAATTTTAGTCGAGTTATTCGATTAATCGCCCTAAATTACTCGAATAAATTTTTACTCGAAATTGAAATTTTTTGTTTGATCGTTTTGTTTGAGGTTCATAGTAGAAAAAATTGACTTTAAAATAGTTTTATGTTATCAAAATGCTTTTTATTAAAAATTAAGAAAAGTTATAACACATACACTCAGCCGCATAAGTCTGCGTACAAAAGTAATAGTCGCAAGTAAGCATTATTTTTTCGCATAAAAATAAATGTTATAAATTTATTAAGAGTTTACTAGTTATTATTAAGAAGTAAAATAAAATCTAAGCTTTAAAAGTTAATTTAGACCTTTTGGGAAAGAAAGGATTGTACCAGTTTTGAAGTAAACTAGGTTCTAATATTGCTCTATTCGTAGAACAGCAAAGTTTTCACCATTTATTTTGAAGTTAAATCTGATCTCGTATTGTGTGTTCCAGTAATCTACATAAATATCCAATAAGGTTCAACCCTAACGGTTTCGGTGATGTTCTCAACTGGTTTTTTTAATGTTGTATAACAACCAAAAGGTGCTTTGTGCATAGTCTACTTCGGCTTGTTGTATGGGTAAAAGAAATAATCTTCTTCAAAGCCCTATTTCTATCCACTGTTCTTAAGTTTTGAAGCATTCTTGTTGAAAGAAATTGTATATTGCCTATCGATTCACTACCATTACATCACTTTTTTCAGCCTTTTTTCACTGCTGGTTTTGAATTTTCGAAAGCCGGCGCTGTATATTATTTTCTTCAAACAATTTTATGTTTCTTAACCATAAAAATACATAACTTGCTTTCGTCATTAAATACTTGCTTTTTTAACTCTGAATGCATATTTACATGCGCTTTTGCAAAGGCAATTTATTTTGGTGTATTCATTAATGAGAAATGTGGTTTCCGCGCGATATATGAGTACGATAATTGTCCTTTTTCAGAATGGAACATAATGTGTTCTCGAAAACTATCTTATTAAAATGTGTAGGTAGGTTTTAGGCATTTTTGATACCGTTAAGCTCGGTAAACAACTCAGTTTTCGCGCAGAGTTCACTTCATTGGAAGCCCAAAATGGGGCTTCGCTGCCAAAATCTGATGAGGTTTTTTCTAATGTCTCTGGATTTAAGAACGAGCTCTTTCAAATATTTCCCCAATTCCTTAAACAAAAATAAATAAATTTCATTAGCACCAATATTTCTCTTCTGCTTCCCAATATTAATAATCTGCTTCATTTAAAAACAAAAAACACTATAAAACTGTTTGAGTGATATTGTTTACACATTCAAAGCACCGACTGCATTTAATAAGTACAAAGATATGAACCAATTTAATACTTTCCTTTCGATTTCAATGAAATTTTGTCCGAAAAAAATTAAAAATGTTTTCTTCCAAAGTTGTCATATTCAAAATTTCATAATTTCGCTGAATTTGTTGAGCTTATATTTTCAATATCTCTTAATTCTTATTAATGAATTAAGAATTATTAATTGCAGCCTTGTATGGTAAATTGAGCTCAATTAGGGCCTTAATTGCGTAAGTTTCCTAAATTGCGTAATTAAGGCGTATGTCTGAACAGGGTATAAACGATTTCATTAAAACTTTACTATTGTATCTGAGAACCGATATAGATTCATGGGGTTTATTCCATTTATCGATTTATTGTTCGATGTTTTTTCACCATACATATTTTTAAGTTATTTTATATAGTTTTTGCGTTTCATGAATTCATATGTAGACGTATGTATATTAAACATTTTATTTAATTGACATAATTCAGAGTCAGTGATTGATTCTAGATCCAAACTTAAGGTACTTGTCCTGTGGAGGTTTCTCTAATATGTAATACCCAAACTGTTTGTACAGTGCTGGTATTTTGTTAAAATGTTTGTGCTAGTTAAGTGATGTTCTTTTTTAACCTTCACTCTTCGGGAACATATCGTAACACTCCCAGTTATAGGACAAGTACGTTGAAAATAATTGGTATATAATTTCCCGTAGGGATCTTTTTATCAATAATACAAACTTGTTAGCGGAATATCAGATTAATTGCTTGTTTATACCATGTTCATACGAACAGCAATATTCGAGGTTCGCTCTCTCATTCACGGTTCGCGCCCCACCCATGATTGAATCTACATGTTTCGCCATATAAAATTTTGAGGGCGAACCATCTTGGTTCATTTTGAATCTACTTGCGAACCTCGAAAATTTACTATCATCTCCAATTTTGATAACAAATTATCGCTAGTTTATCTGAACTAGATGTGAAAATATGTAAACAAAGAAAAATCAAAAATTCGTGTGTGAAAAAAAAACTAAATAAAACATTGAACAAATAAAAAGAACATAAATTTACATAAATATATATATTTAAACAAAAATGAAAAAAAAGAAATAGTGAAACGTACTTTAAATTGTAGAAGGATTTGCATACAAGATGAAACAAGTACAATCGTTTGAACACCAAGGTTCGCCATCGCGATTCAGAGAGCGAACCAAGTGGTTCATATTCCCGTATGAACTTGGTATTATTATCTCGATCAACCGTAAGAAAACTTTCGATACAATTAAATTGTTTATTGCAACGAAATAGTCGATAATTTTTAATCTTTCGATTAATCGTGCCATCACTAGCTCCGTACTCGTCTCTTCATTTATTTACGTCTCTTCTTTTTTTATTAACATTTTCATTTTTTGTGAATCTGTGGGAAACTAAAGGCAACTACAAGCAACAACCTTTTATCGTTTCTTTTTTTATTTTTTGTATTATGCAATCGACAAAACTTAAAAAGTAAAATAAAATCTCCATGACGATGATTAAGAAATACAACGAACGGTTCCAAACATTTGCCACAGAAGTAACTAGCGTTTCTTAATTGTATTTTTAAATTTTCGCACACTTGAATAACTTGTTGTTGCTTTTTTTACTTTTTTTTTAATTTTCAAATTTTACAACAAAAGTTCGTTGATTATCACTATTGAACCTAAACAAAAATCATCTGCAATTAATAATAATGCTTCGAAATGCAATATGCACATTAGAGCGGTCGTTAAAAATTAAAAGTTGGATTTCTTCAAGTCTGATACCAAAAATCGATAGGTATTTATAAAAAAACTAGCCTAAAACAACTTTCAGATCAATCAGTTAAGATTAAGGCGTATCACACGCCCACCAAAGTTTGATCAAATGCTCTCTCTGCCTTTTATTTCCCTTAAGTTAATCTGTCTTCTGCTATAAAGGTACATATGTATATATATGTATATTATAATATATACCTAAAAGGGTAACTTTATGCAACTGATTGACTAGCATATCAACGCCCGGCACAAACGGAGCAAGACAGAGACTTGCAATTTCGTACGTAGGTTGCCCGCCCGATGTATTGATCAAGAATGGATTTTTAAAAATTCAAATTCTAAGGGGATAAAAAGGAGTAAAATCGGCAATCTTATATCTCCAAATCTAACTAAGGTAGACACAAAATTTAAAAAGCATCACAATTCAATATAAAAATAAGAGTTCAGGTGTTTAGAACTTTTTTGAAATTTGTACATTTAGAGGGAGGAAATACGAAAAGTATAATTTCGGTACTTTTTTGGTAACCCAATTATCTCCTACAGCAATAAAGATAGAAATGAAATTTAAATTGTATTATTTCTCCTTAATTAGACGTCAAACACATTTTGGTACTTTTTTGAAATTCGAGATTATAAGGGTTAAAAAGTTTATCTCATTTTTTAAGAATATTTCCACTCAACAGGAGCAGATTTAAAAAAAAAATATTTCTACAAGGGGAATAAAAATGTACCAAAATGGGTAAACCAAGTAAAATGGATTTAAGACAAAATTTGCTACACAGGTTCCTTTAGTCACACAAAACTTAACAGATGTAATAAGTTTTGTACCATGGGCATTAAAGAAGAAGCTTGGGGATTTATTTGGTACTTTTTGAATATATACTTTTTGGAAAAGAAATTTTTTCAAAAATGTATTTTTTTGTAAATGTACCTTTTGGAAACGTTTTCGTTTTTTTTTTCGAAAATCTACTTTTTTGAAAATGTACTTGTAAAGAAATGGTACTTTTTAGAAAATGTATTTTCTGAAAATGGTAATTTTTTGAAAAAGTACTTATTATGAATAAATATTTTGCGAAGTCGTAATTTTTGGAAAACATACTTTTGAAAAAGGTACTTTTTGAAAAGGTATTTTTTTAAAAAGTACTTTAAGGCATAGTAATTTTTTGGAAAATGTACTTTATTGAAAATGTACTTTTGGAAAATGGTACTTTTTCGAAGAGGAGCTTTTTAAGAAAAAATGTGCTTTTGGCAATGGGACTTTTAAAAGGGGTTGAATTTTATACAAAGCCAGCTGCCTTTAACATTATAATTCACAGTAGGTACACACGGTTGGGAGGGATGTTTAAGGCGCTACCTCACTCGAATTAGACGGCAATCATAAAAGCAATCAAAGAAACTAATTTTTTTTTAATCGCTTTGGTTGTTTGAATAATTAAAAAGTTTAGACATAAAATTTATAAATATACAAATTGTTATTTTAAATTATATTGAAGATGAAATATGTAATAAAAATAAAAACAAATACTTCTTTCTTAAGCCGCTAAAAGCCGTTTCAGATTAAAATACAAGTATTAATACTTTTGAAGAAAATCCCTCCCTGATCTAATTGAGGGGCTTAGTGCAATAACTCGGTAAGCCACAAAAACAAAATATGGAATAAATCGATTTTTAAATTTAAACAAAATTTAAAATTGTATGGCTTTTGGAACTTTCTGCTTTATATACGCGGCATAATTATATGCAAAATACTTAAATTTATCAAAAAATTTCTATAGGATGCAAAGCTTTAGTACCTAACAAGAGAATGCGCACATAAAACAAATTTTTTATTTTATGTGGCTTACCGAGTTATTGCACCAAGCCCTTCAATTGTTGTTTGAAAATTTTCAAAAAAGAATAACAATTTATCATGTCAGGGTTTCATTTTCCTCAAAAGTTTAATTCTTGTATTATAGTATGAAACGGCCTTAGCAAAGTATCGGCTCAACTGCTAGTATATATATACAGTGACCATTCGTACTTTTTTAAGGACAGTCCTTTTTTTTACACGATGTCCTTTCAAATTTTTTTCAATAACATGTCCTTTTTTTAATTGAATTGTTTTTTTTTTTAAATTGAATTGTCCTTTTTTTAATCAATAATTATTTTTAAACTCTAAAATATAAGTATGTATGTTTACTATTTACTTGTACTACTCACTAATACACAGTTTGAATTATATTACTATATATTCACCCGTATTATGTATGTTGAAGTCGAATTTGTGACTACGATAAACTATCCTAGAATAAAAAAAACTTTTACATGTTTTCTTTATTCGTAGTCACAAATTCGACTTCGACATAAATAATACGGGTGTTTATATACATATAATATATCAAATAAACTTAATACTACTTAAAATACCCAGCAAAAATATCATGTTTCTGGAAGCAGTAAAAAGCATTCATATCTTCTACATGCGATGTTTTGAAGCGCTTCCGAGGATGCTCAAAAAGGAGACAGCGATCTATCATTGTTTATAATCTTTAAATTGCAAAGTTATGCTGACTTTAGACGAAATGTTTTTTACATATGGGTTTTCAGGTGTGGAGACATATGTAACTTCGCATGTTTGTCAAAATTGTCAATTTACAGACGGTTTATAATTTTTGCTTTCACACGTACATGTGAATTGCATCTGCCATAACATCTGAGTATTCATAACAGCTTAGTTTTTGCACAATTTCCATAAATATATAAAGCGCTCTATGCTTTGTAATATTTTTTCAGCCAAACCACACTTTTGTTAATTTAATACAGCTGATGTCATATGCCTTGTCAGATGAAAATAGAACACGCTCTAATTGAAAATTTTTCATATGACTATGTTTCTGTAAATGTCATCTGACAATGTTTCATGTTTCACACGGCATGTATAACTTTTGCAGTGGGAAATGTGACAAGTCAGATGTAAAATACATGTCGTCTAAAGTCAGCATTAGTAAGCATTTTACAATTATTCAACACAAACTCCAAAATATCTAAAATCATATGCAGTAGCATACAAACAATTGCTTAGAATCCATACCTCATTTCTTTTTATACTTTTTTTTAGTCGTTAGAGCAACGAGTGTAGTAGCTATGTTGGTATCTTGCCACATACAGTGTGTAAAATAAATGATGGAAAAGAAAGTGTTTTTTATTAGAAATAACATATAACAGAACTAAGGGGATTGGGGCAAAATGTATTGAAAACTTCTCCATTTTACCAAGTAAAAAATATCAAATTCAGTGTGAACTTCATTATTATACGACCAACACAATATTTTGTGAAAATTCTCTCAGCAATACAGTTGCAAAATATTTAGTTATTTATTTATTTCAGTCTATGGATAACAAATCCTTACAGACTAAGATGACAAAAATACCTATAGTTATATTGTATAAATATCCAAATCAACAATGAAGTAGGTATGTGTAAAACGTACATTTCGACTAAACTCATAACTTAATTTATAAACAAAAATGAAAAATTCAGTCATTTAATAATATACAAGTGAGAAGATTTTGTTTGTAATCTTTAACTGGCTGGCAAGATAGCGAACGTTTTTTCACTAGCAGCTATCTGGAAAATTAGTCGGCTCAGTCACCGGCAACAGCTGGTTTCGTTTATGTTTATGTATTTGAACAATTTCATATTCTATGTGCGAAGAAAGTATTTTTCTACTTTAATTAAAAATGAAGTGCTTAAAAGATATTCAGATAGGGTCACATTTACTTTATTAACAAGACGGGCTAAATTAACAACAAACTGGCTATTATTTTAGCTTTCTTCACTTGTTCTTGGCATTTTGATTTCAAGCATTTATAGTTGCTATTTTTTTATCAACTGACTCAAATTTAAATATCACTCTAAATTATGAGGGGTTGCTCACAGCAGTCATATTTTTTCGTGCTTTTATTTCAAAACAGATGACATTATGACTGCCTTGTATATATTTATAAGTTATGAGACATTAAGTTATGAGACATAAAAGAGAGAAAGATAGCATTTGCCCATACTGTGCAGGGCGTGCGACACGCCTTAATCTTAACTGATTGGCCTGAACTTATTTTACGGTAGTTTTTATTAATGTCCATCGATTTGGGGTATGAGACTTGAAGAAAGCCAACGTTTAATTTTTAACTAGCACTCTAATGTGGATAGTATATAGTACATATGCACATATGGATGTATGTATGCATGTATGTATGTGCTATATATAAATATGTACATATTTATTAAGTTTGAAAATGATGACACACATTTATGTAATGGTACGTACGTACATACTTATTCCTAAAGACACCAAGGAGGAACTAATTTTCCAAACGACAAACGCCATCATCTATCTTACGACAAGCCCATTTATAATTTGTGCATAAGACGCTACGGTTAGTTTAAATTTTAAAGGCATCAACAGTGAGGAATTTTTTAACTGTCGATAATAGTTGTCTTGTTCAAACAAACAAAACTTTTGACATATCACGTTTTACATTACATTTGTCAAAAGGCATGCAGCCACACTGCATTTGTTAGAACTTTGTTGTATGTATGTATGTATGCATTACGCAACAAAGAAACAAACATAAGATTAATAAAAAGTTGCAGTTGACTTTAACTCTGAGTCACACAATGAAAAAGTTCTTTTCGTAAATGAATCGAAATTTTAAATCAAAATCGTGCCTCGAATGGAGCACAAGACAAAGAAAAAAGTGAATATCAATAACTATCAAATGAAATACGGCTCTAAGAGTGACAGTATGAATTGATTAAAAGTAGACGATATTCAACTCTTGACTGCAAACCACCGACTTTGGTCGAGTGGTCAAGCGGAAAAGAATTCTGAAGAGATTAGCGGGAGCTATCGAAACGTCAGTTCAACCCTCCGTGCAGTCAAAAATTTTCTTTGTCTATATCAAGGCAGATTGATACAACAAAGCAACTTTTTTGATCAAACAATAGTCAAAACAAATTAACAAATTCACATTAAAATTTTTCAATTTATTTAAATAAAAATATGTATAAGGAAAGTTTGGCAGTTCCTTGTACAATCAGCTGTGCTGATAACGCCACCTGTTATGAATTCGCCTTGGTCTATATCAAGGTCGATATATAAGGTCTGTGCATCAGCCCACATGTTCGGTAATTTTGCTGTCAAATTGTAGTGTATTTTAAAATCCACTCACATTTTAATATTCGCTTTGAGTTTTTCTCATACATTTTTTGACACCACAATTCCCAAAAAAAGTTGCTTTGTTGTATCAATTCGCCGATAAGTATACCTTATAGATCTACCTGGGTCTATATGCTTCACATTTATCTCTAAATATAAATATAATTTAATTGAAAAATTAAATTAAAACCGAACTCAAGCCAAAATAATTAAAATTCTTTGGATATAAACTCATACAGTTCGACTAAACTCATAACTTAATTGTACTAGAATTTATCCAAAAATTTCTCTAGGATGCAAAGCTAGGGTACCTATCAAGGGAATAAGCACATAAAACCAATTTTTATTATTGCACTAAGCCCTTCATATGTATATATGTATGTGTTTCTTCTACATATTAATATTTACCCCACAGAATATTTCAAATTAATTATTCTTAAATTTGTTTATTTGTTTTTTATATATAACTTTTGAATATTAACGAACAGTAATTAAGGTTTTTAAGGGTATAAAATTATTTTTCTACGGTATTTAAAATATTCGACAAATAAAAGTGGTAGATCTACGTCTTTTCAAAATGAAATTTGTTGGAAACTATCTCTTTTTCACATCAAATCTATATCTAAGACGGATTTTGGTTTGCCATAACTGCCATAAATACAAAAAAAAACAGGAAAACTTGAAAGACGAAGTTCTGGGGTTACTAACTATAAATTAAGCAATATTCACACATTACCACAGAAATATTTTTAAATTTGAATCCTGGTATATTAAATCCAATCGATATTTGAAATTGATAAAATATTTCACTTGACAAATAATTTTCAGATTTTATTTTTAGGTTTTAAGTTTCTGGTAACCGTATATTTAGTAAAATAGCTAACAATTGCAACCATTATTTATTTAACACACCCAATTTCAAGAATACACTGTGGAAAAATCTTTTTTTACAAACATAAAAGTCTACAAATTAACACAATCAAAATAAAATGCATCACTGCGTGTTCGAGCAATGGAACAGTTGTTGTTTAGTTGCAGCAATAAAAACTAAGACAAATGGTAAATTTAAATGTAAACTTTATGGATAGACCACATGAATAACACAGTAATCTCCAAATCAGATTTCCCCTCATCACTTTTTTAGTTTTTATTTTTCTTTTTTTCATATAGTACTGATGCATCCATCCATACAATCATGTACTACATACATACTTATTAGCAGGGAAACCGGAAATATGCGCTAAAAAGTGTGTTTTATGCGCATTAAATATGCACTAAAAACTTAAAAATATGCTCCCAAAATTTAAAAAAATTTTCTCTTAAAGCTTTATCGTTTCGTTTATAATTTATATGATATTCATTTCTGATACCACGAATTAAGTACATATATTGGCAGCATACAATGATGCCCAAGAAGATAACGCTGGCGGACATTATTTCCACTTCAAAATGGAAATAGTGTCCATGGGAATGTCGAATAGTGGCTTCGCAGAGTAAAAGATTTCTGCCTAGTCAAAAATCTGAACTCTGCGAAGCCATTATTCGGCATACCCAGAGTAGAAAACAATTAATCCCGTCCAGAGCCCGGCTATGCAGTCAATCTTCACTCTGCAGTACCATTTGCATGAACTTTATTTGCATTTTTTATGGTCATTATTCAACGTGGAAATAACGTCCATGGACTCTATTTCATTGGACGATATTGCATGCGAACTATATATTCTGGTTCCTTATGGACACGGGAGTCGATTTAACATGCCAGCCTTGCCTTTCATCTGTCCGAATATAAAATGTTGGGCACCAAGACATATTTAGTGGTTCTTATTACACTGAAAAGAAAAATCAATCCATCCGTACTTAAATTAATCACAAGCGGTGTCAAAAGTACGGTAATCTCGGTTGTTCTGAAATCAGGATTGATTAAAAGATTGATTCAAGTGCAAAATACTTAATTTTAGCCTGATTAGCATTTATTCATATAAAAAAATTCTTATTTTAAGTACGAATATGTTTATAAACTTTATACACAGTCGTACTCGTACTGGGTTAGTGTTTGTTGGCTTGATCATAGCCACAAATCAATGTTGTGCTCTTGTTCTTGTTTATTTTCATTGTTCGGGCATAGCCGATAAGTAGCTGACAAACTTCGGATAACATGTAGATTCAAGTCCGCTGTATACTTGAATCAATCCCGCCGCGTGCTTGCATCAATCCTGCCGAGTACTTGAATCAAGCCCGAATCAGGCTAACTTTTATTTATTTAATCCTAGAAGAGAACAGGCTTGAGAATTTATATTTGTTACTACTTATATAAATTTAATATTTTTACTTACTTGTTTTAACTTAAAATTTATTTTTTTGCATTCCTAGTATTGAACTTAGCTCACCACGTTTGTTTGTAAACCGACGCCTTAGACCTCTCAACTAACTCAGTATAGAAAAACGGCAACTAAAATCCAGTATAAGCCAGTAGCATGTAATACAACGTTTGTAGGCTATTAGTCGGCACTGAACGAACAAACAGAATAAACAACAACAACACAACAACATACGCACAACATGCGCCTGAAGCTCTCAACAAGCAAAGAAATACCAACACACTACGAGTGTGTAAAAAGTTTATACTAATAGTAGTACATAAAATAAGTATTTTTGTACACAATTTAAGAATACTCAAAGTAAGTAGAAAACACTTGAATTTAGTACGGCGTTTTTTTTCTGTGTAGGAACAAATGAAAAAAATTTCATAAATTTAAATATTCACAAACGAGACTATTCTCGTCCTTCTATTATTCTATGAACTGCAAATAAGCCCACAATCTCGACGAAATTTAAATTGCTCCAAAAATCATCAAAACCACATAATTAAAAATTTTGAAAGCTGTGAATAAACTCAGAATAAATCAGTGGAATGAGGGAAATTTGTAAGAAGTTGGGCAAAAAATACATTAGAGTAAATTTGAAATCTTAGAAACAATTTTTTTTATATGTGGAAAAATTTCAAAATTTTCGATGTGAAAACAGACTTTTTTTTGTAAATATGTATACTAAAATTTAAAAAAACAAAATATGCAGGAAAAGAGCCAAATATGCCACAAAATATAGAAAAAATGCCCTAAATATGCGACTAGGTGTAGAATATGCAAAAACATGTTGTAAAGGGTAAAATATGCAAAAATATGCAGTAACAAATCGATGACAAAATTCTTAAAAAGTTCTGAAACGTATAAATATCTTATTTTCTTGGGTATTTCTTGACATTCACGCAACAAGTATCTTTGTATATGATGGATGTCGAACTCCATATAAAATATGAAGCTTGATATAAATTCTACATCACAAGGCCAATTTGATTCGCCCCTGCTATCATCTTATAAAATTAGTTCACCTTAATTGCATGCTTCAGTAAATGCTCTTGAAGTAAAATACTTAGGAAAATCAACAGTAAAAGTTCGTCAAGTTTCAATATAGTAAAAACTATTAATATATATACGAATCGAAAAGTATTCGATTTTTTAATTATAAAAAACCGAACTATTCGACATTCGAAAAATCAACATTTTTAAAAAACCGACAACAGTATTGCGGAAAAAACCGGTTGAAAAACCGAGTCGATCACCCTACTACATACAGCGTACAAGAAAAAACATGCAATTGCATATTTGCGGTTTCCCTGCTTATTACCCACCAAACCAAATATTCCGATTTCGCAAAGATCTCGGAGCCGCAATCTTAACGAAATCGTAACGATTTGTGTATGAAAGGGTTGACACGACTTCGTTCGATACGAAATCGTAACGATATGTCGGTACGAATGCGATATGAAGGGCAGGTACGAAGTCGATACAACATCTCGGTACGAAATCGTAACGAATTCATTTAAAGTTTTCTTAATTGTTTATTTAAAAATTATTTTCCATCATTTTATTTATCCACTTCAATATTATGTGATTTAATATGAGCTATGATATAATTTAATATAACATATAAATCTATAACTTTAATTTAAATTGACAGATTAGAGTCGTAAGTCTTTGTAATGACTTTTGCTGTCGATCCTTTGGTGTATTATCATGTTTCTTTATGTTTGTCTCTACTTTTTCTTAGCTTGTCTGGCTATAGTTAATTGTGGATGAACGAATCTGCAAAAATGTGTAAAATTTAGTATGTAGGTATATATTATTTACTTTTATTTGAGGTTAAAACGTACCTTTAAGAAACTTAATAAATTTAAAATTCTTCACGGCAATGTTTTAGTTGGCGCTTGCCCATGAAAATTTAGATTAAAAACTGCCATTGGCGAATATTGTTGCTTAATTTTCGTTTATTTTATTTCTTCATTTATTATACATATTTCTTTAAAAACAATCTCAAAAAGGTTTCACCCGGTTGTTGCTTAGAAATGAAAGTTTTATTGTTTTTTAAACAATTTTATTTGCACAAGCTCACATTAAATAAATGTATCCAAAATAAATTTGTTCCGACAAACTACCGAAATGTCTTAACGAATTCGTTACGAAAAGTCTGACTTCAGAAAAAGTCGAAACCTTTGGTTTGGTGGGTAATTGTAGCATATACACTCACACAAGTACACTGACATCCATCCATCCATTTGCTCATAAAACTATGAATATTTCTAATTTGTATTAATGTAATGACCATAAAAGTGCAGCATTGCCAAAAGCATTTGCTCAACAAAAATAATAACGATAATTTCGATTCAACTTTAAAATACTATATATAGAAAAAAACTGGACAAGTAGTTCCGCTTTTATAAGCATAAATAAACAAACAACACCAGCAGCAGCAGCAGCAGCAACAGAAACATTAATAGAAAACACTTGCTGTTGTTTTTGTATCTATGTATGGATTTATGTATGTAAGTAATTAATGTAAATACAGTGAAAGCTCCACTCGCGGACAGCTCCTATTAGCGGACATCTCCCTTGTGCGGACAATTTTGCTACAATTGGAACAATTTTAATGAAAAACAAACAAATTACATTCCAACAAACGGACGCTCCAATTACCGGTCGCGGACATGAAATTACCATTAATTTTGACAAAACAGGTAATTCTCTTTGACTAAAAAAATTAAACAATAATGTTTAAATGAATGAAAAAATTTCTAAGGAAAAAAAAGACACATTACACTGAAAAGAAAAATCAATCCATCCGTACTTAAATTAATCCCAAGCGGTGTCAAAAGTACGGTATTCTCGGTTTTTCTGAAATCAAGATTGAAAGATTGATTAAGTCGGAATACTCCAGTGCAAAATACTTAATTTTAGCCTGATTAGCCTTTATTAATGTCAAAATATTCTTATTTTAAGTACGAATATGTTTATAAACTTTATACGCCGTCGTACTCGTACTGTGTTAGTGTTTGTTTGCTTGACGATAACCACAAATCACTGCTGTGCTGTTGTTGTTGTTTATTTTCATTGTTCGGGTATAACCGACAAGTAGCTGAAAAACGTCGTATTACATGTAGATTCAAGTCCGCTGTATACTTTAATCAATCCCGCAGCGTACTTGTATCAACCCTGGCTGCGTACTTTAATCAATCCTGTCGCGTACTTGAATCAAGCCCGAATCAGGCTAATTTTTACTTATTTAAGCGTGGTAGGGAGTTCTTAAGGAACTTCACATTCCCATAAGAACTGTGTGTAAAAAAAACTTACGGAAATTCACGTTGGTAAATTCCTTAAATAAATTTCCGTTTGCTAGTACGGAGTTCCAAAAGAAAAGTACACGGAATTTTTGCGTTATTGTCTATTACAGGGATGCTACAAACTATAAGTGGAGACTTTTCCGTAAACTGAAACAAAAATTAATGTTCATACAATTGTTTGGTCACGGAATTTTTAAAGTTTCTTATTTTTCGCAAGTTGTAATTAATTTTTAGTGTTTTTGTGTGTTTTAAATTAAAAAATAAAGGAATTTGTGTGTATATGCAAACATTATTCTCTACAGGAGGCTACGCGATTATTTTTCCGTAGGAATAAATGTAAATTTCCCAATTTGAGTTTCCGTAAGAAGTCCGTACCACGCTTTAATCTTGGAACAGAACAGACTTGAAAATTATACTTTTACTACTTATATAAATTTAATATTTTTACTTACTTGTTTTAAGTTAAAATTTATTTTTGTTCATTCCTAGTATTGAGCTTAGACGACTTAGACGACTCATTTAACTCAGTATAGAAAAAACGGCAATTAAAATGCAGTAGAAGCCAGCAGCATGTAATACGACGTTTGTAGGCTATTAGTCGGCACTGAACGAAAAAACTGAATAAACAACAACAAGACAACAATCAAACAAGCAAACAAATATCAACACATTACGACTGTGCAAAAAGTTTATACTAATAGTAGTACATAAAATAAGTATTTTTGTACACAATTTAAGAATACTCAAAGTAGTAAATATGTACTTGAATTTAGTACGGCGATTTTCTTTCTGTGTAGGAGCTCTGTGGCAATCTGGTACCATAAATGTAAGCCAAAAGAAAAGTTTCTTAAAATCCAATGGTTCCATAGTAGACGAAAAGTGTTTGGAATGGTTTGGTATTGCTCGCAGCCAACACATTTCTATAAGCGCCAAATTCACAGTCTATAGTTAACTAACACCGCGACGATAGTTTAACTAATTATCTTTCATATAAATATCATTGGTTAACCCTCGTTAGTTAACTAAAGACTGTGGTGTAGTAACATCGGCACACAAGAAAACAATACTGGTCTGTACATTTGGCCAGATCCACGTACGGTTTGGATCATAAGCCCTCAAAATTTTGAGCAAATTGCAAAAAAGCAATTTTAGTTGGGTTTTCGCATTTTACTCTAAATTTTTAGAATGTACAGCATGTCGAAAACCATATAGGTAGGTGGGCTGGTTTAATGTACAGATTACTTAGCTTTTTATGTGTCGGTGCTCTTAAAGCACAGCAAAAGATATTGGTGAAAAAGTATGTAAGCGACATGTAATTTTGTAAGCGACATGTCAGTAATTTCGTAAGCGACATGTCGTCAGTTTTAAAAGTGTTTCAGGATAAGCTGTGAGTGTTAAAAGATCACATGTGACTCGACTCACCAACGAAATTTCAACGTTAATGTACAACTATGTTACTGATTGGAAAGCCGGCATGTCCTCATGAATTCGGAAATATTGACAAAAAACACCTGCCTGTATTTTAGAAACCCAACCAAAAGGCTTCCGTTGAAATTAAAACTGACATATTTTAATAAATAATAAAAAAAAATTTTGTTGCTTTATTCTTATTAACGGACATCTCCACCTAACGGATAAAAATTTTGACGACGGTGAGTGTCCGCTTATGGGAGCTTTCACAGTATTTATTTATTGATCAAGAGAAATTACAACAGCCATAAATTAATGGCCATATAAAGACTTATTTGGAAAAGGCACACAAACATAAAAACATACATGCACTTATGAGTTATCTATTTATCTTATAGATCGCCTTCGAGTGTATTAAATAGGTTAATTATAAATACATACATATTATTTTTCATATATATAAAATATTTAAACGAAAAATTTATTTATTTACCTTGTGCTGCAAAAACTTGATAGAATTGTGACAGATACGTCAGAATAGATAATCTGTCAGGTACTTCGTAAGCAGCCATATCATCGGCATCCAATAATGCAGGTATACCCAAATATTTTTCAGCTGTTGTAAAGGCTAATGCGTTGTTGTAATAAACATCTGACTTGTTCAACTTGTCAAAATCTCTGAAATCAATTAAAACGATTTTTAAATTTTGTTTCAATTCTACAACTATATCAGAAAAAGCATCTGCTTTGTGTAACGAACGAAAAAATCGCCGCTCATTACTTTGTTTAAATAAAATATAATAGATTTTTTACACTATCTCCTCAAGTCGTTGGACTTCTGTAGAAAAAGCAATAACAAAACATTATATCAGAGTTGCTAAAGTCGAACCGCTTTTGGGATAGTCTAAAACTTGCTTAACCAGCAAAACAAAAAACATTCACTATAAAAACACTTAAAAAGGTTTTATGCTCTAAAAAGCAAAATAAGTTAATAATCTTAGAGCTGGTTTTTTACTTCATAGTGAAAATTAATCGACGATGCTGTTTTTAATTAATAGATTAAAAGCTGTCGGTCACACCCATAATTGAATGAATGGGGAAAAGGTAAAAACTTTTTTTAGTAAAATAGTTCCTTATGTAGAACAGACACCATCTAAAAAGTGGACGCAGTAGAATAATTTTTCCTAGGACATTGTAAATGGTTTATTTATTTAATGCTGTTCTAATCGTGCAACTATTCTATGGTCAAATTCAGCGTTTTATATAATATATTTTATATATCGACGCTGTTGCGTAAAAAGGTCAAATCTCACACCATTTTACATAGCAGATTGGCCCTTTTTACGCAACAACGTCGATATAATCTCTTCCCCCGAACTTCGGCTTTTAGCCCCAACTAGATGCGCCCGCCCGCTTCGCGCGCTTAAAGTCCACTTTATTCTATAAGGTGTTCGTAGAATATAATATAAAGTTTTTCAAATAACTATTTCTTATTTTCTTCGACCTTAGGTTGTTAAATTATATTTGGGTTTTTTCGGCTCTAGGTCACAACAATGTGTTTAAATAAAACTTCGTTCTTTTGTTCTATTAAATATTAGTAAACATTTATATGTATATTTATTCGATATTTCAAACACCGTCGGTGCTCTTCTTCAGGAATTTTGAGTAAAGCCGTCTATCCGTTCTAAGTGGGAGTTATAAGTTAATAAAGTTTTTTAGATAATAAATAATAAATACCAACGTAAAAAATCTTTCTAATTTCCAGCAACATTTATATTAGTAAAACTGCGCATTTTCGCTTTTTTCTATTTTAACTTTCAAATGAGATATTTTATCGCGATAAAAAATATCCTGGACTCTAATTTTTGCGTGATGCGTGTTCGGAGAGACAGACAAAAATTACAAAAGTTGGTGTTTTGTGTTCTACGCCATCATAATAATTTTCAAAAAAATATTTCATGTACAGGCGTGTCTGTTTTACAGTTTTATTATATGTATAGATTTTTGTAGGATATTTTAGCCCGTTATGTCGCTGTTTAAGGCTAGAATTTTTGCCCATTTTCATGCAAGTGAGTAAAACGACCCTGTGAGAAATGTTGTACCAATTGAGGGGCTAAATCAAACTAAAACAAAAATGCTAACAATTATTAAGCAAAATAATTTACTTAATCAAACAAAAATAAAAACAAAATCTTTGTCTGTGTCATCATCTCATCCATTAAGGATTTATGAGATTTCACTGTGTTAAATGTGTTCAAGTCTGAAAGTTTTTCTAAATACTCTAAAAAAATGAATGAGAATTAATTTAACGGCATTAACTAATCGATTCACTCAAAAATCTTTTGTAAACAAACTTGGTACAATTGCATTCCTCTTGCTATGATTGTTGTTGTTGTTGTTATTTGTATGTATGCCGTCATCGGGGTGGTTTTTTACGACACTGTTTTTCTTGTTGTTTTTGGTGTTTGCCTTCTAAGTAAAAGTCAAACAAACAATTCATAGATTATGGACAGAACATTTACTGAAAATTAAATTTTAGACAAACTTTTGTTTGAAAGTTTTTTGGTGATAATTTTTTCTGTGTAGAGAGACTATTTCGAAATTGTAAAACTATTTATATCTTTTTATTAAAAATCATCTACTTACATTAATTCTGGTCGAAAATGATGTATCATAGCACAGAACGCCAAACCACTTCGCCACGATGTAGTCATGTTATCTATTTTAACACCGGGGTATCCTTCTGTAATGCGCCGACACCATAATTCTAAAGCTTTTGTACCACGACGCTCAGACATTATTTTTTCGTCCTTTCTTTTGAATTTTGCAAAATTTTTAAATGTACAACAAAGAAAAACAAATATGGGCTATCGTTTCTAAAATTTTTCCGAATCACCAATTACTCCTTTAGCTGCAAATAAAAAAAAGATATAAGTTATTAAAAAAAATAGCACATTAGTTGTATTACATTTTTCCGCTCCATGAAAAATCGCCCAAAAGCAAATCGCCCAAAAATAAAAATGAAAAATCGCCTAAAACTTTGGCCGATTTTAATTTTTTTTTTTGTGATTTTTCATTTTGAAATTTTGGGCGATTTTTCATATGCAAATCGTCGAAAGCGTTTATCAAGTTAAATATTCCAAGTTTCACGAACATAAAAAAAGTTGTCAAAAACGAAGCGGATATTTGACATACCATAGAGTTTAAAATCCTTCGTACAAGTGGAATCAAGTCTTTGCTTCGCTTACGACAATTTTCAATATAAGTTGCCTTCGGAAATTTGTTTTTGTAAATTTGGGCGTTTGTTCATTGGTCTTGGGTGTTTTGACATAAATACTTTTTTGGGTGATTGTTCATTATGAATCGTTGTACAAAAACGTACAACGACCCAAGAAATATTTTTTGGGCAATTGTACATTTATGTTTTGTATACAGTAGTGAATATTTAGCTTTTCAAATAGTTATGTGAAGGAAAATGTCAAATCACCCAAATGAACAATCGTCCAATGTTTTTGGGCTATTGTTCATAACGAAAAAATACCC
The DNA here is from genome assembly GCA_956483635.1 of Panzeria rudis. NCBI lineage: Eukaryota > Metazoa > Arthropoda > Insecta > Diptera > Tachinidae > Panzeria > Panzeria rudis. Next base: position 973,718 of record OY101448.1, read on the forward strand.
AAACAAAGTGCAAATCGCCCAAAATTTTGTGAATAATCCCCCAAACCACAAAGTGAAGAATCGTCCATCTCACTGGATCATTGTTCATTATGTTAAATGACACAAAGTTTTTAAGAATAATCGCCCAAAAAGAGTTAAGTGCTTTATATGTATGTTGTGGGGATTCTATGGTTTCTACGGTACCGCAATCTGATTATGGTTCCTTACAGAAATAAGACGAAAAGTATTAGTGAAACTTTTCGATATATAGCTTCGTTTTTAAAATATCACTCTTCAGCGAAGCCGCTGTTGGACATACATAGATTAGAAAATTAATAAGCCCACATCTATGTATATCCAACAGCGGCTTCGTTGAAGCACGATGTTCTGCATAGCCGGCCTTTGGCCGGGCTTAATGATTTTCTCTTTTATGTATATTCAACAGCGGCTTCGCTGAAAAATTACTTTGTGCACAACAGCGACTTCGCTGAAGATTTTTTTCTGCATAGCCGCTGTTGGGCATACATAGATAAGAAAATCATTAAGCCCGGCCGTAGGACTTCCATACAGAAAATCATTCTTCCGCGAAGCTCGCTGATGGAGATACACATATAAGAAAGGTATTAATCTCGGCCGAAGCCCGGCTACGCAAACATGTAATACTTCAGCGAAGCCGCTATTGAACATAGATAAAAGAGAAAATCATTAAGCCCGGTCGAAGGCCTTCCATACATAGAAGAGAAAATTAGTAAGTCCTGCCGAAGGTCGGCTATATCGGAGAGTTTCTCTAGGTATTAGGGTATTCATTCGGTTAACCGTTAATCGGTTAATCGGTTAATTACTACCTAAATAACTGACCGGTTAATTTCGATTAACCGATTAACCGGCGTAACAAATTTTTTCGTATTTTGTAGTATTATAACGTATTTGTTGTGTGTTTAATTATTTGTTTCGTCTCTTATGCAAAATGTATGTATTTAGAAATTACTTTTCATATAAACAAATAAGTCTGTTCAGTGATTTTAACTTAAGTAAAACATTAAAATCTTTGGACGTGGCTATAAAAGAATTTAGTAAAGACTCTGCTACTCTAATTGAACTTGAGGGAATTATGTATTAAGTTTTTGTTTAATAGTTTTATAAAATCTAATAATACTGTTGTCAACGTTTTAATTAAAAATCTAAGGATAAGAGTTAATGAGAGACGAATTCCATTATTTCATACCACCACTCAGGAATATTTCCTTCTAGCAGCAGTGTTTAAAAATACAGTACAAAAACGGAAACTAAGGCATTGGGAAATAAACTTTTTTCGCTGAGCTCTGCCAGCATGAATTAGATGATGACCTTACAACAGAAGAAACTATCGATATTAATACAAGAAATGTTTTAACAGAATTAACCGAAACAATTAGAAGTGTTAAGAATTTGAAAAAAAAATTAAAACAGAACTCTAATGGCATAATGGAAAATTTTATAAGTTTAGAGAAATCCAGGAAAAGGACTGAGAAAACCAGATGTTCTGTATTATGGCTTGCTTTAGATTTCTTCAGCATCTACGATAAATGAAAGGATATTTGCAAGCCAAGTTTTATCAAAACTAAAGAAATTATTTTTTTAAAGATTGTTTTAGAAGATATCGTTAAACTACTGAAATAACTGATATAATGATCTCACAAACTTGTTTATTTTTTTATAAATACATATTTATGATTTTTGTTTTGCTTGATTAAGTTCAAGAATTGTTATGTTTGTTATGTTATTGTTTTTTATTCAATATAATAGATAATTTATGCAATTTTATTTGCTAAAATTACTTGATTTATGAAAAAACTTCATTAATCGATTAAACGGTTAATACCGCAATTAACCGATTAAGCCAAAACCTCGATCAATTAATCGAGCGATTAACCGATTAAAGCAGAAACCCGATTAAATGAATACCCTACTAGGTATAAATTATTTCATATAACTGGCGGCTTGTCGATACGTCACTTTTTCAGAAAAACAGGAAAGGAAAATTTTTACTATTTTTACGTTTTTATAAAAATAAGATAAATGAACAAACGGCCAAAAAACAAATTTGGGTCTTTTGACATTTTTGAAGCTAAGGTGATCGTTCATAATGAAGAATCGCCCAAATATTTCAATAATGTCAAAAGACCCAAATTAATGAACAATCGCGCAAATTGTTTTTTACATTTTTTTTGCGTTTTTTCATTTGTGTGGTTTGGGTGATTTTTTCATGGGCGATTGTTCATTCAGCTTTTTGGGCGATTGTTTATCATAAGCTTGGGTGATTTGACATAATGAATAATGACCTAAATTAATGCGCAATCGTTCATTTTCGTATTTGGGTGATTTTCCACAAAATTTTTGACGATTTTCACTTTTTTGGGTCTTTGTTCATTATGAATAAAAGCCCAAAAATTTTGGGCGATTGTTCATTTTGGTGCTTTGGGCGATTGTTCTTTGGGCGATTATTCATGCAACCTAATTTGGTACGTGCTTTCGACGACTTTTCGTGTTGCCGGCCTTCGGGCGGGCGGAAGGGTTTTAAATAGGGATGTAACGAATACCGATACCGATATATCGGCGATACTTCAGATTTTCCGATACATCGGTATCGGCGATATTTTACTGCCGATACGACGATACTTTAAAAAAAATTTTCAGTTTTTTTTACAAATTATTTGTTATTTTTTTGTTAATTTTACCAAGAACTAAATTCATTTCGTTATTTTTTTAGTCTTATTAATATAAATTTTAAAAATTAATAATATTTTACGCTGTTATTGCAAAAAAAATAATTTATTTATTGTTAATTTTACCATGAACTCAAATTCAATTCGTTGTTTTTTAAATCTTATTCCCAGCAAAAGAAGACACTCAAAAGAAGTCATGAAAATGTAGAATTCGCGATGCGGAAATATTGCAAATTTGGATAATTTCTAATTGTTTCACATTTGCTTATCATTGCAAGAAGTTCTCTTTTTCGATTACCAATACCGAATTTGAAGCGATGTTAGGACAAACATCTTTTTCGGTGTTCTATAATGATTCGTCAAAAAAAGGATGAAAAATTACCCATTTTCAGAACTTGTTTCTTTTTATGCGAATTTAAACACAAAACTGTTTTCATGTAAATTTAAGTGAATAAATATAAACTTTTAGAAAACTTTTAATACTTAAGCTATTAAGTTATTTAGAAGAATAATAGTTGATAAATGTCCTTTAAAAATCGATTTTTTAAAAAGCATGGCGAGTATTTTTTTAAAATTATAAAGGAAGTACAAATTTGTACTTGCTTTTCTACTAACTATCTGCATATTTTTAATATAGATTCTTTGGAAGCAATGAAAATGTAGTTCCTTAAAAATTACTTCCAATTTTATATACTGGGTTAATATCAATTTTAAATATTAATAATCTCTTACACTGTAATTTTGTATAATAAAAAAAATTTCCCTTCTTGAGTTTTGTTAATCTAAACTTGAAATCAATTTCAATATTCGTATCGGTATCGGAATCGGTATCGGCGATATTTATTTTTAAGTATCGGAATCGGTATCGGATCGGCAAAACGGCGTATCGTTACATCCCTAGTTTTAAACTCTATGGTATGTCAATTTCGGTTTCGCTTACGACAATTTTGAATATTAATTAGTAGCCCTCGAAATGCTTAATTTGGTACGTGCTTTTGATTACTTTTCGTGTAGACGGCCTTCGGCTGGGTGAAGTTAAATTCACAGTTCTCGTATGTGTTAAGCGAGTTCTCATTATTTTATTAACAATATGAGACCTTGCTATCTATGTATCAATGCTTATATACTTATGCCATGTAAAAAGGTATATTAATTTCAATAATACTTCGCTCTGAATAATTTCAAAATAATTTATTTGATTTTTAATAAAAAATAATATTAAAAATATATATAATAGGGGATTTAGACGCTGAGTTTTTTACATGTTTGTTCAGTCTTGAGTTGTTATTTTATAGGTGAAAGGTGTAGCAAAGCAAACGGGGAAGGAAAAAAGTCTTGATTTGTGTTTTCATGTTTGTTTTTGACATTTATTTTTAAACTTATTTGCATTTATATTTTTTTCATACTAAAAGTTAGAATTCAGTTCAAAGAAACTTTAATATTAAACTTAAAAAAATCAAGGTAGAAAATCATTGTACATATGTTTATGATTTTCAGTAGCAACTTTAAAAGGAAATTTAAAAAAAGTCTTCTCTGAAAACTCAGCGTCTAAATCCCCTATAGGTATGTGTTTACGTCTATCGCCCCAACCCTTATAAAATTGTAGACAAGGGCCACTAATATGTACTAGTGAATCATTGGTTCAAATGTCTCCATACTGTCGTGAAAGAACTACCTCGCCAATAGTACTAAAGTCCACTGGTAGATTTTCAATGACAAGCCTATGTTATATGTCAATAGGCGATTACATTGGGTAGAGTGAATAAAAAAGTAGTTTACACTACAGTGTACTAGAACTAACTTTAACTTTTCAGCACTAGCTTTGTTGAAAAGTATAAACTACAAAAAGTGTGAATAACTCTTTGCTAGTGTTACATAGCTAATGTTGAGAAGAAGCAAAAGCTGGAAAATATAACACGCAGAATATGAAACAGAGTCCACAACGTTGACGCTTAAAACGCATATAGTCATGTGTTATGCATTACCACCATAGCATGAAAGAGATAGCCAAATTAGAAACAATAAGATTTGCCTTTCCTTTCATATAATCGTGGTAATGTTGTTGTAAGTTGGCCTGGTTCAGATAGTAAACTACGATGTGACTGTTAAAACAGCTGACATAAATCGTTTATCACCTACCACTTTTTCCACAAAGGTACACGATTGATATTTCAAAGAATTATTTAAAAACTCCCATCTGGCTTTAAAAAAATCAGCAAAATATGATGCAGAATTATTAATATTTACATGAAAATAAACTATCACAAGTTTTTTGCTAAATAAAGCAGCAAAATGCCAACTTCCAGCACCTCAATCACATGGTTACAAATCTCGAAGCATAAACAAGTAGTTTTAAGCATTTGCTAGTTTTTATTCACACCTTTTTTAAGTTAACGCTGGAATAACAAGTTTCTACTAGTCAGTATAAAGTACTAGCTTTAACTAAAATTTGCTAGTATTAGATTTAGCTACCTTTTTATTCACACGGACCATTGGCTAGGGTACACCTGGTCAGTAGTACTATTGACGATGTCGCTAGTAAATCACTAAAACTTCACTATCGACATCGAGCGGGGAAGCATAAATACTGTAGAGTAGAGCCCATACAATTTACTAGTTAATCTTTGGTTCCAATGTCTTCATGTGGGCCCAAAAGAACTACTTAGTAAGTAGTGCAAATGTGGGAGAGCCATAATTTTTTTTAAATTCTGCTAAAACTGGAAAAGCATTTGTGGAATCGCCTCGCTTTATTTTAGAAATTGTTTGCCAAAAATTATATAAATTAATTTCAGTCTTTTTGAATATTTGTTCAAATGCAAGAACTTTCAATCTATAAAATTCTGAAATTTCTAATAATATCAAAACTAGTGGTGCTTTTTTTTTCTTCATTACGATATTTGTATTTATTAAACTTAGTGATTTACAGTTACCATAAAAAGCAAAGTTTTCGTATGAAAGTGAGCATTTCTATATAAAAATTTACACAAAGCCTTGGGCTTACGTCTTCCAGGTCGCCTCGCCAGCCTATGTGCTTATTTTCGCCCCTCGTAATTTTAAATGAATTTTTTATTTTTGTTTATTGTTTTTTATGTATGAATTACATGTTAAGTTTTGTATCTATTTTTTAATTGCTGGACTTCAATTTGAGATATATGGTTGATACATGTATCAAAATAAAAAATTTTTGCGGTTCATTTTTATATAATTAGGTCTTGGAATATATAAGCTTTTACTGTACATTCGTGTGTGATATGTATTATAAATAGGATGTAACGGTACGCCGTTTTGCCGATCCGATACCGATACCGATATTTAAAAATAAATATCGCCGATACCGATTCCGATACGAATATTGAAATTGAGTTTAAGTTTAGATTAACAAAACTCAAGCGCAATTTTTTTATTATACAAAATTACATTATAAGAGAGAATATTTAAAATTGATAAAACATTGGAAGTAATTTTTAAGGAGCTGCATTTTCTTTGCTTTCAAAAAATCTATATTAAAAATATGCAGATAATTAGTAGAAAAGCAAGAAAAATGTTTAATTCCTTTATAATTTTAAAAAATACTCGCCATGCTTTTTAAAAAATCGATTTTTTTAAAGGACATTTATCAACTAATATTTTTCTAAATAACTTAATAGCTTAATTATTAAAAGACTTCTAAGTTTATGTTTATTCACTTAAATTTACATGAAAATACAGTTCTGAGTTTAAATTCGCATAAAAAAATTGTGAAAATTGGTAATTTTTTATCCTTTTTCCTTGAGGAAAAATCATTATAGAATACCGAAAAAGAAATTTGTCCTAGCATCGCTTCCACCGAATTGGTAATCGAAAAACAGAACTTCTTGCAATGGCAAGGATATGTAAAACTAATTAGAAATTATCCAAATTTGCAATACTTCCAGATCGCGAATTCTACATTATCATGACTTCTTTGGAGTATCTTTTCGTTTTGCTGGAATAAGATTTAAAAAACAACGAACTGAATTTGAATTCATGGTAAAATTAACAAAAAATAAATAATTTTTTTACAAAATAATAGTATAAAATATTATTAATTTTTAAAATTGATATTGATAAGATTTAAAAAATAAGGAAATGAGTTTAGTTCATGGTAAAATTAACAAAAAATAAATAATTTGTCAGAAAAAAACTCTGAAAAAATGTTTAAAAGTATCGTCGTATCGACAGTAAAATATCGCCGATACCGATGTATCGGAAAATCTGAAATATCGCCGATATATCGGTATCGGTATCGGTATTCGTTACATCCCTAATTATAAATGTCCTGGTCGACGGGTTCAGAGTTCTGGCAGCCCTATTCTAGGCTGACCAAAGGGTATTTAAAACATTAGTTTATTTACCATTACATATTTCTAGTCGTTATGATTTTAATTAAATCGATCTTCGTGATGGAACTGATTTTTTGCAAGCTTTTGACTTTCTATATTTTTAGCTATTTTTAATCAATATAAGCTATCTTCTCGATGCTCTGCAGTTCCTATAATCAGTAAATTCTCCTTTTTGGGAATATTTACAGTGCTACCTTCTTCGTCATCGCCAAGAATTTTAATGTTGTAATTGTTCAGCATTTTATCGATCGAGATTTAGCTTTAACTTTAGCGAATTGCAGAATAAGGGGGGTGGTAGCATCATCGAAGCTGTTTTTTATATTTTGCAACTTTAGCACTTGGTGTGCACGTTGTATTGCTACTTACGGCAATATGACCGGTTTCATTATCGCGTACTTTGTCTAGGTATCACCACGTAAATTTGTGGCTCGTTTTATGGGGAAATATAGTGCCTCAAATTACTCCATTTCGCGTCATTCTACCAGTTGTGTATCGCGCCATTATCTTTCTCGAGCGGTGTTATCTGAGTCGATGACTACAATGATATTACTGCAATATATTACGGAGAGCACTCTTTTCAGATGACTATTAAAATTTTCCTTCTCTGGAGTTTCGGAGGTCTCGGTTGCTGCATAGCACTGTACGTAAGTGAGGGCTTCCAATCGATTAATGCGTTGCGGGCTTCTTTTGAGAATAGTAATCTAGCTCCAGTAGATCTTGGCTGGTCCGGTGGTTTGCCGAAGTATAAAAGTGTGACTTTTTCGGAGGTATTGAATTTTCCTGCCTCTGGCCATCTGGTTTCGCGCAATCCTAAAAGTAGCACGTTGTATATGACGAATTCTCTGCATAGTTGGGACAGTGTGGATGCATCTAGGAATGTGCGTACGTTCCATGTTGCGATTCGAATAGTTGTTCTCATGCCGAAGGTCGTCATCTACTTCCTGATGCTCATCGCTGTTAGTATGCCATTGAGGTTACTCTTAACTGTGTGAGTTCTCACCTAGCTGCCGACTGACGAACGATGTAATAATCTGCTTGGGACTTTAATTTTTCAACTAGAGTATTTTTATTGAAAAAGGAGTTTTAAAAGGAAGTAATAAATGACTTGTAAGGGGTGGTTAAATTTTAAGGGCCCATGTTGAATGTGAACCACACCTAAACGTCAAGTTTTTTTTCTGCATCTCATTTGACATTTCTCAATTTCAGACTAACTTAATTTGAACCATGGAAAGATACACAATCGAGCAACGCGCTAAAGTTACTCAGACTTATTATGAAAATGGGCGTTCAAATCAAAATGCATATCGTGCACTTCGTGATTTTTTCGGTAAATTTAATCGTCCAAATGTGCGTACAATCGGAAAAATCGTGCAAAAATTTGAGCAAAACACGTCTGTAGGAGATGAGAAAACACCAGTGCATGCTCGTACAGCTCGTACTGCAGAAAATATTGCTGCTGTTCGCGATAGTATTGCTAAAGACCCGTCCACCTCAATTCGTCATCGTGCCCAACAATTGCACCTCTCACGCTCGTCGTTGATGAGCATTATGCATAAAGACTTGCATTTACACGCTTACAAGGTGCAATTGACTCAAGAACTAAAGCCTCTTGACCATTCCAAACGTCGTCAATAGTCAGAATGGGGACAAGAAATGGCAACAGTGGATGATCCGTTTTCGAAGAAAATCATCTTCAGTGATGAGGCACATTCTCACCTCAGTGGATTCGTCAATAAGCAGAATTGCCGCATTTGGGCGAATGATAATCCAAGAGTGATTGTCGAAAAACCAATGCACCCACAAAGACTGACTGTTTGGTGCGGATTATGGGCTGGCGGCATCATTGGACCGTATATTTCCAAAATGAGGCCGGTCAGGCAGTTACTGTGAATGGTGTTCGCTATGGTGAGATGATAAAGAACTTTTTATTGCCCGAATTGGAAGATATGGATGTGGACGATATATGGTTTCAACAGGACGGTGCCACTTGCCACACAACTAACGAAACAATGGCTCTTTTGCGCGACAAATTCAATGGCCGTGTTATCTCACGTGGTGGCGATGTCAATTGGCCGCCAAGATCATGTGGTTTGACACCGTTGGACTTTTTTCTTTGGGGTTATTTGAAAGAAAAGGTGTACGTCGATAAGCCAGCAACAATTCAAGAGCTAAAGGCTGAGATAATTCGGCACATTAACGGCATAGAACCTCAATTATGCCTCAACGTCATAGAAAATTTGGACCATCGGATGGAGGTGTGCCGCCGAGGTCGCGGCGGCCATTTGGCCGATATTTTGTTCCATACATAATTGAACCATACCATACTATCACAATAAAAAGAAATGATAATAATTTCCTAAAAAATTTGTGTTTATTCAAAAATCAACATCGGCCCTTAAAATTTAACCACCCTTTATAAGGGTCGAACTCAAAATTGTGATCTTTTCGCGATCAACCTCAATCGCAGCATCAGAGATCTGGTTATAACTTTCCACCATGTCAGTGAGGGTGGCAAAATCATGTACATATCCGATTTCATGAATTTTTAAATTTAAAGGTTGGGCTAGGCATATCGTATTGCTCATTAAACTGAGATTGAATTTTCTAAAATTTCGCAAACCAAATATATGTATATAAAAATATATAGTAAGTGTTGTTAAAAAAAAATTTATTTTGCCATGTGACAAATATCATGTTGAGAAATAAGACTTTCTCTTTAAAACTTAAACAAAGAAACAAGCGAAGCAACATTGTTTACTAAAATTAACTAACAACAGCAATAACTTGTTAAGTTTAAGAGCCGTTAAACATTTCAAGAGGTTGATAGATACAAAGTCTTCAACCAAAACAAAGTCTAAGCACGTAACTATTTCTTTTCTTTTTTATTTTTTATTAAAATGTAGATTTATTTACTTTGTTGGTTATTATTTTTAAAACGTTTCTATACATAATTAAGTACTCACATATTAGGGGTATAACCAAATTTAAGCGTTGTCAATATGTAGTGGCTTCTAATAGCTAGTAACAATACATTGCATCGTTTAATTTTTTATGATATTTTTTGTAATTTATTTATTTTTAAGTCTCAAAATATCTTGTTAAAATATTTCTATTCAGCAGGAGCGGATCCAGATTCAGCTTTTGGAAGGGAAACTTTTGTATGAAACTTACCATTTTTTTAAATTTCTGTTAGAAAGTCAATAGAAATGAGGTATATTTGATTCGTTTTGTTAGAGTAAATATCCCTTTTCCCCCTCCCCTGGATCCGCGCCTGCTCTTCAACAAACTTCAAAGGGAAACAATTTGAATAGTAACGAAAAATTTATTATAAATTTTAGTATGTGAGTTAAGTAGTTAAATACCCATTGTATTGCCGTTTTTATTTTTGTCACGCCCATAAATAACGCCTTTTATGTGTTATGACAATTACGCTGCCATTTATTGTCTAATCTTAAAGATTTATGTATCACTGTAAATGGTTTAAAGCAGCTAAGTTTTTCACTTTAATGACTTTAAAATCTGATATCAAATCCTCTGTGCTTTGTGCTTTTTATATTAAATTTTATTATTAATTTTCTAAGTCTAATGATAATAACACATGGCAACACGCATTAGCGATCAAAAAAAAGGTAATAAATAATTAAAAAAGTTTTCCCAAGTTGATTGTGAAACTCATAGATAGTACTTACTTGTGGGTCTTTGTAATATTCTACGGTAAAGCCCTTCAAATTCTAAAAAATCTGCAGCTTACCAAACTTTCTTATTTTTGTTATTTTTTAGAAATTTTATAGGAACGATGGTGTCAAAATTATCAATTCTAATGTGCTGGGCTTAAAAGAGCATCAGTTTTCAAACAGCTAAAAAAACATTTGATTTATATGATAAATATTAAAAATTAAGTAAAGTGCGACTTTGGTGTGCGAGCGAGTGATTTTTTTTTTAATTTTTTTCTGGCGATTTTTCGTTTTTTGCATTTTTTTTTGTTTTTTGCCGATTTGTTTAGTTTTGGCGATTTTTTGGTTTTCACTTTCTGACGATATTTTTAGTTTTAGCGATTTATTTTAGTTGTGGCGATTTTTTCAGTTTTGGCGCTTTTTTCGTTTTTGGGGATTTTTTCGGTTTTTTGTGGTTTTTTACTTTTAGCGATTTTTTTTTGACACTTTTTTCGTTTTGGCGATTTTTTGGTTTTTGGTGTTTTTTTAGTTTTGGCGCTTTTTTTTTGGTTTTTGCTTTTTTTTCGTTTTTGTGATTTTTAAAATTTTTTTGCGATTTTTTCATTTTTTTGATGATTTATTTAGTTTTAGCGATTTTTCGTTTTGAAGACTTTTTAGATTTTTTACGTTTTTTTAGTTTTTTTGGCGATCTTTTTAATTTTGGTCATATATTGCGTCTTAGCGATTTTTTAATTTTGGCGCTTTTTTCCTTAAAGCGCTTTTTTAATTTTTGGGTTTTTTTCGTTTTGAATTTTTTTAATTTTGGATTATTTTAGTTTTAGCGTGTTTTAAAATTTCAAGATTTTACATCTTACGGTTTCCAAGATACAGCATATTGTCTCAATTGCATAGTCAAAATTACAATAACTAATAGAATACCCTTTAATTTTTATTGTTTTAAATATCGGTGTTAATTGGTGTAGTCTATTCTACAGACTACACCAATTAGCACTTACTTTGAAAATTTTAAGTGTCTATATATAAGTGTCTGTATATTACATTAGTATTTCAACATGTTGCGTTGCTCGCTTAAGAACACCCTTTCATTTTTAACTGTCATACATTTGTTGTAGCGGCCGGAGTTTTACATATTCTGTGAAAATTTCAGGTCCGTAGCTCTTACGGTTCTCGAGAAAACATTACATTTATATTTTAACATTTTTCGTTGATCGCTTTAGAACACCCTTTAATTTTGAACTGTCATATATTTGTTGTTGTAGCGGCAAAAGCTCTACATATCCTGTGAAAATTTCAGGTCCGTAGCTCTTACGGTTCCGAAGATAGAGCAGATTGTCTAAATTTCATAGTAAAATTACATTGACTGATAGAACACCCTTTACACTTTTGGTGTATCGGAACCCTAAAAATTAGCCACCTCGATTTCGTTGTTCAAAAAGCCAAATAGTTGTATGTATTATAAATTAAGAGCTAAACATACCAACCAACTTCCCAACATTATTCCTACAGTCAAATTAGGCTGAACATTGTGATTGAAATTTGTAATTGCATGTTTTGATATCTTAGCTCTAATATGAAATCAATACTTTTCTAAAAATCCAAAAAGAAATAAATAAAAAGTTTTCCGAATCTAAATTGATTATTAGGCTAAGGTTCGTAACGTTATATTCAGAAAGAATTGGGTATGATTAATATTCCAAGGAACAATGGAAAAATTAACATCAACTTAATTTTTCAACGTACACAGCAGAACAGAGTAGCGCCACTTTCGGAAGCCGCTACACTTCCATCGTCAGTGCTCACGGTATTTGCTATCACCACTTGTCAGGTGGCTCTGTTGAATGTGATTTTAATTCTTATATATACAACTTTTTCGCGAAAATTGAATACGAGAATTAAATCACTCTCAAGCTGATATTAAAGTGCACTTTCCCAGCGTTGCCATCGGTTTATTTTTCTTCATTCCCATTTTTCTGATTTTTGTTCTACTCAAGACAAACTTTTTTGGTTTGATTTTATACTTAAGTATATATGAACATGTAAACATGTGAAAAGCTCAAGCCAGTAGCTAATTGTTTTTATTAATATGATTATTATTTAATGCAAATATGTATGTATGTGTGTACATACATACATATATATATATACATACAAACATGGATATGTGTATGCATATCAAGTGAACATTTTTGGCGACATTCCTGACGTCGGAAAAAATCTAACACTTTGCCGAACATCAACGTATGTATATAGTTGTGAAATATACACATTGTCGGAAGGAAACTTATAGCCCAATTCACTATGTATATCGGTTTTACACGTTTTCCTACTAATTTCTGACTGATTTCTTTGTTTTGTATTCGCTAACTAATTTAGAGCATATTTAGGTTGTTGTCTTTGAAAATGAAAAATTATTGCGTCCAATAAAATAATTGTTTGAATTGCCACAATAGAATAATTATAAGTTGAACAAAAAATACAGGGCAAATAATTTTTTAAACTATTTTGGTTTTTGACTTGGCAGTACCTTATTTTCAATTTATTGTAGTCAAGACAAAAACCCCGAAACTCAAACGAAAAAATAATAACGATTTACTGAATTGCATTAGTGAGTGCTTTCAGTCTATAGACATAACGTTTTATCGAGATACTGAATTGGGCTATTAATTCCCTTTAAGACATTTTACAGAATAGTCTGCGCATATTCTGAACTGTTTTATTAATTATCTTACGTCTTTTAATGATGAAAAAGAACTGGGGCTAGACGAGTTTTTCCATACAAATTGGCAGTAATCATACGCCGTAAAAAGCATTCATGAGATTGATACAACCAACTAAATGGTACACGTAGTAGATCAGCTGACCTTACTCCCCTAATAGCCTTTTTACACTCCCCAACATCTTAGAGGAATGCGTTAAAAATGTTGAAAATGAAAAAAACATGTTTACACTTGCCATCTGTCATTATATTTATAAACTAAAGAAAAGAATCGCTTAAATCCTAAACATTTAAGCCAAATTATTTTTCTAAAATATTATTTTAGGAGCTATTCTTAAACTATTGCAATAACTAACAAAATCATGTCACAAGCTTGTTTATTTTATAATTAATACGTATTTATGAATTCTTTTTTTGCATGATTTAGTTCAAGAATTGTTATGTTTGTTATGTTATTGCTCTTTTTTACGAATAAACAAAAAAAAGTAAATAATTTATGCATTTTTATTTATTGATATTACTTAATTTATGAAAAAACTTTATTAATCGGTTAACCGATTAATAATGAAATTAACCGATTCAACCAAAACCTCGATTAATTAATCGAGCGATTAACCGATTAAAGTAAAAGCCCGTTTAAATGAATACCCTAGTGTTTAACGTGTTTGTATGTATGGATGTTCATCATTTCTCCCATAACTTCTAAACTACTTATCATAAATTGAGAAATGTGGTATCGTTTGAAGCGTATTGACCACCGGCTGGTTATAGGATATGTGATGTCATACTTAATTGAGTTTGGCGCCCCCTATACGACATAAAGTCATGACGAAAAAAATAAAGAAAATTTAACGATGTTATGTTGGGTATCAAATGAGAGGGCTTGATTAACTTATTTCAACAATATATAAATTGTTAAATTTTGCTCTCCGGGATGCATAGATAGATGTTCATATGTTCCCTCACACCTTCCAAAATAATTGTCATAATCTAATAAGTAGGGTATAACTGTAAGCGTCTTGATCGTCCATTAGTCATGGGCTCTGTGACGTCACGTTAAATGGCGTTTGTCGCTCTCTATAGGACATAGTCACGATGGAAATATAAAAAAATGTCTTGATATCATGTTGGGTATCAAACGAAAGGTCTTAATTAGTAAATTTCAAATATATATATATATATATATATATATATATATATATATATATATATATATATATATATATATATATATATATATATATATATATATATATATATATATATATATATATATATATATATATATATATATATATATATATATATATATATATATATATATATATATATATATATATATATATATATATATATATATATATATATATATATATATATATATATATATATATATATATATATATATATATATATATATATATATATATATATATATATATATATATATATATATATATATATATATATATATATATATATATATATATATATATATATATATATATATATATATATATATATATATATATATATATATATATATATATATATATATATATATATCGGCGAACAGGCAGTTAATCTTCCGACACAATCCGGAGGCAGCAAAACTTAAAAAATCGTAATAAAACTTTACGTATAGATTAACCGCGCTATTTGGCATCGTTAAGTCCCGTTAAAAATCGAAAATAAAGCATTTTTTTGTACCATCCTAATGTAGGTATCTATTCAGTTAAAGTTTATTTTTAAAAACGATTTGCACTTTTTATTATTACCTCACATTTCAATTGAAAGTACTTTTTTAAACTACCTGCATATTTACGTACATATGAATGTATGTATATCGAGCCATAACCGCCAAAAAAGCTTAAAGCTGTTTTTTGACTATTATACAAGCTGTTCGACTTCTGCACAAAATGCTAGCCTGGTATAATGTGTTGTTATTGCTTTTTTAAAACTTTCCATAAACTCATTAGATCAGGGTTGCATTTTCTACAGAAGTCGAACGGCTTGTGAGATAGTGTAAAGCGACATGCTTTTCGAAAATCGCTTTTTGACGAAAATCGATTATTTACGATAATTCAGACAATTTGTCAAAGTTTCAAAGTCAATTCAAGTACCGTTACGGAAATACATACAGAGCGAGAGCTGCAAAATAAAACCCATACAAGCAAAATCTATTAGTATGTGTTTGCCGGTTCCTGATTTAAACCAAGGATAATTAAAAAATACGTCTCCTGTAAATTTTAATTGTTTGCGTTTAAGCTTTTTTGGCGGTTATGGCGCGATATACATACATACACTTATGTATGTACTTGCCTACATGACTTTGATAATTTTACGGTGTCTATAACAATAATTGTTTTCCTTTTTCTCTGTTTTCAGTTTCATGTGGCGTAATATTAGCAGGAAGACTGCAAACAATGCATTTTTTTAAATAAAATATAAAAATAACAAAAGAATTTCAAGTGTTCGTTTTCATTTAACCAACTGAACTTTTCTTATTTTTATTATTTTTTATTTTTAAATTAAGTTCATTTGCTTAAAGATCATTTTTTCAGATCTCCTTCCTCAACTGTAAATAAGTAGCAGAGTACGGATTTGCACACGAGTGCAGCACATGTGCTTAAATTTAGCACACACACGTGCAAGTGCCTTATAATTTCTATCTAAAGGTACACTCACATGTACGTGTGCGAGTTTGATAGGCACACGTACACGTGCCAAAAGTTACTTACTCGTGTGCGTGTGCCACATATTTTGTGTGCTTATTTTGGGCACGTGTGCATGTGCGAATCAAACTGGCACTTGTACGTGTGCATGTATACAAATTTAGGCACATGTGCCGCACACTCATGACAAAAACCAAAAAAAATCTATGCTAGCAGCGTTACCGTTCTGGCTAGTTTTAGTTATTTTTTTCAATGTGTACTTATGGATTTTTTTAGTCTATGTTACTTTTTCGGCATCATTATTATTTTTGTAACCTACTTCAAAAAAAGAGAATGTTATCAACTCGTGTATTTTTATATTTTTTTACTTCTTCATGTTTGTACACTAGGGCTGCCAGAAGTCTGAGCCCGTCGACCAGGACATTTATAATACATATCACAAACGAATGTACAACAAAAGCTTATATATTCCAGGAACTAAACATAGAAAAATGAATCGTAATGAAGAAAAAAATCACCACTATTTTTGATATTATTAGAAATTTCAGAATTGTATAGATTGAAAGTTCTTGTATTTGAAGAAATATTCAAAAATACTGAAATTGATTTATATAATTTTTGACAAACAATGTCTAAAATAAAGCGAGGCGATTCCACAAACGCTTTTCCAGTTTTAGCAGAATTAAAAAAAAATTATTGTTCTCCCACATTTGTCTGCAAATATCGGACAAATATTTAGCTCCGTCAATTTAATAAACGCACATATTGATTAAGCCTTTTTGAGCTTTTCTGCAGAAACACCCAAGTCTTGGTAGGAATCAAACCTGCGACCTCCCAGTTAATAGCCTAGCACACTCTTCAGTACGCGAGTAACAAAACAAAATTTCGATGTTCCTTAGAAAATTAAACTTTAGAAGGAATTCTTTATTCTACAGATTATTTGAAACTCATAAAACCAGTTGTTTTGGTACTCATATTAAGAGCGATTTAGCAAAAATTATAAATTCGGAAATGTATTCATTCTCAAAATCATTTATATTCCACAAAGGCTTTTCCAGTTTTAGCAGAATTTAAAAAAAATTATGGTTCTCCCCCATTTGTCCGCAAATATCGGACAAATATTTAGATCCGTCAATTTAACAAACGCACATATTGTAATCCCATGGTATACAATATTTAAGCTTGTAAAATATTTTTTTTTTGTTATGCATTTATGTTTATAAACCACATGAGATTACTTGCGATTGAAATTTTTTTGTTTTCTTATTAATAAAAATTAATAAAACCACGAATTGAAATGCCGAAAATGCCGATTTTTTTTCCAAGATAAGTGCAGATTTTTGGTCAAAATCATTTGGCAGCCCTGGCCCCAGGCAACAAATCGTCAGCTTATTATTGGTTTCTGCTATTTAATGATTTTTTCCTATGTTTATGGGTCAAACCAATAATAAGGTGACGAAATGCTGGTAAAATTGCTTCATGTAAACAGCGCTATAACAGAAAGCTTAACCTCTGTTCATAACAAAAATCAACAGAAATTACATTTTTGTCTGCATTGACCTGTATCAAAAAACCAGGACAATTTAAGAGTGGACCATGACACCAGGACAATTTGTCTAAAACCAGGACAATTCTGAAACACCAGGGCGTATGGCAGCCCTATTGTACGCGCATAATTCCTTCATTTCTGCACCGATTTTCGAAATTCAAAATGCCAGTTTGATTGGCACACGTACACGTGCCAAAAGTGAGCGCACAAAAAAAATTGCACTTACTCGTGTGCGTGTTCGACATTTTTGTGTGTGCTTATTTTTGGCACGTGTGCATGTGCCGCACATGTGTGTGCAAATCCGTACCCTGATAAGTACTGAAGACTTCAGCCTGAAGTTGTTGTTTCGTTGTTGGTGCTGTTGCTATTATTGTAAAAAAGTGAATGTATTACAATGGCTGCATAGTTATTTCTATCATCTAAGTATGTATGTAGGTATGTATGTATGTATGTATGTATATGCATGTAGTAATATCTTTTTGTACTGTTATTTGTAACAAACTGTATTTTACTCGTACTATTATACCATTATAACTGTCGACGGGCTCACTGAACTCTGGCCGCTATTTTATGAAAGTAAGAGTTTTTCTCCTTATTTATGATATTATACCTAGTCAGTTACCCACTTGACTTGAGATTTGATATAAACGAATGTTTGCTAAAGCGAAGAAATTACGAAACAAAACTCTTCGATGTTTCTTCGCGAATCTAAAAAAAATCAAATGTGCGCTAAAGCGAACTTCTCTCGATAATTTTTCGAATGTGCGACGATAGCCTAGTGGATGTGCGTTAAGGGCCAAATAAACTACGCAAGCGGCTTGCCAAACATGACAGAAATTTGCGTTTGTACAAGCCTGTTGTGTAATATATGGCGTTGTTTTTACGTTTGACAAGCGGCTTGGCAATCTGCTTGCAGAAAAATCAAAAAATTTAGATATTTTGATTGTCATATTGAATTTGTGGCAAACTGATTGTATAGTCTATTGTAAAATTAGCTCATTTGCAACAAAATTTCCATAGAGTGAGGTTTTCGTGGAAAATTACAAATCAAATTAGTGATTAATGTGAAAAACCTTTGCTTATACGAGCTAGTTTTGTGTAGTCTGTGTGCAAACGAAAAAGGTATGTTTGCCAAGCCGCTTGCGTAGTTTATTTAGCCCTTTAGTCTATTAGACAAGAGGTACCGTTTCGAATTAAAATAATACATAAGTACGTATGTATGTATGTATGTACATATGTGCAATAATTGAACAGAACAAAATTTGCCACAATAGCCTAGTGGGTGTGTGTTAGTCGATTAGCCTGGAGGTACCGTGTTCAAATCTGATTGACTGCAGCGTAAGTTAAAGAATTAAAAAATTCATAAAATAAATAAATTAAAAAATTAAGATAATAACCTTAAAAAATTGCTTTTGCTGCTGCCTTTTTGCGATATCGAAATTTGTTCGATATTGACTCACTATTGATATTGCTAACGAACCTTCGAAATCGAATGTTTTTTGAAACAAAACTGAGCGACAGGTAAACTTTTTTCGATTCATTTTTGATTGTCATTCTCGATAGTTTTACACGATAAATGTCCCAGATATATACGAAATCGATATCATTAATGAAAGTCTTGGTCAAGTGGGTAGATTTTTTACTTGCATATTTTTAACACACACATCCATATGTACATTCATTGTACATACATACATATCCAGCGGTAAAACTTACGAGGCATTCACTAAACATGCCTATTTAAAGCCCTTCCAAGGCCTGAATTTAAGATCCAAAAGAAATTATTGTCTGCCTACGCTCGTTTCTAAAAGATCTGATACACATTCGTTCTCCCTTCTTTTGAAAGGAGTATTATATTTTTAGATTTTCGTGTTCTTTTAGTTTTCTACACCTTTATACATTTAGAATTCCATTGGATAACAATAAAAGTATTTATGAGGCAATATGAAAAATAAAATTCAAATTAAGCCTTTAAGAAATTTATTATTTGACATATTGTCATAATTTTATTTTAAATGAGATTTATTTGCTGATGGTTAAGCATTGGCTATATGCATTTCATTTGTGCTTACCAAAGAAATCTTCAGTAGACTTTAAAGACACTTTTGAACAGTTACAAGCCACTTATCTTATGCACAGGCTTTCAAAAAACATTTGAGAATTCACTAATACATATGTAAATGATTTTCAAAAATAAGCACAGTAGGCTTTGAAACTTACACAAAATTCTCAAAAGGTTTTTGAAAATCTGTATATAAGATAAGGGACTTGTAACTGTTCAAAAGTATGTTTGAAGTCTACTGAAGATTTGGTAAAGCACCAATGAAATGCATATAGACAATGCTTAAACACTAGCAAATAAACTTCATTTAAAATAAAATGATGACAATATGTCAAATATGTAATTCATTTCTTATAATACTCGTATATTTGTTATGTATGTAACTCTATGTACGTCTTTACCTAACCTGAAATGCTGTTGTAACTTGAAATTATGACTGCGGTGTTAAAACAATTGCACTAACAATGATGTTATAACCTGAAAAAAGCATTAACTTGAGCGGTCTACACTTAACATTAACTTGAAGTTGATGTTAAGTTAAGTTAGGTGTTGTAGACTGCAAATAAGTTACATTGTACATTTATAAGATCAAATACACGTACAGTGCGCCCTCGGTCACTGCAACCATCGATGACCGCAACCTCGATTATTGCAGAAAAAATTTCTAGTACCAAAAGTATAAAATTTTTGACTTCTTTCTATACCATTTTACAAAACTATGAGCCGATTCAACTGAATGTTATACATATTGTTTATTTTATAAAATCATAAAAATTTCCCATACATTTCAATATCAAAACTTAAGTTTTAAAATTTTAAAACAAGAAAATTTTTATGAAGTTTGAATTAGCTCTATAACAATTACCTCACTCATATTTTTGGGATATTCTGGGATTGCATTTGTTAATCTCTTTCTGTATTTCATTTTATTTAAATTTACTTTTGAAAATATCCATTCAAAGTTTGCAGATGAATTAAGGAGACATATTAAATTTAATGCAAGCTTGGAAACACTAAATCACTATCTACTCTAGTATTTTGAGATTGTGTGCCAAAAGTCTTCCGCAGTAACGTTTTCTTAATTTCGAAAATATTGATTAATATGTGGTGGAGGTATCTGAATTCGTCATCTAAATTTTGAACCTTTGGAAAACGTTTTGTTAGACTTTTTAGGTTTTTTTTTGTACTAAAAAACACCATGATACATTTTTATATACATCCATAATAAGTATACTTTGTAAATTAGCAAATGGCAATTCTCTACAGAACTTTATTATTTTATTGAGCTAACGTTTAGCTGACATAGGTAAATTTATTTAATAAATTTAAGGAAGGCGTGTGTATAAGGTGGTGCAAATTATCGCTAATTTCTCCCCTTAAATATCTGCTCATCTGATATCGGAATTTCCCCACCAACCCTCGAGAAGGGTTGTATCTGTACATCAGCGATGCCAGAATGAAGATTTTACCTTAATTTTGAAGATTTTTAGTCAATATAAGATTTGAAGATCTTTTATCCAAAATGAAGATTTTTTGTGATTTAGTTGCTCAACACTTATTAGTCACACGGCTTCTTTAAATTTATTAAATAAAAGTACCTATGTCAGATAAACATTAGCTCAATAAAATAATAAAAGTACTTTATAGAATTGCCATTTGCTAGTTTATAAAGTATACTTATAATTATCATGGCGTTCTTAGTACAAAAAAGATACCTAAAAAGTCTAATAAAACGTTTTCCAAAATTAATTGATGACACTGAGGTTAAAAATTTAGATGACGAATTCAGAGAGCTCCACCACATATTAATATATATTTTTTAAATTTAGAAAAGGCTACTGCGGAAGACTTTTGGCACACAATCTAAAAATTACTGGAGCAGATTGTGGAGTAGTGTTTCTAAAGCTGTAGAAATTTTCATTAAACTTAATATGTCTCCTTAATTCATCCGAAAACGTTGAACGGATATTTCTCTTAACAAAGAAAAATAAAACTAACGTTAAGAAATTACTTCCTTATTTACTCAATTCATAAATATTGCAATTAAGATGGCTAAAATAAAAACAATTTTTTATAAATGTATAAATTTTTAAATTAATTGTAAAGGAAGTGCTTGAGTTGCATTATGGGATATTTCGCATAAAATTACTAATATTATACAGGAAAATTGGTTTTTTTCGAATCAACCTAAAAACATAAGGGGAGCAAAATTCAACAAATAAAGTAATTAAAATTTTTGGTTCTGTTTTTAAGATTTTGTTTTATTTGAAGTGTACAATAATTTATTTATTTAATGCACTTTCTTCGCCAAAAGAAAGTGTTGTTTTTCCTGTGAATTACTAAAATTTCGCTAAGAGTTCTGAAAATATTGTATGGCTTCAAATTCTATGGGGTCTACCGTTTGATTTGGTATATGTTTTGTCGAGTTTTATCTCATATTCATTTTATAAGAGACCGAACTATTTCAATGAAGAAAGTATGCAACTTGTTTTTTTTACTAAGACAAGGCACAGTATTTTTTTACGTATGAACTCAACTTGCAAACAATAATAGCAAACTCTATATAGAAAAACACAACTTTCGTAGACCTAAATGTATGTGAATTCCTTCTTGCTGTTTGAAAAAGTTGTAGTAAACCTTGGCACTGTTATGTTAAACAAAATGGGTAAAACTATGGCTTCAGAAGTTGGAATTAAAATAGCAAAATTAAAACTGTTGATTAAAAAAGGTAGTAATAAGTAGTTATAGTTTAGTATTAATGGTTTGGTAGCAAAAAGGATCCAAAACTGAAATAAAGCTAAAAACTAAAATTGCTAATGTATAGAAAACTCAAAAAACTGACATAATTGTAAAAAACTTATTTTAAAAAAAAACTGAAATACTTCATCACTTCAAAAAACTGCTATAATCAGTGAAAACTGCACAATTTGGCAACGCTGGTGTTGACATAGAGAGAGACATATGGTTCTAGGCTGACTAGAGGGATTGTATCAAGGCGAATTCACTACAGGTGAACTTGTAAACACAGCTGTTAACTTTTTTTTGCATTTTCTTAATGGTCAGATGTCAAAATACACTATTTGCTTTGTGCCCTTTTACACACACAAAGTTTACTTTGCAAAGTTTTAGTTCAGCCGGTAGAAAGACAGAGAGATGAAGTATTCTTCTCTTTGTCTTTCTACCGGCTGAATTAAAACTTTGCAAAGAAAACTTTGTGTGTGTAAAAGGGCACTTTGTGAGTTTGAGTACGAACAATTATTTTACAAGAACAAAATGCTTGTGGTTTTTGTTACATGTTGTACTTGTTTTATTAGTGAGATTACCAGGTATGAATTTGCCTTGGATTGTATTGATGGACAAAAGAAGAAGAAGCTACATACCAGGCTTGAGGAGTAATGATTACATTTTCACTTCAATTACATACAAGTAATTTGTAATTGCCTTGGTGCAATTACAAATTACTTGTAATTGTAATTGGACTACTACCAAATACAATTACTTCTGATTGTAATTGCTGTAGCACCAATTACAACTATAAATAATTGTAATTGTAGGAAGCCTATAACAAATTACTTGTAGTTGTTAATGCAATCATACCAATTGAAATTACATGTAATTTGTGTTGGCATGATTGCAATTACAATTACAAGGAAAATTTAATTTAATTACAATATATTCAGTTATATGTATTTTCAAATTTTTGGAAGACTTTTTTATATCCAAAATGACGAAAAATTTATACAGATTGTGAGAATAAGAAACAGTCCCTAAAATTCTCACAAGCAGCAAAAAGTGGCAAAACATCACTTTTACTCTCAAAATACGCGAAAAATTGCCGAATTGCAAACAAGCCGTAAAATTTATTAAACATCGCTAAAATTGTAAGGAATGCAAAAATCTCAGAAAAAATTGCGATAATGATGAAAGCATTAAAAACATAGAAAAGTCTGAGAGTGATTAAAAATCGGTAAAACTGTTATAAATAAAAGAACTGGCTAAAAAAAACTTTTTTCGCGAAAATAGCAAAAATTCGCGAAAAACAGCAAAATTGCAAACAAGCCTTAAAATTGCTTAAAAATAGCTTAAAAAAAATTGTAAGGAATGCAAAAAGCTCGGAAAAAATCGCGGAAATGAAGAAAATTCGCAAAAACTTGGTAAAATTAAAAAGATATCAATGTCTGATATTGATTAAAAAATTGGTAAAGCTGTTAAAAAAACAAATACTGAAAATAAATACTTTTATCGTGAATATTGCGAATTTGCGTCATTTTCGCGATTTTTTCTGAGATTTTTGCATTCCTTACAATTTTAGCTATTTTTAAGCAATTTTAAGGCTTTTTTTCAGTTTTTGCAATTTTTCACACATTTCCGCTATTTTCGCGATAAGTGAGTTTTTATCCGGTTCTTGGCTTTATTACAGTTTTATCGATTTTTAATCACTATAAGACTTTTCTATGTTTTTAATGTTAACAAGTTTTTGAAAATTATCGTAATTTTCGCGATTGTTTCATAGTTTTTTGCATTCCATACAATTTTAGCTATTTTAAATAAATTTAGAGCTTGTTTGCAATTTTTTAATTTTTCGCGAGTTTTCGCTATTTCCGCGATAATAGTGATTTTTTACCAGTTCTTGGATTTTTTACAGTTATACATAACAACAAATTTAATTAACTCAGTTTGTTGAAACAATTTTCTGTGTTTGTTGTATCAACATCCTAATTCGTTATATTAATTAAATATATTTTTGAATTTAAAGTAAATATTAATGACTTGATTTGTTAGTGGCTGTTTGATGATGTTTTTTCTGTGTAGTATATTTTTTTATGCAAAATTAATTAGTTATGTCTTTTGCATTTAATAAATCATTGCTCTTGTAGATAGGACTTTTTTTATTATATCAATAAAATCATTATTTATGGTCGGAAGAGTCTGACATTTTTTACATAGAGATGTATTTTGACTTAATGTACCAGAATGAACGAAAATCTCGATTTTGAATTTTTGTTAGATAAGAATTTTTGCATTTTCGATGACGATATGTATGAATATGTGAAAAGCTCAAGCGAGAAATTTTAATTAGCACTTACAAAAATTTTACTTTATATTTTAGCAATCCTTTTTTATTATTTTAAATTTCGATTTGGTACCTATCACCGAAAAAAGTAATAAGCACTACCTACAATTTAAAAATATGTATATTATGGGATTTAGACGAAGACTTTTTAGCGTTTTTAGCGTTTTTAGAGTTAATGGTCGCACTGTATAACCTTTAAGCGTTTAACAAGCCCAAAAGATTTTGCCTTAGAAAGTAAATTTCCTTTGGACTTAGTATTCCACTAAACGTCTAAGTCCCCAATATGAAAGCATAAACAATTTTCGAAGTCGAAATTTATAAATAGGACTACAAATAGTGCACCGAGTTGTTAACAATATTGACAGTTATTAACACTATTGACAGCGGCGAACTTTTGGTGGCCTTCATTTATAAATCCTTCTGTAAGGCCTTCCTAGACCTTTTTTAGATCCAGTACTAATTCTCGCTTGCCTTCTTGGAAAGGCCTTATGGGAGGCCTACCTCTTCTATTCTACAAAGGTTGCTCTTTATTATGTGTATCCATACATATATATAATTTGTGCACGTTCTACGTTTGTAGCAGCAAAACTGATAAACTCACATTGCAAAGACAAAACAACAAATACAAAAACCTTAAATAAAAATGCAAAAAGTGAAAAGGATAAAAGGTGTAAACTGCTGAAAAGCCCTTTTACCAGGCCTGTTGAAGAAGGGGACGCAGAAGGCATTGGCTGGCTAGGACATCGTGTGTAAAAATATGTATGAGTATGGAATGGGGTAATAAGGCCTTGTGTCTGACAAATAAGGGCTTCCAGAAGGCTTACTACTTCTTTTCGCCGCTGGGAGTTGTCTATACATTTATATCAGTGTTGCCATGGGAAGAATAAAAAAGTTAAATTTTTCGTCAAAAGCTACATTTTAAAATTTTCCTTGAATAAATAGTAGATTTGTGTGATTTATATAAAATGAATCGACCCTGTTCTGTAAATCGAATCCGAGTAAATTTACCGTTTTCCAAACATAAATAATGTCCCTATTGATGCATTTTATATCGTATATAGTAAATTAATTAAGCTCTAAAATATATGAAATTGCAAAAAATAAATTAAAAAAGTTTGGTATTAGTGGACTTAATTTCTCTAAATCGAGCGTTTTCATATCGCCTCGATTTACAGTACAGACAGGAGTATTTTTATTCCATATTTCAGTAATAATCTACTACCTATGCGATGGAAATCGATCGATTTCAAATCGCAAGATTTCACCCACAGGTGTTCTGTAAATCGGACGATACAGTAAAATCGAATCTAAGTTCGAATAAAGTATTCTAAGCCTCCAAAACAATAAAAAAATCATCAATAAATTATCCTGCAGTAGAATTTATTTTTCAAACCGCGCGATTTGAAATCTATCGATTTCCAACACATACCAGAATAACAACACAACAAATTCATTTATTGAACAAAAACATAACTTAGAATAAAAATAGATAAAGTTTTTAGTTTTCAAATAAAGATTTTGTTGTTGAGGGTTAAGCAATGTCTATATGCACCTCATGGAGGTTTACCAAATCATCAGTAGACTTCAACCATACTTTTGAAAAGTTTCAAACTTCTTATCTTATCCACAGATTTTCAACACCATTTGAGAATTTACAAATATTTTTTTTTTAATCACAAGAGAATAAAATAAGCGTAGTGAGCTTAGAAACTTATACAAAATTCGATATGAATCTATATAAACATAGATTAAATTAACCCTCAACAAATAAATCTTTACTTTAAATAAAATTGGAAGAATATCATAGTTAACTATTTTTTCGTATGAAATGTGACAACAAAGTCTATTTAATGACGTATACAAGTGTATGATTGTTATGTTATTCAAACCCAATGGGCAGTTATTTTCTTAATTAACGAATCACGTACTTTTTCAAAAAAGTTGCGAAAATTTGGTCAAATATAACAAAATTATACACGTTACGTTGGGCCTTTACAAGTTACAAAAAATGTAACAAATGTAACCAAACGGCATCACTGGTTTATATACATACATAAGTATTGTATACTAGGGATGGGCAAAAATATCGATATATGGACATTTTCTTAAAAATATATCGATATATATCGTCCATATTTTTAATTTCGATACATCGATATTTTTTCCAAATATATCGACAGTATCAAATTCGATATTTTTAGCTTTGGTTTTGTTTTTCGTGCAATTTTTAAAAACATTTCGGCAGTCTTCATCAAATAGAATATTACTAACAAAATCTTTTGTTTTATTTATAATATTTTGTCTATTCGAAAAATTATCATTCTTCGAGTGTAATTTTGTTAATGTACATATCGCACCCTAAATACAAAAGGGTCACAGCTCCAAATTTTCCAAAACTGACTTTTTTCCATAAATTAATTCAGAGTACACATCTCTAACTACTGCAAAAATTTCTTTCACATCACTATCTTCTTTAACTGGAAAAATACAGTTATGTCTATTTTTATGTTAAGTGTGTTGCTTCTGCACATAAACAATTTTTTTTCTCTCCTGAAAATTTTAGTATTTTTAGTTGTGACCCTTTTGTATTTAGGGTGCGATATGTTCCATAAAATATTCGTGGAACAGCAAGGATCTTAGAAATTAACTCTTTCCAGCGTAATTATTTATAAGAAAGATACTTTTTTTGTTTTATTTACAAAAAGAAAATTTGGGGACTACGTATGAATTATCATTATTGAAATAATATCGATATAACGATATTTTTTATTCGATATACATGCATCGATGCCGATCGATATTTAAAAATATATCGATATCGATATATAGGATATATTTTTTCACTTGCTCATCCCTAATGTACACGTCTGTATCTACTTAGCAGTGTTGCTAGTATGTAATTCTAATGTGGATGATAAAAAAATAAAAATCGAAATTCTTTTGCTTCTGCTATTAAAAGCCGTTGTTTGTTCTACTAACTTAAATATCGAAGAAGTTTTATTCTGAAGGTATGATAGAACAACTTTTGTCTTCAAAAGGAGTTAAAAGATTTACTTTTGAAAGACGGCCTTCTTACACCATCATACAACATTTATGTAGTTTTTTCTTCACTTTATGTTCTTTGAATCGAAATTTTAAAGAAAACCAGTTTATTTTTATATTTTGCTTTAACTCTGTCTACACATTGTTAGTAGGTATGTACATACATACATATGTATGTACATACTCGTATTTGTTAAATGTTTCACGATTTCTGTTATTTGTTGTTTTTCTGAATGATTCTTAAATTCTAGTTAATACAAATTTTGTCGTTTTGTTTTTTTAGTCATCAATTCGATCGATCGTATGTATGTAAATCAAAGTTTCTAATCTGTTTCATTTTAATACAAATTGTTCGTTCAACACTCAACAACCAAATAAAAAATTATGGGAAAATATGTAGGTAAAATACATAAGTACATATGTATGTATGCATGTACATAAGTATGTAATACATAAGTATTTATGAAGATGAACAAGAGTCTATTGAGCATTGGCGTAGATACGCCCTTTCGGAGGGCTAAGCCATCCGCAGAGTTGCTCTAAGCCTTGTCAACGCATTCCACGCTTTTCCGCATTTCAAGTTACATGGGACGCTTTTTACGTAAGTTTTTGTGTTATTTTATGATCGCAAATATCGTCGATAGCTTTGAAAATAAAATTTCAATGGCTGTCAAAAACAGCTGACCTGTTAGCAAGCCGCTGATGACGCTTACAAAAGTAGAAAGGAGACCGAACTTGATACGTACAACTTCACTCATTCAACTTATTTGACAGCTGCGTATGATACGAAAAAGCGTGTAAAGAGTGTTATGGACTTTCAGCTTAGGTACCACTCGTTACTTTGTAACATTAAAAACAAAACTACTAATTACCAAAACTCGCGAAGTTTTTGCTAGTATGCGAGCCTTTGCTGCAATAGAATCATAACTTGAAAAACGAGATTTTTAAGTTAATAATGCAGAATTAATCGTAATATTGTTCTTCATATTGTGTAAAAATTGGGTAACAATATCTTGTATACTCGACTCTTGAAAGAATAATAAAAGTTTCTTTTACCATTAAGTTGTGTGCAAGGCGAATCCATTACCAGGTGGCAGCACTAGGGCAACAATTACAACAATACAACAACAACGTGCATTTTTGTTTGTGTAAATCGCCAAGAAATGTTAAAAAACACAAAGAAGAAAAGCAAAACCATGAAGAAGAAAAGCAAGAAAACACACACACAAAGCAAGAAGACACTCACACAAAGTAAGAAGATCACACCGACAATGTGTTTTGACATTTCTTGGTTAAAATACGAGTAGAGCAAAAAATAGTCATCTGCCGTTATGCTACCACCTGGTAATGGATTCGCCATGGTTGTGTGTAAATTGAAAACTTTGAACTTTTTTTTCTGTGAAAGAAGTTTTTTTGATTTGTGAATTTATTGCAGCAAAGGCTCGATAGATATGTATATAAATAAGGTTAAGAAAATGTAAGTGAAGCTTTGCCCTACGTCTTCACGAGCCATCGGCTTGAACATGACATGAACATGACACAACATGAACAGAACAACTGTTAAAAATTCATCAACATCTTTATTGTGGTGAATACGTACAGTCTTCATGTTCTGCCTTATCAATTCATTTTGTGGTAGTGCAATAGAAATGGAATATTTACCAATTTTGTACTGTCTCTTTTCTTTCTACTGAAAATTGTTGTTGACGGCGAATCTCAAGGCGAACATTGATGCTCAGCCATGTGTTCGGGCATCGATGTCAGAGTATGGACGAAACATGATGCTCAGCCATATGTTCGGGCATCGATGTCAGAGTATGGACGAAACATGGACATGAGCGGTCTACATTAGCCATTTGCGATGTCCGACATGATGGCCATAGCAAGTTCATGGCTCGTGTAGTCAGTTAGAACTGTCATATGAGGTTATGAAGATGTACATTAGGGTAATAACTTTTTTGCTATTTTTGCAAACCAAACGATTTCAAATTTGGTCTATGTGCTAAAACATATAAAACCAACCAATACAAAATTACAGTGTAAGAGATTATTAATATTTAAAAATGATATTAACCCAGTATAAAAAATTGGAAGTAATTTTTAAGGAGCTACATTTTCTTTGCTTCCAAAAAATCTGTATTAAAAATATGCAGATAATTAGTAGAAAAGCAAGAAAAAATGTTTAATTCCTTTATAATTTTAAAAAATAATCTCTATGCTTTTTAAAAAATCGATTTTTAAAGGACATTTATCAACTAATATTCTTCTAAATAACTTAATAGCTTAATTATTAAAAGTCTTCTAAAAGTTTATATTTATTCACTTAAATTTACATGAAAATACAGTTTTCAATTGAAATTCGCATTAAAAAAAATTGTGAAAATGAGTAATTTTTTATCCTTTTTCCTAGAGGAAAAATCATTATAGAACACGGAAAAGAAATTTGTCCTAGCATCGCTTCCAATTGGGTGATTGGTAATCGAAAAACAGAACTTCTTGCAATGGCAAGGATATGTAAAACTAATTAGAAATTGTCCAAATTCGCAAAACTTCCGGATCGCGAATTCTACATTTTCATGATTTCTTTGGAGTGTTTTTTTTTTTTGCTGGAATAAGATTTAAAAAACAACGAATTGAATTTGAATTCATGGTAAAATTAACAAAAAATAAATACTTTCCGAATCGCGAATTCTACATTTTCATGACTTCTTTGGACTGTCTTTTTTTGCTGGAATAATATTTAAAAAACAACGAATTGAATTTGAATTCATGGTAAAATTAAAAAACTAAATAATTTTTTTACAAAATAACAGCATAAAGTATTATTAATTTTTAAAATTGATATTAATAAGATTTAAAAAATAACGAATGATTTAGCTTCGTGGTAAAATTAACAAAAGATAAATAATTTGTCTGAAAAAAACTCTGAAATTTTTTTTTAAAGTATCGTCGTATCGACAGTAAAATATCGCCGATACCGATGTATCGGAAACTCTGAAGTATCGCCGATATATCGGTATCGGTATTCGTTACATCCCTAATATAAATAATTTTGTGAAATAAGTCTTGTAAATGTTTGATAAATTTTCCTATTTTAAAGTTGCGATATTTCACGAACTAAGCAAATTAGTGAGCTATGATTTTGCACTAATAGTAATTTTGCCAAAGGCATCATTCGTACTAAATTTTATCAAAATCGATAAACAATGTATATTAACTAGGGTATTCATTCGGTTAACCGTTAATCGGTTAACCGGCTAATTACTACCCGATTAACTGATCGGTTAATTTAAAATTGGCTATTTTCGATTAACGCTTAAACCGGTTAGTTCAGTCAATTAATCGATTAACCGATGTATCAAAATTTTTAATTTTTTGTAGTATTATAACACATTTTTTGTGTGTTTAATTGCTTGTTTTGTCTCACATACAAAAGGTATATGTTTAAATATTATTTTTCATACAAACAAAGAAGTGTGTTCAGTGGTCTTAACTTAAGTAAAACTTTGAAAACTTTGGACATGGCTATCAAAGAGCTTAGTAACGACTTTGCTACTCTAATTGAAGTTGAGGGAATTATAAAGTTTTTGTTTAACAATTTAATAAGAGCCAATAATACTGTTGCCAACGATTTAATTAAACATCTAAGGATTGGATCATTCCTTCTAGCAACAGTGTTTTAAAATACAGTACAAAAATGGAAACTAAGGAATTCGGAAATAAACTTTTTTAAAGAATGTTCGGTGCTGAGCTCTGCCAGTAAGAGTAAGATGATGACCTGGCAACAGAAGAAACTACCGAGAGTAATACAAGAAATCTTTTAACAGAATTAACCGAAACAATTGGTAGTGTTAAGAATTTGAACAAAAGTAGGACTCTAATGCCATAATGGAACACATTATATGCTTAGAGAAATCCAGCTAAAGGACTGAGAAACTAGATATTCTGTATTATGGATTATTTCGATTTCAGAAACATCTTCGATATGTGAATGGATGTTTCCAAGTCAAGGTTTATGAAAACTAAAAAAAAGAATCGCTTAAATCCTAAACATTTAAACCAAATTATTTTTCTGAAAGAGTGTTTTAGAAGATCTCCTTCAACTATTGATATAACTAATAAAACTATCTCACAAACTTCTTAATTTTTTAATTATGTAATACACAGTGATGGAAAATTCAGTACTATTTTTAGTACTTTTTGATTCTCAAAATACCTCAGTACCCCACGACATAAAAAGTACTTTTTCCAATCTGTAACGTTAAAAAAATTAAATTTGTTTCCGGTTTATTAATATTCAACCCATTATATTCAAAAGCTTGTTCGAAAACTCTTGATAACTTTATTTGAAGAAATAAAGTCTGTTCAAACAGAAGTTATTAGAGGACTATTTATAGCTGGTATAAAATTCATTGTTACATGTGGTAGACTATATAAGTTGCACTTTGAGATTATACCCAAATCAAATTGTAAGTCCTCAATATTTTCATTTCGAGTGAAATAAGATTATACGAGTTGTTATGTATACAGTGAACATTAATCCGAATATCTTCAGGAGCTTCAATTACATACATCGAGAAAAAACAACGGAAATAGTAAAAAAATATATTAATATGTCAAAAATGGTTCCTTTGTATGATAATTAAGAATACCTGAAGTATTACATTTTCAATTCTTGAAAAAGTACCATTAAGGTGAAAAAAGTACTTAAAATCTGTATTTCTATCACTGGTAATACATATTTATGAAATATTGTTTGCTTAATCTAGTTCAAAAATTATTATATTTGTTATGTTAGTGCTTTTTTTACTAATAAACTCAAAATAATAAATGATTTATTCATTTTTATTTATTGAACTTACTTAATTTATGAAAAAACTTTAGTAATCGATTAACTGATTAATACCTAAATTAACCGATTAACCCAATTCCTCGATTAATTAATCGAGCGATTAATCGATTAAAGCAGAAGCCTGATTAAATGAATTCCCTAATATTAACATAATAAAAAAAATATCTGCGGGTTTTTAGAAATCTCATTTGGTGCGGAAGGGTTTTCTGCCAAATTAACCCGCAATCACGATTTTTATTATTAATTTAGTATTGGCTATTACATGGTGACAGATAAATTTATTGTAAAAATATAGTCGACCCCTAATGTACATACTTATGTATGTACATTTGCTCATTAGCTTCTATTACGATAAACACATTTGTACCATGTTATTTTTCTAACTATTTCTTTTAGAAGATCAATATATTTTTCGAAGTTACACTGCATTTTGAGATAGCGTCATTTAAGCAATGTTGTTGTATAAGCTAAACATTTACAGCCTTATGCAAAAAAACTTACCTGAGGTTTGAAGTTCATGTCAGCTACCAGCGACATTAACGCTAACATACCTATGTTAAAAAATAGTATGCAAAAACACTATGTTAACTACTGTGTGCTTTAATAAATTTGACATGTTGATACTGGCAATGCCATCATTCTCTCTTGTCTCTTTATAGTTAATGATGCAACAAAACGATTGTTAATTCATCCGGATATTCGGATATATTAGTAGTGTTTTGTATAGTTTATATATAAAATTAAATTTTTCTTTATTTAAGATGTAAATTAATATTTATACTACATAAAAACATAAACTAAATACATTTATAGTAATGTAAAATAATATATACGTAAATTTTTTGTTACGGATTTGAAGTACGAGCTTTGTTTACTTGTGTTGATTGTATGTACATCACTATAAAGTTTTGTAGATTTACATAATTTTGCCAAGTAATTTTTGGTGGATATTTTGAAAATTAATGAAAAAAAGAGGAAAGGATCCGAAAATTGGAACGAAGGGGACAAAGTAAGTATAGTTATTGTTATAGGTGGGTAAAATTGTTGTTAAATGTTGGATGACCACTTTGAAGTGGTCGTCTGGAAGGGAGAATCCATCAATCCTCGTTTTATAAGTTCGTTGCCAATAATAGCCCGGCAATTGGTTTATACGTTCTAAATGAAATATTACACATAGAACGAAAATTAGTTTTACCAATTCTGTTCACTAAATTTAAAGTATCCAGTTTTTATATCAATACAATAAATCCATACAATTTATAAAGTTTTCATTAAATTTTTCACAAAAACTTTATTCGTCAAATTAATAAAATATTTTAACATCGCTTTAAAGTAGGTGGGTAGCTGCTTTAAATTATTTGATTTTAACATCGGTTTACATGACGTGTGTTAAGCTAACAATGATTTTTGCATGAAACTTTAAGGAATTTTGCTTAACATTGGTTTACCAACCAGTGTTAATTTTTTTGCATAAGGCTGTAAATAATCATATAACGCCCCTTTTCACAATGTACGATTAAGAGTTAACGTGGACTTTAACGGGAAGTTCGGCATACAAAACTTGCCGTTAAAGTCCACGTTAGCTTTTAATCATACATTGTGAAACGGGCCGTAAATCTTAATTCAAACCATAAAGTTAGTCGAACAACCAATCATCCATAGGGTTAGTCCAACAAAAAATATTTTTTTTTTGCCCTGTGTAATAATTGATATTTACAAGTATTTGTTTAAAAGTCAACATTTTCTCAACAGTTTCTTTAAATATTAGTGTAAATAACCTTGATGAGTAATTTATGACTGAGGTGTTGCCATGAGTGTGATCTTGAACTAAACACAAAAGGTATTGTTAAAGGCTAAAGAACGATAAAATTTTTAATCGAAATTTTCTCTTTTCTTTTCAACTCAAGTTTTAGACATTAAATTACATAATCTATTCGTTCTTTAGCATTTAATATATTCGACATACAAATATAAATTTTTTATCGTCTTCTACAAATAAAAAATTATCTGTCGTTCAAGAAATATTGTTTGAATGTCAATGTGAGGCATTTAAACGTGAGATGCGATCGTAAACAGCGCACAGTGGGCAGAATCAAAATGTTTTGGAAATAAATCAGGCATTTCCAAATGAATAATCCGATCAATATATAAATTAACATGAACATTAGGAGCGGAGCTATGAAGTTCCAAATTAGGACACTCAGCGCATGTAAACAACACTTGTAATTTTTTTTTATCGCTCGATTCCAAAATTGCTTTTATCTTGTATAACAGTAACAGCCGATTGTGACAATCGTTTCCAAGTTAGTTAAACAAGAAAATGTAAGCCCCTATTATGATTCACAACTCAACTTGGTTGAGTTGTTAATGTTACGACTAGGGATGTAACGAATACCGATACCGATACCGATATATCGGCGATACTTCAGATTTTCCGATACATCGGTATCGGCGATATTTTACTGCCGATACGACGATACGTTTAAAAATTTTTTCAGAGTTTTTTTTAACAAGTAATTTATTTTTGTTCGATTTTACCATGAATTAAATTCACTTCGTTATCTTTTAAATCTTATTAATATCAATGTTAAAAATTAATAACATTTTATGCTGTTATTTTGTAAAAAAAATTATTATTTTTGTTTGTTAATTTTATCATGAATTCAAATTCAAGTCGTTGTTTTTTAAATCTTATTCCAAAGAAGTCATGAAAATGTAGAATTCGCGATCTGGAAGTATTGCAAATTTGGATAATTTCTAATTAGTTTTACATATCCTTGCCATTGCAAGAAGTTCTGTTTTTCGATTACCAATCACCGAATTGGAAGCGATGCTAGGACCAATTTCTTTTTCGGTATTCTATAATGATTTTTCCTCAAGAAAAAAGGATAAAAAATTACCCATTTTCAAATTTTTTTTATGCGAATTTAAACTCAGAACTGCATTTTCATGTAAATTTAAGTGAATAAATATGAACTTAGAAGTCTTTTAATAATTAAGCTATTAAGTTATTTAGAAGAATATTAGTTGAAAAATGTCCTTTAAAAAATCGATTTTTTAAAAAGCATGGCGAGTATTTTTTAAAATTATAAAGGAATTAAACATTTTTCTTGCTTTTCTAATAATTATCTGCATATTTTTAACATAAATTTTTTGGAAGCAACGAAAATGTAGCTCCTTAAAAATTACTTCCAATGTTTTATCAATTTTAAATATTCTCTCTTAAAATGTAATTTTGCATAATAAAAAAATTACACTTGAGTTGTGTTAATCTAAACTTGAACTCAATTTCAATATTCGTATCGGTATCGGAATCGGTATCGGCGATATTTATTTTTAAATATCGGTATCGGTATCGGATCGGCAAAACGGCGTATCGTTACATCCCTAGTTACGACCCAACTCAACCATTTTTTTTATATGATAATTTTAGTTGTCTTCGAAATAAATTTCGGAAAAAAAGCTTCTTATCTATACTCTCTGTTTTTTGAAACCATAGCAGCCATCACAAAATATTTTAAATATTTTTAATTACTATTTTTTCTTGAGATTTTGTGTTTTATGGATATGGCAACAATCAACCAATATTGTACAAATGGGATAGATTGGCGCCTAAAATCGCCATTTTAAGAGTAAACAAAAGTCGAAATAAAAACCAAAACACAACTGACAAAAACAGTTGTCTCACTTTTAAGAAAGTTGTAATCCATAATAAGAATTTGTTAACTACGACTCAACTATCTATTTAGTTGTGAATCATAATAGGAGCCTAAAAATTTAAAAAAAATGGAGTGATGGAAATATTCCATTTTTCAATTTGAAGATCATAATGAAAATTAATTTTTGCGGCAGTTAGACATTTAACCCATATTCATAAACGATTAGTTAAGTTAATGTATGCATTAAAACCGGTTTTCCCATACAAAATTCGTACATTAAACCAACAGTAACTTTAATAAATTTTTATGAATATGGCGGTTAGCCTGTGAACCGATTTATGAAGAAAAAATTGATTTTGATAAATTTTTACTTATGTCTGCTTTTGATTTAAATTGCAATATAATTATTGTATATGTGTCTAAGAGGTATCTTCACATATTTTTGCAGCACAGATTTGATTTCAGCCCATACGTTCTAAAATCCCAACGCTTGGATTGAAAAACAAATACCACCCTCAAAAACTCGTATGTGTATCCATTTATTTGCCAAAGCATTTTATGGGCCTTGGACCAAATGTGGCCTTTATGGGCAAAACCATGAAAAACTCCATTTTTGGGATTTCTCGGATTTTAGGCATTCTAAGATTCTCAGTAGCAAATTAATTTTTATTTGCTTGCTTGGTATTTAGACAGAGAAAACAAATTGGTTGGAAAGCGGCTAAAATAATCAAATATTTGTTTCATGGATCGATATTTAATTGTTAATAAAAAAAAGTTCAAATATAATAGATTAACTTTTGTCTTAGCTGTAGTAATGTTGAAATAAAGGAATTATGATTACTACTACTATTGTGTAAGTCAACCTAATAGATTGATATCTGGAAAAAATTTCGCTACAGGCAATGA
The DNA here is from genome assembly GCA_956483635.1 of Panzeria rudis. Taxonomy (NCBI): domain Eukaryota; kingdom Metazoa; phylum Arthropoda; class Insecta; order Diptera; family Tachinidae; genus Panzeria; species Panzeria rudis. The sequence goes on from OY101448.1 coordinate 1,010,972, forward strand.
CATAAATTTTAATGACACAAGTTTAATAAGCTTCAACCGAATTTTCGGTTTTGAATATTAATTATCTGTTTGACTTTTTAAAAATAAAGGAATAGCAAAATAAGTATTTCAAAATTTATTAACTACGAGGTGGCGCAAAATTAATTATCCAATTTTTTTCTTTCACAACTTTTTTACTAAATAAACAAAAATGATTTTGAGTAATGGAAATCTTTATTTGGACCTTTAGAATTTTTTGTTTGTTTCCTGGTCGAGTTTATTTACCCATTTTAACGATTTGGTAGCAAGATCGTCCGATTTAACAATCTTTCTTTGGCGCCACTTGAAGTAACGGGCTTATCCCAGCAAGATCCAGACAATCGCATCCTTTAAGGAGAATATTCGACATGAATGCGAACAGTAATCACCGGAAATCTTGCGGACAGTAATGGAAATGCGATAAAACGGGCACAAATGTATATCAATACGGGCGGCAACCACTTGGCCGATATCATCTTTTCCACCTAACAGGAAAATTCTAAAGGTCCAAATAAAGATTTCAATCACTCAAAATCATTTTTGCGCATTTTGTAAAAAAGTTATTCAAAAACAAAATTGGATGATTAATTTTGCGCCACCTTGTATATTTGTCATTGAAAAGCATAATTAGAGAATATAAAACGCGTTTATTTAAAAGATATTAGACACGGGGTCGGTCCTCTCTGTTTTTGACTGATGTGCATGTCCTAACTCCAATTAAGATATGAAAGCTTTTGAGAGACATTTCGGATCATGGTCATTTTAAAATTTAAAAATCCTCTTATCTTATGCACAGACTTTCAAAAAAAACATGTGAGAATTTAAATATAATTTTTGAAAATTACAATAGAATAAGCTTAGTAGGCTTAGAAATTTATACAAAACACAACAAATAATTTATATTCGATATGAGTGTACAGTAGTTTTCCGGTTTAACGAACATTCGATTCTGCGAACATCGCTTTTAGCGAACAGTTCAAGATCAATTCGCTCCATTGATTATCTTATATAACAAACAAAGATATTTTTTTGTGCTCACTTTAACGAACAAATAAGATTCATAATATTAGTTAAAAAACTTATTTTAAGAAATTTCTTATACAAATAACTAAAAACAAAGCGAGTAGAAAAAAGTAGCGCTATCTTACAATAAAAATACAATTCTAGTTATTTATTTATCCATAAACTGGTTATTCTACATAAGTACTGCGTATAACGTACTTTTCAGTTTAACGGACGGGCCTGACAAAGTACTGGTTCGTTAAACCGGAAAACTACTGTATTTTATTTTTCTACACCTTTCTACAATTAGTCGCCCATTGGGTGACAATAAAAGTATTTATGATGCAAAATGAAAAATAAAATCAAAATTAAGCATTTATTAAATTTATTATTTTAGATATTCTGCCAATTTTATTTTAAAGAAGTTTTATTTTTTGCAAGCATATAGACATGCTTAACCCGCAACAAATAAAACTTCTTTAAAATAAAATTGGGAAAATAGTTCAAATAATAAATTTAATAAAAACGTTTTCCAATAAAAAATTTTTTTTTGTTACAACTTTTTGGCCGTTATGGCTCGATTTTTATGTCTGGTATGGAGGTAGTTTTTTTAGTCACGTAACCGTGTTAAGGCCCCTTATTCTGTAATTCGCTAAAGTTAAATCTCTATCGCAAAAAATCTATAAAATCACGTAACCGTGTTAAGGCCCCTTATTCTGTAATTCGCTAAAGCTAAATCTCTATCGCAAAAAATCTATAAAATCGATTTAGCGGTTTTTGGCTGCAAATGTGTTTTGCAACGTGTGTTGGTAAGTTTGGCAATGTCCTAAAAATTGAATCCGTCGAAATTTTAGAGTTTTATGTCGTCGCTAAAAATTTTTATTTCTGTATTTATTCAGCATTTCAGTGATCAATATTTAGCGAATTACAGAATAAGGGGGAGTTTTGACATTACCTTAAGCTATCTTATATGTACATATCGAGCCATAACCACACAAAAAACTTAACCGACAAACATTCGAACTTCATTTTTTTACGAAAATCGATTATTTAAAATCGTAAATAATCGATTTTCGTAAAAAAAACGAAATTCAACATTTATATCGGTTAAGCTAGATATTTAAAAAGAAAAAGGCTAAACAATTAAGATTTTCAAAGAATTTGATATATCTATGTGCCATCTTCAGTGTTCTATTGAATACTCTATTGAATATTCAATAGAACACTGAAGATGGCACTACCCGAAACCGGTCTGTTTACAAACGAAATTTGACGTGGGATGCTCGTTCTAAATTCGAGTTATATGCCTTGAAAACCGAAAAATTTAATTTTTTTTTTTTTCAAAATTAATAACACTGGCAAGAAAACAAAAAATGGTCCATACACTTGACCAGATCTATCTACATACAATCTCGTCAATGCGCTGAGTCCGAATCTTTGGGTTGTTTGGCTCGTACGCACTCACAATTTCGAGAAAACTGCATTTTTTTGTAGCCATTTTTAGTAGTATTTCTCAATTTACTGACCGTTTTGCTGATGCGCCGTAAAAACTGTTAGCTTCATGTAGGTAGATGCGCCTGGTGAAATGTACTGACCTCTTTTTAGTGCTATTAATTTTGAAAAAAATTCAAAAACTATTTTTTTCGCTTTTCAAAGCATAAAACTCGCTAGATTTTAGTCCGGGCAACATATTTTAATTACTTGGTGAAATAAAAGAAGAAAGTCTTTAGAGTTATGTATAAACTTTATGCTTTAAATGCACTTTTTTTCGCGATTTCTGTCAATAACTTAAAAACTCGAAAATTACAGTTTTTAATGGAAATATCTGGGAAACTATTTTCTTAAAAAATATTAATATAACATTTGTATTCAGTGACCTCAAGTTACTTAAAAAAATATATTTTTTGACCTTCGTTATCATTAAATTGATAACAAAAATAAAAGTAAAAAATTCTAAAAAAATAAAAAAAGTTGAGATCACATCTTGAAATTTTCCTAAAAGTCGCGTATATTTTTGAAAATTTAAAAAAAATCGAAGAGGTCAGACTTTTTGAAAATGTCGACTTTCATTTTCAAACGTTAATAGCTAAGTGATAATTATACTGAAAAAATGTTTCTTGTATTTTTCTGAAAGAGCATTTAAAGACGAACAAAATTTTATCCTACTTTTTTAACATATCAATCTTTATTATTGATCTATAATTAATTAAAACTGTTTTGCTCAAAATGTTTAAAAATCTTTTACTGCATCCCTGGTTGGAGTAAAATACTGAAAATTTGTATGGAGATTGCGTTTCATACGTGCCGAAAATCCGAATATCCGAAAATTAGCGAAATCGAAGGTGGTCGGGTCACAAACTGGCCGATTTGGCATGGAATGCGCCATATAAATATTTAAATTGATATTATATAAAGAAAAAAAACTTTCTGGATTTCATCAATGCTAGTTAAAACTATTATGTTTTAGAGATGTTTACATCTCAAATTTTCTATTTAGTAGTTAGCATTATTTTTAGCATTTTTAAATTATTTATTTAGCATTTTTCCCCAATATATATCAAATTATTTGAACATGTCATAGAAAAAAATACTCAATTTAAATGGCAAAAACAAATTACATATATCTGGTATGTGACGGAAATCGATCGATTTCAAATCACTCGATTTCATAAAACTAATAATAGCCAAATATGTGTTATTTAAATCGCACGATACAGTGAAATCGAATTTAAGTTCGAATGAAATATTCTAAGCCTCGAAAGCATTAAAAACATCAATAAGTCATCTTTCAGGAGATTTTGTGTTTTGAAATCGAAAAGATTTGAAATCGATCGATTTCCATCACATACCAGTATATGATTATATAAACCAGAACTCAACTATTGAGTCCAGGCAGGGTCCTGTTTCTCAAAACTACAAGTTACAAATCTTCAAGTAAAAAAATACACACAAAATAACAATAAAATTTGTAAAAGTATTATTATTTTTAGGTATTTTACTTGTAGATTTGCAACTTGTGGTTTTGAGAAATAAGCCTCTGGGCCTTATTTCTCGTAAATATAAGTTACAAGCCTACGAGTAAAACACCCCCCAAAACAACAAAATGTGTAAAAAATTTATTGTCGTTTTGTGCTTATTTTACTTAAAAAACGGAGGAGGTAATCAATTCGTTTCTATTTTTTTATACGTTTGTTCACTTATAAATGCTCCATCTACAGATCATTGTGAAACAATTTTGGTCCTGTTCGTAAATGAATCACTGCGTTGAAAATGGAAATTTAAATGTCCTAAAATGATTTACTGAAGAAGATGACGCACAAAAAAATGTCAAATACGGAGTACATAAACGGGTACTACTATAAAAGAGCATCAGCAAACTTGTATTGATATTGTAAAGTCAAGTTTTGCCATATGATGAAGTGCAGTGGTGCATTTACGAACAGGACCTTTATTTCATATGAACATGTATACTTCCTGATCCTGGAGAGGGGCAAGTGGGGTATGAAAATGCCATTGATTCAAATTGATGTAAATTTTGTACATATTTCAATCGTTGCCATTTTGGTATTGTATAACTGTCGCAATGAAATCCAACTTTCGAAGAGAATTGAAAAGAAGCCTTGAAAGTTTCATCGTGTAAATTTAGTCTTTGTTGTGTAAAAATTAAAAATTGGTATTTTAAAAGGTTAAATAGTTATGGCTGAGTTATTGCGGTTTTTAAGTTTTTCATATCAAATAATTCGTTAGTTATGATTACAAAACGTCTATAACTTTTACAGATATTCAAATATCATTTTGAACTCTTTGCTGTGAAAAAATAAAAAAAAACTAAAATAACATTTTCGGGACACTAAGAATAAAGGATATTTGCTCATTCATTGCAGCAGAAAAATAAGTTTTTTGTATTAGATATACATACTTATATTTGTGAAGAGGAAACACAATCCTTGCAAATGACGATGATGCGGTCTATGAATATAATGAATAATTTTTTACAAAAATGGTCGAGATATAGAAATTTAGGCGGTTACAAAATAATATACCGATTCGTGATCCATAAGATATTAAGAATAGATTACATACTTCGAATTTATTAAAGTCAAAAATGTAAATTTGAATTTTTGTGTTGAAAATTCCCCAATAGCATTCTATTATATGTAGGCGTGTTCTGTATTCCATGCGTTATGAGAATGTTCGGAATGTAAATATTGAATAACAACAATACTTCGATAGCTCCGAACATTTTCCTTCCGCATGGTATACAGGACAGGCGTAATGAACCATTTCTATTTTTTTTGATTTTTAATTATTCTTGTTTTATTCGAATCAAATCAAATATTTGCAAGAAAATAAGGGTAAATTATGAAAAAGAAACGCGTTATGACGAAACCCTAGTTAAAAAAAGAACTTTAAAAAATTTAGCATTATTTTATAGCATTTTAAATTTTGTTTTAGCATTTTTAGCATTATTTTTGACCCAATTTAACTGCAAAATATTTTTAGATATGGCCACACTGGCATGGGTGCCAAGAAAAGAAAACTTGGTTATTTTATCCTCTTCTCAAAGTGAGAAGAAACTTGCATAGTCCTAGTCCACACGTGCAATTTTTGTTGCAGCAATTTCTTAATTTGTGGGAGAGTGTAGAAATAAAAATATATACCATATCTATTCGTCTCCAGCTTTTTCTCACTGAAAAATGAAGAATTGCTGCAACAAAAATTGCACGTGTGGACCGGGACTTAGGATATATGTAAAATAACTATTTTTAGTTTTTGTTAGACTTTTAATTAAGCTTTTCTTCTTTTAAACGCTTTTATTAACGGAAAAAATTAAAGTTAACATCACTGAAACGAGCATTATTTCGTATAGATATAAACACGTTGCTCTTTGTTTTTAAGCTATTCTAAGCTATTTTATAGGTATCTATTCTTGATTACAAATATGACGTGATTTCATTTTAAAAAGAGTAAATATTTACATACAAATTTGATTTGGTAATTTAACATTTTCGTTGAGCAGTTACCCTGCGGAAAATTTGGTGTCCAATGATCCAAAAGTACTCGTCCTATGACTTGAGAAAATGAGACTGGTACCAAAAATAAGGAGTAGGGAATGGTGAAAAAATGTAGTGTCATAAGGGCTTTACTAACGTGTGTATTTACTTGAAATGGAGACACGCGCAGACGTACGGCCTTTAGGCAATATTCAACACACATTTTCATTGGTAAGAGAATGTGCGGGAAGAAGAATAAAATTGTAAAAGTGTGGACCAAGCTCTTGGTTACTCCCGAAATAATGTGGTAGTATTTTTTAAATTATTGGAAGAAGAATATGAACATATGAAACTGGAATATTAGCGGTACCTTCACATCAACCGCTAATAAACGGCAGAAAAAGCAAAAAATAAATTGGCTGAGTGATGATCACTGGTAACGGCCATCATCTGCATGAGCTTCACAGAAAAACAACGCGGATAATGTATTATGGTGTACAACTTTATCAGTTTGTTTTCAGTTTTTAGCACCGTTATTCTGCAATTGGATAAGCTAAATCTCGATCGCTAAAATGCTGAATGAATACTAAATTAAACATTTTTAGCGATGACATAAAACGGTGAAATTTCGATGGATTGAATTTTTAAGAAATTGTAAAATTTAGCTATACACTTTGCAAAATTGCATTCGTACACAAAAATCGCTAAATTGGGTTTACAGATTTTTAACGATTTACAATTTTACAGAGTTTTAGCATTAGCGAATTATGGAATAAGAGTGCGGGTTTCAAAAATATAGTTGAAGACCTGCTGATGAACTATCATAAGTGACAGCGAAATAAAGTCATACATACATGTAAACTAGCTTGTAACCCATAACAAATGTTATCAGTTTTTTAGATTTCATAATTTCCTCGTAAAATAAAATTTATTTAAAAGGGATAATAGGAAAAGTTGCTTTTTACCAATACCAAAACTTATTGCCTATTTCACGATGTCGAATGAGTTACATATTTCTTTCGTACAAACACATTTAAACCAAAATCATTTTTTTTTACCCAGTTGGGATACGAACATGTGCTCGTTGCGATTTGAACACAAGTACTTGACTTATAAGTTTAAGCGACAGAAATTAGTTTTCATATACAAAAAATGGTTGTCCACTTATTTTATTATTACAGTAGATGTGCCCGCTCCCTTCGCGCGCTTAAAGTTCGCTTTATGACTATTAGGTGTCTGTTAATACGTTGATACGAAGGCTTATTTGCAAATAAGAACGTTAAATGCTGCCCAATACTTCTTATTGTCATATACTAAATCACTGAATATTTTTTCGTGAGTTAGTTAGTTACAATAAAAATACATACTTGGCAGCACTACATTTTTATTTGCAAATAAGCCCTGCGTATAAACGTAGTATATGAAATATAATTAAAAAAAAACGTTTTTTACATATTTTTTATAGTTCTCGTTATACAAAATAAACAGTGCTACCAACGCTAAAAAAAACAAAAACATCTTTCTAATTTTCAACAACATTTATATTAAAAAATTGGGTATTCAAAAAGTTTGAATCAGGACTCTAAAGTACCTCCATAATAAATTTCATGAAAAGCCGTTCAGTGGTTTTGCATGAAGCGTGCTCGCACAAACAGACAAAAATTCCAATATTTGGTGTTTCGTTCTCTACAGCGATTACTGTTTATGCCGCCATAAAAATTTTCAAAAAATATTTCATGTACAGAAACGGCCCTTTTACAGTTTTATTATATGTATAGATAACACAAATTATAACTGTTTTCAGATAATGAGAAAAATACGTACTAATTTTATTAAAAACGAAATAGTAGTTCTAATTTGAAGCATAGCAATAAGATAAATATGTACTACTCATTACTTTGTAACCCATTAATAAAGTACTACAGATTACTAAAATGACAATAGTTTTTCCTGGATACATCACCGTTACTTAGGAAAAACTATGGGTGAAGGGTTCTCAGTTTTTTATACTGTCTCTACTATTTTCTAGTTTTCATTTATTTCATATATTTTCATATATACAGTCAATTTGCTTTGTACTTTTTACAATATATCTCTGGCAATATATTATAACATCTTAAGTCGAGTTAAGTCGAAACTGAGTTAAGGTCATATTCTGGCTCGTCTTCTTGCACTCCACATTTTGACCCAATCCGTTTTCAAATACTCCGATTTTTTAAAAAGTTATAACGTTCTACTTTTTAACGTCCACATATCTTAAATAAATATATATAAAATATCTTGAATAAACTTAAGTTTTGTGAAATGTCTTATCTGTCATAAAATTTTTTTTCCTTAGTTTTTCAGACTTTTTCTACTTACATTGCTCTGTTAAATTTTCTTTTGACTATAATGGCATTTTAAATCAACATGAGCTTATTTTTCTGCAAAGAAGGACATTGTGTTTATCAGCCTATGTACGTATGTATGAATGTATGTATGTATGTATGTATGTATGTATGTATGTATGTATGTATGTATGTATGTATGTATGTATGTATGTATGTATGTATGTATGTATGTATGTATGTATGTATGTATGTATGTATGTATGTATGTATGTATGTATGTATGTATGTATGTATGTATGTATGTATGTATGTATGTATGTATGTATGTATGTATGTATGTATGTATGTATGTATGTATGTATGTATGTATGTATGTATGTATGTATGTATGTATGTATGTATGTATGTATGTATGTATGTATGTATGTATGTATGTATGTATGTATGTATGTATGTATGTATGTATGTATGTATGTATGTATGTATGTATGTATGTATGTATGTATGTATGTATGTATGTATGTATGTATGTATGTATGTATGTATGTATGTATGTATGTATGTATGTATGTATGTATGTATGTATGTATGTATGTATGTATGTATGTATGTATGTATGTATGTATGTATGTATGTATGTATGTATGTATGTATGTATGTATGTATGTATGTATGTATGTATGTATGTATGTATGTATGTATGTATGTATGTATGTATGTATGTATGTATGTATGTATGTATGTATGTATGTATGTATGTATGTATGTATGTATGTATGTATGTATGTATGTATGTATGTATGTATGTATGTATGTATGTATGTATGTATGTATGTATGTATGTATGTATGTATGTATGTATGTATGTATGTATGTATGCATGCATGTATGTATGTATGTATGTATGTATGTATGTATGTATGTATGTATGTATGTATGTATGTATGTATGTATGTATGTATGTATGTATGTATGTATGTATGTATGTATGTATGTATGTATGTATGTATGTATGTATGTATGTATGTATGTATGTATGTATGTATGTATGTATGTATGTATGTATGTATGTATGTATGTATGTATGTATGTATGTATGTATGTATGTATGTATGTATGTATGTATGTATGTATGTATGTATGTATGTATGTATGTATGTATGTATGTATGTATGTATGTATGTATGTATGTATGTATGTATGTATGTATGTATGTATGTATGTATGTATGTATGTATGTATGTATGTATGTATGTATGTATGTATGTATGTATGTATGTATGTATGTATGTATGTATGTATGTATGTATGTATGTATGTATGTATGTATGTATGTATGTATGTATGTATGTATGTATGTATGTATGTATGTATGTATGTATGTATGTATGTATGTATGTATGTATGTATGTATGTATGTATGTATGTATGTATGTATGTATGTATGTATGTATGTATGTATGTATGTATGTATGTATGTATGTATGTATGTATGTATGTATGTATGTATGTATGTATGTATGTATGTATGTATGTATGTATGTATGTATGTATGTATGTATGTATGTATGTATGTATGTATGTATGTATGTATGTATGTACATATGTATGTATGTATGTATGTATGTATGTATGTATGTATGTATGTATGTATGTATGTATGTATGTATGTATGTATGTATGTATGTATGTATGTATGTATGTATGTATGTATGTATGTATGTATGTATGTATGTATGTATGTATGTATGTATGTATGTATGTATGTATGTATGTATGTATGTATGTATGTATGTATGTATGTATGTATGTATGTATGTATGTATGTATGTATGTATGTATGTATGTATGTATGTATGTATGTATGTATGTATGTATGTATGTATGTATGTATGTATGTATGTATGTATGTATGTATGTATGTATGTATGTATGTATGTATGTATGTATGTATGTATGTATGTATGTATGTATGTATGTATGTATGTATGTATGTATGTATGTATGTATGTATGTATGTATGTATGTATGTATGTATGTATGTATGTATGTATGTATGTATGTATGTATGTATGTATGTATGTATGTATGTATGTATGTATGTATGTATGTATGTATGTATGTATGTATGTATGTATGTATGTATGTATGTATGTATGTATGTATGTATGTATGTATGTATGTATGTATGTATGTATGTATGTATGTATGTATGTATGTATGTATGTATGTATGTATGTATGTATGTATGTGTGTATGTATGTATGCATGTGTGTAAGTATGTATGCATGTGTGTATGTATGTATGCATGTGTGTAAGTATGTATGCATGTGTGTAAGTATGTATGCATGTGTGTAAGTATGTATTCATGTGTGTATGTATGCATGCATGTGTGTTCCTTTGCGGCAATATATAAACTAGGGATGTAACGATACGCCGTTTTGCCGATCCGATACCGATACCGATATTTAAAAATAAATATCGCCGATACCGATTCCGATACCGATACGAATATTGAAATTGAGTTCAAGTTTAGATTAACAAAACTCAAGTGCAATTTTTTATTATACAAAATTACATTATAAGAGAGAATATTTAAAATTGATAAAACATTCGAAGTAATTTTTAAGGAGCTACATTTTCTTTGCTTCCAACAAATCTATATTAAAAATATGCAGATAATTAGTAGAAAAGCAAGAAAAATAGTTTAATTCCTTTATAATTTAAAAAAATACTCGCCATGCTTTTTAAAAAATCGATTTTTTAAAAGGACATTTATCAACTAATATTCATCTAAATAACTTAATAGCTTAATTATTAAAAGTCTTCTAAGTTTACATTTATTCACTTAAATTTACATGAAAATACAGTTCTGAGTTTAAATTCGCATAAAAAAATTGTGAAAATGGGTACTTTTTTATCCTTTTTCCTTAAGGAAAAATCATTATAGAATACCAAAAAAGAAATTTGTCCTAGCATCGCTTCCAATTCGGTGATTGGTAATCGAAAAACAGAACTTCTTGCAAGGGCAAGGATATGTAAAACTAATTAGAAATTATCCAAATTTGCAATACTTCCAGATCGCGAATTCTCCATTTTCATGACTTCTTTGGAGTATCTCTTTTTTGCTGGAATAAGATTTAAAAAACAACGGCTTGAATTTGAATTCATGGTAAAATTAACAAAAAATAAATAATTTTTTTACAAAATAACAGCATAAAATATTATTAATTTTTAAAATTGATATTAATAAGATTTAAAAAATAGCGAAGTGTATTTAATTCATGGTAAAATCGAACAAAAATAAATTATTTGTTAAAAAAAACTCTGAAAAAATTTGTAAAAGTATCGTCGTATCGGCAGTAAAATATCGCCGATACCGATGTATCGGAAAATCTGAAGTATCGCCGATATATCGGTATCGGTATTCGTTACATCCCTAATATAAACCGAATGTCAATATGGCGGGCAACAGACGCCATTTTGTGAATACGAAGAAAATAAAAAGTCGGCGAACTATATCATTCGACAAGTATTTGAAAATCATCTTTAGGTTGCTCTTATGAATTTTAATTTCGAATGACAATTTAGGATCTGTGACGGTTTAAAGTTGTTTAAAAGCAAAAAACCAAATTGCATAAAAAGTGAACGTTAAACCAAGCTGTGTGTGTACGAAAACTGACAAAAAATAAATTTAATAAATCAAAAAACCCGACTGCGTAAAAAAACTAAAAGAAAAAAAAACAAGTCCAGCACGCAGAACATAGATTAGATTTAATATAAGCGTGCCATAGGCTGTTTAATCGGTGCGCTCTCCCTTAAAAAATAAGCTACGATGTCAGTTCGTGGCACTACTGTGCATTTACGTAACAAGCTCGCTTGTTGTTGAAATATACCCCAAAAGTATGTTGGCCACAAGTTTTTACTTTTTTGTTGAAATATACCCCAAAAGTATGTTGGCCACAAGTTTTTACTTTGTACATAGCGGATAAATTCAATGAAAAACAAGGATGTGTGCATAGGAACTAACTAATACCCCTCCATAATCAATTTCAAATTTCAATAAATGATTTTACTCAAAAAGTAAAATATTAATTTGGGAAAAAGCACGTTACAAAATTAAAATTAATGTAATTTAATAATCAAACAAAAAAAAATTTTTTAATTATAAATATGGGAGTGCTCGCGCAAAAATCCATATTGGTATCACAGCTCGTTGCGAAATCAATTTGCAGCTGTTGTTGCTTATATTTTTTTCAATTGTCCTTACAACTATAATTTAGAGTTGGAAAAAAACCAACCGGTTGCCATATGCAAATAAAAAAGATGATTTATTATTATGGAGCTCATGTTTTAACTTTGATATCATAAACTTCTTATTCGTATGATTAGAAGTTCAAAATAATATCTTTAGTTTTTCTATGAGATTTTTGGGTACAGGTTCCCTGACGATTTGCATTAGCCCCAATGAAATACCCCTCCATAATCAATTTCAATGTTTTTTAATAAAACTTTAATATTTTACTTAAAACGTAGAAAAGGAACATTAAAATAACTTTCTAAAATGTGTAATTACATTAAAATCGTTTAAAAAATAAATGAGTTATGGTATGTTTTGACTTTTTTTCTTCTTATTTAAAATTAGGGCACTCCCGCTAATCTATTTCATCATAACTCGAGAACGACACTGGTCCACAAAAAAAAGTCACCTCAAAAATGAGATGTTTTTTAAGCTAAACTGGGGCTGCTGAACACGAATATGGCATTAATTTATTTTTCTTAAAAATGGTTTTCGAGATATTCGCGAAAAACAAGTTTTTTGCAGTTTGTAAAGATATTTCCAAAAATCTTAAGTAATGTATACTTGAATTGAGCAACTTTGGCATTGTTGCATAGATATGTTTTTCCTCTTTCAGTTCATATTTATATTGTTATTTATATTGAACAGATAAAAATTCACTGAATTACAATACAAGCCTATATATTTTAAAAAAATTCATTTTTTGCGTTTTTTCAAAATTCACGATTTTGAAATGCTGCATTAAAGCAAACAAAAACTCTTAAATTTTTGTTTTGGCCCATATCTTTTTTAAATTTTGTTCCCAATGTACAAAAAGTAAAATTGTTAGCATCGGGCAAACACTTAGAAAGTTACAATAGATTTAGTGAAAACATCCGAATTTGAGTTTTAATAAAAAAAATTTGTATGGAGTATGAATGAGTATAAGAAAAATGGCAGTGGGGCAGAATTAAATATTTTGGAAATGTATCAACCATTTCTAACTCTTTAGTCCGATCAGTATAAAATTTTATATTGATATATCAGAGGAGTGTTCTTATTTAATTTAGGAAGATGAGCTTCAAATATTTCACCGGTTCAGAGGTATGAAGTGCAAAGTAGTGCATTTCAGTCATGTAAAATTTTTCAACGCTTGTCATTTCTATGTTTCTCACTCGATTCCAAAAATTTTTTGTGTCCTTATATACCTTGTAAAGTTCTAAAAAAGTCTTTGGTTAAACAAATATTTTGTATAGTTAGTGAGGTACACTCATTTTAATATTAAAATTTCTCAATTTATCAAATCTTGGTCCAGTATTTTTATGATATCGGATCCAAATAACAACCGATTGTCACAATTATTTCTTTGTTACTTATATGACAAAATTTCGAATAGTTAAAAAAAATAGTTGATGGAAGTATTTTTTCAGAGTTGGAAAATATACAATCTTTAATTTGAAAATTGAAATATTTTGAATTTATGACAATTTTTGCCCAAAAAAAGCACCATAATTGTTTTCTCTATAAGATGTTTTCTCAAGGATCAAATAATTAGTATATACATGTCTAAAAGGTGTCTTCACAGAGATGATTTTAGAAAAACAATTTAATCGAATTTACAATTTTTGGTGCGCATGCACCCTTTTAAAATTTGATTGAAAAATTTGTTTTTTTTTACACTTAAGCCACCATAACTTAGCCATTTACTACCTGATTTTTAAAGATCATGCCTTATTTGAAAGATAATAATCATATCTTTTAAATTTTAAAAAGATGGTAGAAATCCGTTTTGAAACAAAGAAATAATGGCTGTTTAAAGTTTAAACTTTAAGAAACCCGTTTTTTACTACATTTACCGTTATAAAATCACTTTACGAAGTGACCTAGAAAAACCAGGTATTTTCTTTCTCTATGGGCTCCAACCAAACAAAATTGGAGCATGACAGCCCCTGAATAATTTTTTCTCAACTTTTGTATCATAGTGTAATTGTACATACATATACACATACATATGCACTATAGGAAATGTCAATAATGAAACAGTACTGACTCACTTCTGATATTGTCACCAGTACTACTGACTTACTATACCCTTTACAATGCTCTGCGCTATAGACATTTAGCACGTGCGTTGATGTTTATATCCGTTGATGTTTATATCCAATTCAATTTCGTCATAGTTTTTAAAAATGTCTTCCACTTTCCTTAGCTGAGTTTTAGTTCCTATGTGGCAATAATTCCCGGGAAAAACTTTTCTGATTAATAACACTGTAGAGCACGAAAAGAAATTACGGGGTTCTGTAAACCGATTCTGGTAGAGGAGACCAAACAAAAATATACGTGTATTGTCGTTTTACAAGATCACATCGGAATTTTAATTTAGAGGGGATTAAAGTTTCCCCTTTTGGCCTGATCGTCCAGCATATCGGTACATGGAGCTATGTGCTCTTTACATCTGAGATATAGGTTATGTTTAGCAACTTTGTAGAAAATATTAGTGCAAATATTTTTGTGGAACATATTAACCCCCTGACTCCCTTAAATAAAGGTAATATTTGGCTACTTTCTAGCAAGTTGTAAAAACACCATAAAAAATGGAACAAGACAATCAAGCTGAGTTGAGTATGCAACTTGTACACCAGAAATCATTGAAAACTTAAACTATGTTTAAGGGTTAACTTCATACTCATTACAATTAGTACTCGGCATAGAAAATTTTATAAGTCTTACGTTTAAGGTATAAAATGTGCACAGCACTTTTATGTAAAAAACCACGAGAAAAATTTTGCTGGGACATTTTATCCCTATAACTCTTCACTTTATATGTCTTTTTGTACACTTCTGAAAAAATCGGCAAAAAAAACTCCCTTTCAGCGGCAATATACTTGGCTAAAATGTTCTACAAAAATATTCGCCATAAAATTCTATTGTAGGTCTTAAAAAACACCTAAGGTCCAGACTACACTCGGACGCTAGAAATCATTGAAAACTTGAAATGTATTTAAGGGTTAATTTCGTACTTATGCACAATTCGTACTCTGCATAGAAAATCTTGTAAGCCTTATGTTTAAGGTATAAGATGGGTTCAGCGTTTTTATGTAGAACACCACGAGGAACACTTTTGTAGAAGCTTTTTTCTCACTATATTGCCGCTGAAGGGGAGTCTTTTGTCCCTTTTTTAAGATATATACAAAAAGACCCCTAAAACGAAGAGTTAGATGGTTAGTGTTCCAGAAAAATGTTTGCCCTAATATTTTCTACAAAGTTGCTAAGCATGCCCTACACCTCAGATGTAAAGATCACATGTTGCGTGTACCGATATGCTGCACGATTAGGCCGACAGGGGGTAAACTTTAACCCCCCGCTAAAACAAAATTCCGATGTGACTTTGAAAAATGCTGCCACACGTATATTATTTTTTGGTCTTCTCTACAAGAATCGGTTTACAGAGCCCCGAATAATATACTCGTACACTGTATATATACACTGTGCGATATACACTGTGTATATATACACTGTGTATATATACACTTGCAGTTTTTTGCTTAAAAAACCAGCTTTTTAACAAATTGTGCAGATTTTACAGTTTTCACATTTTTATTTTTTGCTCTCAAATTTTGTATATTAATACCAATTTTTAAAGTCATAATTTTACTTTTTTAATGCGACTAAGGAGTGCATGAGGGAATGCACACTTATTTAGGTCTAAGAAAGTTGTGATTTTCTTATTCTCTTGGCGAAACTTTTAGTGATTCATACAAACAAAAAACTATACTTTCTTACCCCAAAAATAACTGTATACTTCAAATAAAACAAAAACTTAACGGAAGCCAATGTTTTAATTACTCTATTTGTTGAATTTTGCTCCTTACGTCTTTCAAGCCAATTTGGAAAAAATTAATCGATTTCCGTGCGTAATTTGTAAAAATTTTATATTAAATGTCCCATAGTGCAACTGATAGGTTTCATTTTCATATAATTTTTTTCCTAACTTCCGAAATGGTAAATCGTACTAATTTGGCACTTTTTTTGCTAGTTTTTCGTTTGCATCTATAAAATTTTAAAATTCCTAAAGGTGGGTCTACATGTGTAAATATTTGCATCACATTTTGGGTAGTGTGGACGTGTGCGACGCACAAAAACAACGCTAGAATTTTCGTCACATTTAAAGCACACGATCCGTGCCTTGTTGGATTTTTGATGAACAATACAAAAATTTGCGCCGCAGGCTGTTGTGATGTGGACGCATTTAAAGAAAGAGTGCTTTGTTTTAATAAGAAAAATTTTAAAATAAATAATTTAATTATAATTTATTATATACTATATTTTGGATTTTGTGTATGCAGTTTTTTCAGGTGAAAACCAGTTATTTTTATTGTAAATTTGCAGTTAAAAAAAGTTATGGCAACGCTGCCAGAAGCTAAAGTTACAACTAGATACGCTTTAGGACAGTCATATTCCTAGTTGTAGCAAGACTACTAACGATACTAGTAAAAAAACAACCATATTACTAGTTGTATCGAGACTAGTAACGATACTAGTCAAAAAAGGACAACATTTTCAGATATACGACTTGTATATAAAACATATTTTAGCTCTTAAAAAATAAGTAGAAAGTGGCTCAGTGAGTAGAGCACTTACCTTGAAGTATGAGGAATGTTTGTTCGTACCCTGGTTGGGTCAAAGTTTTTTTAAGAGCTACAAAATCTAAATAAAAAAAATTGTAAGAGTACTAGTTTAGAACAACTAGGATTCCAACTGGGATATAAGGTTAAAATCGATAGTTCGATATATGAAAAAAGGACAGATAGGCAACTAGTCTGAAGTAAAAAGCAACTAGTATAGTTATAACTACATACTAGTTAGTTTTTCTGTAGGGTACATACACTGCATATCCCCTAGTCCCCACCAAGAAATTTTCATTCCCAATCACGAAAATAAGTCCCCGATTTGGGGACAAGTCCCCTTAACTTGGCAGACTATTGTACGAGTGTTTTATTTTTCTTAATTTACTCTTTTACCGCAATATAATTTTTTATTATATGCAAACAGATATTTTTAAAACATTTAGTTTTTGTGACGCTCACAATATCCACTAAAAAGTTACATATCCATTTATACATACATACATCCATACATACATAGTACATACATATGTATGTATGTATGTAAGTACACACACTCACGAAGAATAAATACAACAAGTAAAAGCGTGGTTTAAAAGTTGTAATTAACTTTAGTTTCTTTTCTGTTAGTTCTTTTTTATAGCGTAGAAAAAAACTGTGTATAACGTTCTTTTCGATCTCTGGTAGAGGATTATTAGCTTGAAAATTGTGTTGGCTACAACTGCAGCAACAACAGTAAAAAATGCAAATAAAAAAATATGTAATTCATAAAAACCGACTACCTAAGCAAAAATTTTAAACAACAAATATGAAAGACAGAAAAAACCAACAAAATAAAAAAGATCGCGGAGAAAATGAAGTGTTTCCCCAGCAAACATGTGTGTTTGATATCGAGAGCCAAACGAATACTAATGCTAAATACACAAAATATACATTAAGAATAATGTACTGTGCCGAACACAACGAAGTGTACTGTTTTTCGACGAAAAACAGAACACTATTAAATGTTCTTATCTTTATATTCCGTTTGTTAAAAACAGTATTTTCGTTGGGTACAAGATCACTAACAGAAATACCGTTCTTCTTTTTTTATGTATTTCCTACACAACCACTATTTGCGTTTGTGTATTACAATATTCTACCGTACAGAACATTAAAGTGCATTATATAAGGTATATTTTCGAACACTGTTATTATCTATGTGTGTGTCAAATTTTTTTCTTGAATTTAGGTTTGAGTGTCAAACATGATCCATAGTCTGGACTCTCAAAAGTATCCTTCAAAACTGATGAATTTTTGACTGTCACTCAAGTTCGCCAATGTGCAGTGCTTTTAGTAATTTTTTTCCAAAAATCGTCAAATTTGAGAAATAAAATTGTCAAAATCGTCAAGGTTTTCGAAAAATTTCGTCAAAAAATTGTCACACTAAAAATCAATTATTTTATAAAAAAAAACAACATTGTTTTATAGAGATAAAACAACAATTTCTATAGAAAGTAACAATTCAATTGTTTTATTAAAAATATAAAAACTTAACTAATGGTAAAATTAAGACTATTTTTATAAAGCGCAAACAAAAAATAAGTACCATAAATTATTCAACTGTTCGTTGCCAAAATAAATAGCACAAACTAGGGAATAGTAAGCCGATTTCGATTCCAATCGAAAATCGATTTTGTGTTATAATAAATCGATTTTCGGAATTGAATATATGTAATATGAAATTGATTATTTGTATTTTAAAATAGATTTTTTTAAATAATATCAAAATATGAAGAAAACTCATTTTCAATCTTCACGATAAATTCAATACCGTCGAGAAAATTGTTTTATTGTTCGATAAAACACGGGCGCAAATCAAAAATATTCACTTTAGTAGAGATGAAATCCTATGAATATAGTGTCAAAAATAAATAAATATTCCACTATATATGTATCTTTTTAGTTATTCCAACTCAATTGTTCGATTGGCGCTCCTGTTTAGCATAAAGTAAAGTATTGTAATATTTTGAATTTGTAATGGTGGAGCTTACGCAAATTTCGGTAATTGTTAACTCCTTAAATTGGTAAAATTTTCCATATATTTTATTGCTGTAAAATTTATTTTATATAATTTTAACAGCAAAATGTTTGGGAAATTTTACCAATTTAACGAGTAAACAGTTACCGAATGTTACGGACACTCCAACAATGATTTTATACTTTACGCAGCTTATCGAACAGGATATTTAAAAATTTTATATTTTCCAAAATATGCAAAGTTATAAGAAACACAAGTTTAATGCCGACATACTCATATAAATGCTTACACATTTCAGTACATTTTTTCACAACAAATTTCGATTTTAATTTCGTTTTAATATAACCTCCAGATTTTGAAGAAGTTCATAGAATGATTTCAACTACTTCTACTCAACCGATTCCTATGAAACTTTGCGCACCCATTAAACCCCTGTGGCTAAGTTCTAGCGATGCTAACCTGTCAGTCCAAAGGTCGGGGATTAGGTTCACGCCATAGAACCTGGAAGTTTTCCGCAGAAATATCAAATTTTATTGCTGGAACTACGAACGCAAGCCTTTAGAATGTTTTCGCTTCGCGGGTTGTGTTTGTATAAAAATTAAAAAAAGCTTCTGTTTGAATACTACATCCTGATTAAAAAAGTCTGCAGTGCCACGCCCATGAAAAGTAAATATTAATTTCAACTACTTCTACTTAACCGATTCTTATGAAAATTCGCACACAATTAGTTCTCGTGATCAAAATTGTGGGTAGTATTTTGTAGTCGGTGTTTCGCCCAAGAATTATCCAATAAGTTATGTGTAAATTGAAACTTTGAACTCGTTTTCTGCAATAATATTTTTTTTAGTTATGACGTTGTCGCAGCAAATGATCGATATATAGACTTATAAGAATGTGCATAAAACAACCGTTAACCAAGCCAACAATTTAACGCCCCTATTATGATTCACAACTCAACTAGGTTGAGTTGTCAATGCTACTACTCAACTCAACAATTTTTTTTATTATGATTCACAACTAATTTTAGTTGTTTTCGAAAAAAGGTTCTTATCTATACTCTCTGTTTTTTTAAACCTAGTAGCCATCACAAAATATTTTAAGTATTTTTAGTTTTGGCCTCACTATTTTTTCTCGACATTTTATATTTTATGGATATGGCAACAATATGGGTTGACAAATGGGATAGATTGGCGCCTAAAAGTACCATTTTAAAAGTAATTAAAAGTAACACAATAGTCGAAATAAAAACCAAAACGCAACTGATAAAAAACTGAGACAACTGCTTTGATGAAGTTGTATTCCATAATAAGAATTTGACAACTACGACTCAACTATCAATTTAGTTGTGAATCATAATAGGGGCATAATAAAAATTATTAAAGCTGATATAATGTGTTGTTATTGCTTTTTAAAGCTTTCCATAAACTCATTAGATCAGGGTTGCATTTTCTACAGAAGTCTAACAGCTTGTGAGATAGTGTAAAACAGGCATAAGTAAGTAAGCAATACAGTACGCAGTGATGTTAATTTGTTCATTCAGAAGTCGCTGGAAACTAGCACTACCAGCCATATTTCAAATAAAAACTAAGTCCCCTATTTTAATTCACAACTTAACCAAGTTGTTACGACCCATTCCAACCATTTTTTTGTATTATGATTTACAACTAATTTTAGTTGTCTTCGAAATAAATTGCGAAAAAAAGGTTCTTATCTATACTCTAAGTTTTTTGAAACCATAGTAGCCATCACAAAATAACGTAAATATTTTTAGTTTTGGCCTTCCTATATTTTCTTGAGATTTTTTGGATATGGCAACAATATTGGTTGACAAATGGGATAGATTGGCCCCTAAAATCACCATTTTAAAAGTAATCAAAAGTAACACAATAGTGGAAATTAAAACCAAACACAACTGACAAAAGACAGTTGTCGCACTTCTAAGAAAGTTGTAATCCATAATAAAAATTTGACAACTACGACTCAACTATCAATTTAGTTGTGAATCATAATAGGGGCCTAAATTCACTGTGAATTGATATTCCCTTTTTGGGAGGAAGAAAGAAAATGTTATATAGGTGTCATATTCAAAACCCATACTCTCGATGCGTCCCTGTCTCCAGCCATTGTCGTATCTTGGCCCTTCTGGGGAGCTAATCCACACCAATAATCGGTTTAGCTACGGCAATGCTGACAGCACTGGTTCTCGGTTGGTTTGTTTTGTCAATTCATCATGAATAAGCAACGGCGGAGCAACGTTAACGAATTGATAAAATTTAATTTACAAAAAAATTTAATGCGTTTTATAGACTATTTTAACTAAAATTAGTTTTTACAAATACATACGGGTACATACATACATATTATATAATATGTATATACCATACATTTATAGCATATCACAGTCATATCACTAGTTGTAACGATACTAGTCAAAAAAGGACTGTCATATTACTAGTTGTGATGAGGCTTATTACGATACTAGTCAAAAAACGACGTTTTGGAACAATCGTATCACTAGTTATAATGATACTACTAATTAAAATAATTTTTTTTATATATTGACATATTTTCAGGTGTAAATACATAAAAACAAAATTTTAACTTTTTCCAAAATCAATTTTTGCAAACATTTTATTTAAGAAAAATTAGCTAAATTATGTATCATCACTGACAGTATATTTACTACAAACAATCTTGTAAAGGTACGGTCACACTTGGCAAATATTTTCCCAAAAAAACGTAATCACTACTTTTGCTCAGAGTTAAGGTCTAGTTAGTGTGATTTAACTTGGTTATTATATCACAAACATAAAGTTAATTATACGACAAAAAGCTAATTTTATATTAGCGGCGGTATTCGATGTTTGGTGCGTTTTTTATAGCAACTGTTTGCAATTGCAACTCTTTTGTCACTATTCGTGAGCGCATCTTTTACTCACTTTGAAACACTAAATAAAAATTTACGCATACACTTAAATACCCACATACAACACATGCACTTTTGTGGCTATATCCAGATTCCAAGGAAATTTTATTGTCCCGTGTATCCAATTTGTATGTTTTTTTTTAATTTTCATTAATATTTTTTAATTAAATTCTTTAGTTTTTGTAGATATTATTTATTTAATTGTACTTCAGTTGTCAAAATGTGAGTTGCGAGATTGCACTACAAAATATCTACACCGATTTGGTATAGCGTAGTTGCAAAAGCGTTGTAAGTGCAAAGTAATGTATTTTGTTGTTAAGGCCATGTCAGATAAAACTTTTGCTTCGCGTTGCGTTACAGATTCGCTTTGACATCTAAGATGAAATGTACATACTTATACGAAACATGTCACATAAAGCACTTTTAACGCAGCGTGAAGCGAAAAGTTCGGCAACTCTCATCTTTTTGCTTGCTTTGACAATCAGCTGGAATAATTTTCTTTTATTATATTGCCAAACGAAACATATTGCGCGTTTGAATCTGTTTTAATAAGAGGTAAATATGTATGTGGCATTTATTTATTTATAATAAATCGTAAAATAACATAATTGACTTTTATTTTTATAAAAAATATATATATAAATAGCAAAATTATCAACTACTTTTTTGGTAAACGATCAATGTGCGAGCAGAGGGCGAAGCCGATGTAAAATGGTGATCGGGGCCGGCTAAGAACAAATATAGTCGGCGGCTGCTATTAGCCGGCTAAGAGCCGAAAATTTTTCGCCGGCGGCGGCTACCCAAATTTATCGGCTAACGGTCGGCTAACAGAGTATTTCTTGCTTACTTACATACAAGCTATATTTACAACAGGTATACTCGGCCCAATTATAAATAAACTTGCCTTTCTAGACGATTTACTGCCTTATTTATAAAAATAATTTTCATAAGAAATTTTTTTCATATGTTCCAAAACCGAATTAAATATTTTTAAATGCGCATGTTAGTAAATATCCACTTTTTATTATAAAAAATCGGCTTAGCCGCTAGCCGATATTAGCCGCAATAATCGGCGGCGGCTAAGTGATTGTGAAAATCACCGGCGGCGGCTAATAGCCGGCTATTAGCCGACCGGCTTCGTGCTCTGTGCGCGAGTGCTGTCAAAGTTTTCATTGTGTCATACTCCTTTTGCTTTACACTTTTCTATCAAAGTTAGAAACGTCACGCAAAGCGACAAAGTTTTATCTGACACGGCCTTTAGATTGCAAACAAAGCACAACGATATTTTCACTGGCTCCTTTACACAGCGTCTTCACAAGACATTAACTTTGAGATAACATGAGAAAAAACGTCGGCAGAATACTAAAAACAAAATGTCGAATTTTCTCTTAAACTCACACTAGGGGAAGACGTAATTTAACTTTTCCGATAAGATTTCATTTTATGCAAATGCTCATCGAGTTAACCATTTTATTTTTAATTTTTCACACAAATTTAAATTTATGAATCAATTAAACACATTTATTCATTTATATAACACAGAAATTTTATCAAAAACATCGCTTTTCATTTATTTTAATAAACACTCACACATGCACACTATTTTATTTTCATGTACATGTGTTTTTAAACAGTTCATCTCATAAGATTGTTGTTATAAGAATTCTTATAACAACGCTCTCATAAAAATTCTATAACATTGAGATAACACTAATTTGAAGTCTACACGTAACATAATTCTCTCTGCGATTGAATTTGACAATCTCATCTTACATATTATGTTACGTGTAGACCTTAAAGGCTTCATTAGTCTTGACTTTCTGTTGCTGTTCTGTGCTGTGACGTTCTGTAGAAAATATTTTGTAATTACTTGTTCTGTGAATGGAATCAGCTGTTTTTAAAAGCAAAAGGTATTCAAAACAAATAAATTGAAATTGTGAAAATAAAGTTTTGTGAAAAAATGTGAAATAAACACAAAGCCACAAAACCACAAACCACAAACACCAAAAAAACACCACAAAAACTAATACATACGCACTGTTGGCTGTCACTTAACGTTGAATTCTATTTTCTACAGTTTTGTCCGCAACAGAACAGAACGAAAAAGGAACAACAAACCACTCATACAGATTTTCAATTGAACAGAAACAAAACAGCTGATTCAGAACAGAACAGCACGTACAAACTAAAGGCAGAATTAGTTTGTACGTGCTGTTCTGTTCTGAATCAGCTGTTTCGTTTCTGTTCAATTGAAAATCTGTATGAGTGGTTTGTTGTTTCTTTTTCGTTCTGTTCTGTTGCGGACAAAACTGTAGAAAATAGAATTCAACGTTAAGTGACAGCCAACAGTGCGTATGTATTAGTTTTTCTGGTGTTTTTTGGTGTTTGTGGTTTTGTGGCTTTGTGTTTATTTCACATTTTTTCACAAAACTTTATTTTCACAATTTCAATTTATTTGTTTTGATTACCTTTTGCTTTTAAAAACAGCTGATTCCATTCACAGAACAAGTAATTACAAAATATTTTCTACAGAACGCCACAGCACAACAGCAACAGAAAGTCAAGACTAATGAAGCCTTAATTCTGTCTTAAGTTAGGCCCTTTCACATTGTAATACAAGCCTGACTGTCAAAAGATCTGAAAGAAAATTTTCTCATTACATTTTGTTTCTACACTATCAAATTCCAAATAAAACGTAACATAAATAATTTGCAATAAATCACATTTTTTTCGTTCTTCTTTTTTTTATTTATGCCGGCAAACAAATACACTACTGTTTTTGTTATTCATATGCTCGTTTGTGCAATAGACAACTCTGATAAAATGAAAAATGTGATTGTTTAGAAAATTTACTAAAATAAGCTCTTAAGAAAACATGTATTTCAACTTAGTTGTCAGTTGAAAAAGGCGACGTATAACGTACGACGGATTTTATGTGTCCCGACCTGAATGGTGGTGAGTACAGACTTTGATGATCTCGTAAAGTTGCTTTGTTCCAGTGTTGCCAAGTTAGGGATTTCACCCTAGATTTAGGATTTAATTTTCCGGTTAAGGTGAATTTTAGGGAGTAAAGAGTAGTTAGGGGGAAATTTAGGGTGCAAAAATTTTATTTAGGGATACTTTAGGGTTATTTTGTTTAGTAGTGATATTATTTAAGGCCTTGAATAAAGTGGTAAAAGTATTGAGTGTTTGGGTATTGAGTGGTCAATACCGGTCGGTTTTAGAGTATTCCATACTCAAAAGTAGTAAAGAATGGTATTTATGTTAAAAATATATTTAAAAAATTGTACGAAAAGTTTTTTGGGGTTCTTTTATTTTGCCTCAGTGCAAATTTAGGGGGTATTTTTTTCGATTTGGAGATATTTTTAGTTTTACTTGGCAGCACTGCTTTGTTCTTCGTAAAAATACGGCAATGTCACAGAGTTCAATTCCGTTCGGAAACGGAATTCAACCCAGAGAAACAAGCCGAGGCAAAATTATCGGCGGCGGCGGCTGGGCAGATTTTGGGTCGGCGGCGGCGCGCCGACAGAATTTTAGGCGGCTCACCTATTTACGGATATTTTGGGATATAAGGTAGTAAAAATTTTTTTCGAAAAAAGTACGCAAATTTGCAACCCAGTCGTGGACAAATTTAAACGAACTCGGCGGCTGGTGTTGAGCCGATGCAAGCCGATGTAATCGGCGGCGGCGCGATAGGTAAAAAAGCAACCGCAGGCGGCGCGCCGTCGGCTCGAAATCGACGGGCTTGTTTCTCTGATTCAACCTACCCAATTTTTGTAGCAGCTGGTGTCAAAAAAAGAAAACTAAAACACGCAAATTTGTCAGGTGTCCAGCTTGACATTTTAGGGTGGATTG